>JACYXH010000249.1:1730148-1960148 GCA_026745465.1 Lota lota
CTGGTCAGCCGTAAAATTGAGTGTGTAGTGTGTGGTCCACAGTAGAGCTACCCGCACATACAGAGCATGATAAGGGAGGGAGAGGAGAGGAGAGGGGAGGAGAGGAGAGGAGAGGAGAGGAGAGGAGAGGAGAGGAGAGGAGAGGAGAGGAGAGGAGAGGAGAGGGAGGAGGGAGTAGAGGAAAGGGAGGAGGGAAGAAGGAAGAAATGGTGCAGTGTGGAAAGGTATAAACTGATGTTCAATTGCAGGAACTCATGTTGTGAATGGAGATGAGGTTTCATTAGTATGATACGAAAGTGATCTATTTATACCCGTCCATCTGTTGAACTAGCTATCTGTTTCTATCTTGGTCTATCTCTATCTTAATTCAAAAGAGCTTTATTGGCATGGAAATTAAACATTTACACTGCCAAAGCAGTTTACAAATGAAAGAAATTATAAATAATAATATAGAGAGGCTTCTATCTCTCTCTATCAATCGTCTGTCACTACTTTGGACTAGGCAGTAACTAGCCTGGACCAGGCAATAACTAGCCTGGACTAGCTGATATCTAGCCTGTACTAGCCACTTACTCGCCTGGGGCAATGCACTAACTAATCTGCACTGGCAGCTGCCTAGTATGTACTAGCCACTAACTAACCTGTACCAGCCGCTAACTAACCTGTACTAGCCACCAACTAACCTATACTAGCCACTAACTAACCTTGACACTAGATAGTGTGGCAGTTTGATTGGTTGTGAAAACAGACAATAACATACAGGTTGTGAGTTAAAAAGTAACAGGGGTTTTATTCAAAATGGTGAGGGCAAAGGTGAGGGTGACAATCCAGGTTTCCTGTGAGGGCTTCAGGGGTAAACTGGAGGCTGGGTAGACGTCAAGGGAAAAAGGGGTGACACATGGTAGACAGCACACGCAACAGGTGGCCCTTCTAAAATGTCTCTCTTCTTAGTATTTCTTAACACTTGGGTTCCTCTTCAGGACCACTGGCCGCTTACCGTGTTAGGCTTCCACAGTCCAGTCTGCCTTGTGTTCCCCATTGCCAATCATGCAGCAGGTGGACTGGATAATACTGATTGTCAATAATCTCTCCCAGTGTGTGTCTTTGAGGGAACGGGCATTGGCCACGGTTCTGATCCCCTTTTCTTCTTGTGGAGGGTCTTGGGCATCTAGGCACTCCACAATAGACTGGGCAATACACAAACTAGCTTTGGATAGCCGCTAACGACTCTAAACTAACGAGCCTGGGCAAGAAGCTACCTCTACTGTGAACAGCAGTGTTCGTCTGAAGGACAAGCGAGTCATTAAATGATGCTAACACATCAAAGTGCTGTGTGTTTGGAGTGTTGGAATGTGATAACTAGGATCAGGGTGGTTATTATAGTGTTATATAAGCCTCACATTCCACAACACATTGCCTGTGATAAAGACACCACAGTCATTAGAGGGTTTCTTTATCATTTTAACCTGAACAATAATTCTGAGAATGTCATTTGCTTTTGTTTTTCACCTGGCTGCACATTGGGTTAGCGTTAGCGAATGTCATCGTTGACAATATTTTGTTCTGGCTAGAAACTTTTTTATTGCTGTTAGAAATGTAGAAAAGCTTAATGTCGAGCTATTCTGACACTTACTTGTATGCTTCAGTCATGTTTTAATGTGTTTTGACTGTTTTGACATTTGCATTGTATTTTAAATTCATACTAGTTCTGCTGTTTATTTTTACTGTGACATTTAGATTTTCAACTCTTTGAGTAGCATGACCATAGCACTATAGGCGTCAATGTAACTAATAGGGTTAGAGTTAAGATAAAATGTAAGTTAATCATCCCAGATTGATTTTCTTTCTAATATAAGAGCGTATTGCTTCATTTGCGGAGAACAATTGTGATAACCTTTCAAAATTGGACCAATGGAGAACGCACATCCCGGACCAATGATGCCAATGGCCCAATTGTGTTGCTGTTTACTTTTATACAATATAAATCCATAAGGTGTCTCGCATCGCCACGTCTTACAGCGATTGGATCTGCTGATGGATGCATGTGAAGGTTCATCAACCTTCATCCGCTTCATCAGGTTCATCAACCTTTGTTGTTTGCATGCAAGCACGCACTCGTGCAAACACATGCAGCCTATCACACTCAGACACACACACACACACACACTCCTGCAGGCAGACAGACAGACAGACAGACAGACAGACAGACAGACAGACGGACAGACATAAACTCTCCCTTGCAGGATAGGATTAAAGCTGTCATTTTGCTTCCTGCCTGGTGACAAATTGGCAGTTGTGATATTCTACTTCCTGCCTAAGTGGAGGGCTATCTGAACAGACTGATCCATGATCTCACTCTGGTCCTCAACATGACAATTTAATACAAAACACATTTGAACGCGACAACGTGTATGTGGTGTGCATGTATGATTGAATGTGCATGCATAGATGCAGTACAGTACAGTATGAATGTATGTGTAAATGTATACATTCATGCACGTGTGTGTGTGTGTGTGTGAGTGTTATCAATGCGTCTGTGAGTGAGTGTGACTGCTGTGAACCTTAATTGAACACATTTAAAACTAAACAAATTAACTGTGGTCGTTAAGGGTCCACCGAACTTCATCAACAACAATAATTAGATAGCTGTACAATATTATAATACATCATGGCTAAATTACTATATGATTGATAACACATCATGTTAATTGTGGTATGGCAGGACCTCCCTCTCATTCTTTCAGTTACGCCAGTATAGCTACCATAGATCTCGTAATAGTTCATTTAAACATCTTGTGTTGCAGTTCTACTGATAAAGGCGATAAATGCCCGTTGTTCACCACCATTCCATAATCTACCCAGCTTTGCATCACAAGTAGGAGTGTCCACCCAGATGTATGGTGGCTTGTAATGGCTGATCAACATCACACCTGGGGAAAGAAAATAGATGCCCTTTAATCTTAATGCAAACGTAGGCTGGGTTTTGTGGACGTTTTTATCTGCACGTGTGAGAGCTAAGGTGAGGATTAAGAGTCAGTGTGGGAATCCAACTCCGTCATATTTTACTTTAAAAATAAACTTTAAAAATAGACGCTAGTAGTTCCATTTGGACCTCTTACCCCTGGCTCCTATATCTAGCGCCGCCACCTGCTCGTCCTGAGCTTCGCACAGCTCCTCATCATCTCTCTGCTCCGTGTGAACTGGGTGTTTATTTACACATTTACTCCCTTCACCGCCAGGGTCCCAGTGGCAGCTGCCAGGCAGCTGTCTGTAACCGCCATCACTCCATCACTCGTTCCTGCTTCCTGCCAGGACTTCCAGTCGTCATCGTTTAGCCCACGCCACCGGCCTCCATTATGAGGTGAACTTATGACATGGGAGCAGTGTCCGAGATTGTTATACATAGTTACCTGCAAAGTGCACTATTTGGGGAGTCACCATTTTTGTTTTGTTTTTTGTAGTTTTGTCCGAAATCTGTGAGTAAGAACCTCGTTCCTTATATAGGGCACTACTTAATGCTCATGATGTTCCGCAAAAAAGTGTAGAACTGATGTATGCATACTTACGCGATATAAATCCCATGATGCATAGCGGTTTAGGATTTTCATCGAATCATCCATCATCTCATCACATTTGGTTTATGCAAATAAACTCCATGCTGATAGATTTCCGGTGCATAATTAGTGTCTGAATTCCCTCTATTCCCTAACCCTAACCCTAAAGAGTGTACTTTATGCTGTTCCCTGCATAGAGATTAGGGAATGAAGTGGACAACATCTGCCATGGCCAAGGGCCCCTCAGGAAAGGTGCCTGATGGACCCCATAGCTGGTTGAGTACATCCCCTGTACCCCAGGTCACCTGGGGTGAGTCACCTTGGTCAGCTTAGTTACGCGGTAACAATGTTTTCTTTTCTTTAATTATTGCTTGGTTGTCTTCCTTTTGGCAGGAAAACAAGCCATGTCCACTTTTGGAACTGGCTTTGATACCGTGTTAACCCTGCTTTGATGCTGTTTGACTTATCTTTGCCTTGGCCAGTAATAATTAAGTTGCTTTGGTAAAGGCACAGATTCCATTCCAACAATTGTATTGTAATGAGGGTATGTTTTGTGCGGTCTGTTCCTGAGCAGCATGCTCACCCTGTGTACTCAGTTTGAGACAAACACATTCAAGTACATCCGTCGCTCTGTTGACCCCTCCAGGTTATTTCTGAAGATGGAAAAGTTGTGAGGTTATCTGAAGCCTGAGGGCGTGTCTCGGCTGTCTGTTGTTCAGTGAACCTCTCAGGCAGGATGCAGGGAAAGGGGGGAGCATCTGGCCATCAGGGCACATTTTAAAAAACCTATTCTGATAAAAAACACAAACATGCCCTTTTCCAGACGGTCAAAATAAAAATGTTGGGCTTACAGTGGCTTGAAGCGCTACAGCATCAAACCAACTGCACTCCCCAACGCAACCTCTCACCCTGTTATCTACTCATCCGGTCATCCACTCACCCTATCATCTACTCAAGCATTCACCCTCTCACCCTGTTATCTACTCATCCACTCACACTTTCACTGTTCACCCTCTCATCCGCTCACCCTGTCATCCATTCACCCTCTCATCCTGTTGATCATCTGAGTGATTTTGCCAGCATCGCTTACATGGCATTTTGGCTGAAGGATGTCTAAGGGTTAGGCTGTGGACACTGGACATCAAACCTAGTACCTGCTTCTTTCTTCTATTAATTGTATTATTATATTTTTATCTCATTAAAAACAGGACTTGCAGTCAGGTCACTCCCATCTCACTGCAGCCCCTCCCCGCTCATTTTAATTGTGTGGACGTTTTAATCAGAGAGCTAATTGCTTCTTCTGCAGCAGCGCGCCGGATCTCTGTTTGACAAGCCCAAGTCTGCACAGCATTTAGGGCTGGACGCAGCCGAGCGGGCCACAAGCTGTTTGTTATGCAGCGTGATTCATTACGGCGAGCGGAGGGGAGCCATGCGGCCAGGGGTGGCTGAAGAGTGAATTAAGAAATAACAGCAGAGACCGACAACACCCCTGTTACAGGATGATGAGTTTGTTTGGAACGCATCCACTGTGGTTCTTATCTATACCGTTTCTGAGTGTTGTCATAGGTTTCCTTTTTCTACCTGTGTATCTGATTTCTCATTTTAGAGCAGTGGTTGTGGTTGCAAAGCCCTTTTTGTCCCGTGACCCTAATTTCAGGTCTGAACATTTCCATCTTTATTGCATTGAGTACAGCTGCTCCCCCACACATCATTTTCATCCTATCAACATATGCAAGTAAGATCAATGTCCCAGTGAATTTATGCACTTTTATCCAAAGCAACTAACAGTGAGTTCAGATTCATGTCAATTAGGAGAAGGTAGGGGTTGCCTGATGTAGCAATTGGATTCAAAATCAGAACCTTTTGGCTGGGAGTCAGATACCCTGACCACTAGACTTATCCTGCCCCTCGTTATAAGCAGACTTTGTCACCACTAACAGCCCATAATAATCATACACCAGTCTCTAGGGTAGCTGATCTCAAATCCGTCCACTGGCATTAATGACATCATGAGTGCTTCTTAATGACATGTGTCTGAGCTTTGGCTATTGACGAAAAGTCTCTTAGGATAAAGGCTGATGATGAATGATCTGATGATGAATGACTTAACAGTAGCTGAAGGCTCATCTCTGATTCAAATGCTAACTCATTGGGTCTTGTTCTCTCTCTCTCTCTCTCTCTCTCTCTCTCTCTCTCTCTCTCTCTCTCTCTCTCTCTCTCTCTCTCTCTCTCTTCTCTCTCTCTCTCTCTCTCTCTCTCTCTCTCTCTCTCTCTCTCTCTCTCTCTCTCTCTCTCTCTCTCTCTCTCTCTCTCTCTCTCTCTCTCTCTCTCTCTCTCTCTCTCTCTCTCTCTCTCTCTCTCTCTCTCTCTCTCTCTCTCTCTCTCTCTCTGGGCCAGGAGAACAGAATATCTATTTTTACCTGTGTGTGTGTGTGTGTGTGATAATTGGGTGGAAGAGAAGTTGTCCAGCCGCTGACAGCAGGCTGTCTCACTCTGAGATTACACACACACACACATCTGCATACACATACATACACACATATACACACATACACAGACACACACACACACAAATACAGACTTGCATAAACGCCGACACACAAGTGCATTAAGATGGACACAGACAAACCAACATAAACGCACCTATGCATGCACACACACACGCACATACACACACACACACACACACACACACACACACACACACACACCACAGTCTTTCTTATGAATCAGACTATGAATCTAGTAGACTGGTTTTCCTAAAAACTCTCTAGTTGTGTTTGACCGAGTTAATCATACCATATGTCATTGCTGAATGCTCACCTGATCAACAACGTTCAGCATTAACTCTAGACCGACAAGAGAAACACAGACAGAAGACTAAGAACCGCTCTCAAGTCTGTCATGTTCTGGTTTAGTGGAAGAAACCGATAGCAGCAATTAAATATTTATGTATTTTACATCAAGTACAAGGACATAGGAAACAGACTGCCTTCCATTGTGACGATGGTTCAATAAACCCAAACAAAATGTGACTTGTGCTTTCTTTTGCCCAAAATGAAAATGCTTGAAAATAGCAGCATTACATAATTATGTTTGGTTGAGTCCGTTTATGTTTCTGGTTCTTTGTTTGCAACAACCAGGGTCTTAAGTATTCTATATTGCAATACAGTGAGACCAGGTGAGACTGGTTGAGACCAGGTGAAATACAGTGAGACCGGGTGAGACCAGGTGAAATACATTGAGTCCAGGTGAGACCAGGTGAATACAGTGAAACCAGGTGAGACCAGGTGAATTACAGTGAGACTGGTTGAGACCAGGTGAAATACAGTGAGACCATGTGGGTCCAGGTTAGACCGGGTGATACCAGGAGAAACACAGTGAGACCAGGTGAGACCAGGTGAATACAGTGAAACCAGGTGAGACCAGGTGAATTACAGTGAGACCGGGTGACACCAGGTGAATACAGTGAAACCAGGTGAGACCAGATGAATACAGTGAAACCAGGTGAATTGCAGTGAGACCGGGTGAGACCAGCCAAAATACAGTGAGACTGGGTTAATACAGTGATACCAGGTGAATTACAGTGAGACCGGGTGAGACCAGGTGACTACAGTGAGACCGGGTGAGACCAGGTTGATTACAGTGACACCGGATGAGACCAGGTGAATACAATGACACCAGGTGAGAGTAGGTGAATACAATTACACCAGGTGTGACCAGGTAACACCAAGTGAATACATTGAGACCAGACTAGGTGAGACTATGTGATGCCAGGTTAATACAGTCAGACTAGGTAAGGCCCCGTGAATACAGTGAGACCAGGTGTTACTTCACTAGGTTACACAATATCAGGTGAGCTCAGATCAGGTAGACCAGGTGAGACCAGACCAGGTGAGACCAGTTGAAAGCAGATAAGGCCAGGCAAGACCAGCTGAGTGTCTAACAAAGTGCTCCTGTCATCTCACTGGCAGGTCTGCTCTTTTATTTTAAACTCTACGCTCCCATGTGGCCTTCTCCCACCTCCTCCTATCTGAGAGGGAGAGTGCAGCCACAGAAAAGTGGAACGATTCTTGCAGAGCTTCAATTAAACAAAGCTTTCCCCCGCCACCGCTGCCACTGGGCCACTACTGGGTCGCTTCTCTTATTGTAAATCACCTGCCATGCAGCAGAACGTAGAACAATGGTGGAATCATTTTTCCGGCAATTTCCTCTTCCTCCTGCCCCCTCTTCCTGCTTCCTCCTCTTCCTCCTCCCTCCCCCCTCTTCCCCCACTACCTCTTCCTCCTAATCATCCTCCATGCCTCCTTCTTCCTCCTCCTCTTCCCCTCTCCCCCGCCCCCCAAAAACATAAACAATAGCAGTAGCATTTTGGTTCAGCCATTCAAGCGTTCTGTTGTTGCCGTAGCAGCCAAGTGTTGATGCATCTCCTAGTGATGTAATACAGCTGCCAACAGATATGGTTTCAGCGGGAATGCGTCCTGCTGCACTTTGTCTGTACCAGCACTGCACTTTGCGCTGCCTTTTTCAGAACTGATTGTAAGAGGACTGTTCCTCTTTTAAGGAGGGTATATTGTGGTCTAGCCTTGCTTAGCAGCCTCATACTGAGCCTCCAGAGCCTGCTAGAGAGGATCCGGATTTCTTTTTTTACAAATGTATCCCTACAGTGGCCAGTATATTACAAAGGTTTGAAAACCTTGTCTAAGGACATTGGTATCCAGACGCGACGTTCTAGCTTGTCTTCCAACTGCTGTTGGCTAAGGGGGGATACCAACAATGGGAGGACCAATTTCCCTGATCCCCGCCCCCAGCAACATGATTGGTCTAAATACATTTACGTGAAAGAAAATGTAATGCCCTGTTCACCCAGTTTTTCTGCTTTAAAAAGACAGATGTGTTATACCAGCTATACCCTAACTGATTATCTTACTACTATATACATTTTATTGCAAAGGTTTGACTGTAGTAGAAGTTAACTAAACTAGTTCAGGTTTAATCTTTTTGTTATTATTACAATGCAAATCTTCAGTATTAATACTACATTACAATCCAACTTTAATACTCTGATGACACTGAGCCTTTGCTGCAGCAGAGCTCTAAGACCAACAAAAAAGCATGGAAGTGAATCTCTGAGCTGAGGAACTGTCATTAGACTGTCAGAGAAACTCTGTATACCCAAACAAAGCTGATTCATTATGCACAGTATCTCCTGTATCCTCTAGAATAATCACCCCTGTCTCATGATTCATTAGTTTGAGCTGACCTGTCGTACCGTCTGCGATGTTGTCTCGCTATATTCCTTAACACAGGAGATACTAATAAAACGGTATTCATAGTATTTATGGTTTTATATGACACAGGTACACAGAGGTAGGGCTTTAATCCTCTGATGTTACGATACTGCTTGGATTTTACTGTTATCTCAGTAAGTTTTCAGTGGTGAAACCATAGTAAAAGAATATGGTCGAACCCCTTAATCTATCCTGACCTCCCAGATAATCAACTGTCTGTGTTTCATCCTCTGTTCACAACAAGACACACGTTTTTGCATCGCATCCTGAGTCTCTTTATGGTAACAATTTACAAATAGGGTACAACAACTAACCATTATTTACCATTAGTTAATGCAGTCATAAGCATTAACTAACAATTAACTGACAGTTAATTAAAAGTTTTTACTAATGGTGTTCATGTTAACTAAGGTGTTCATTTATACATTATTTAATATGGTTAGTAAATTATTACTAGACCATTAGTTAACTATTGATTAACTGTTAGTTTATTGTTACTTAATGTTTATTACAGCATTTACAAATGTAAATTAATGCTTTATTATTGCACACATATTGTAAGGCGCTATACCCTATTTATTGATGTACATTCCTACACAAACAATAATAATAATACATTAAACGTATATAAATAATGTTATGTAATGTAATGGTACATCGATCTGTGCATTTGTCTGTACTTCCCAATGCATTCAAAACAAGGAGGAGGAACGCTGAAGCTTAGCAATTAGATGATATCTCTGTCCGCTGCTTCCACAGCTCAGGAGTTCAACCAGGGGTCAGTTAGTACACACAAGCATGCACACACACACACACACACACACACACACACACACACACACACACACACACACACACACACACACACACACATGTGCATACCACACACACACACACACACACACACATACACACACATACACACACAAGCTTACACACACACACGTCAACATTAAGAGGATGTTTTTGACATGAAGAACATTAGACAGAAAGACAGACTGGATGACTGACAGACAGACAGACAGTATATATGAACAGACAGTACAGACAGATGGTCTGGTGGTACCACTCTCCGTGTTTGTGCAGGGGCTGGTCTCTGATGAGGTTGTACGGCTGAATCATTCAGGAGGAAGTGAGAAGAGACGGACATCGTTCATCAAACTTTAAAAGGGGGGAGTGAGAGGGAGGGAGGAGGAAGGGAGCGAGAGACACACAGAGAGACAGAGAGAGAGCGAGAGATAAACAGGGATGGATAAGGAGAGCAAGAGGGAGAATATTTATAAAGCTATACAATCTTTGTATTGAGGATTAGCATGAGTAAAGTGTTAGTTCAGAGTGTCAGAGGGTCATGATTTGTACAAACCATTTAATCCAGCGGTTCCTGTTGACTCCTGGCTTATAAACTGACTCTCTAAATCCAGGGACATATTGTGTGTGTTTGTGTGTGTGTGTGTGTGTGTGTGTGTGTGTGTGTGTGTGTGTGGGGGGGGGGGGGGGGGGGGGGGGGGGGGTATAATATTGAACATAATTTAATTTAGCTTCAGTAGTGATGATGATGATGATGGTGATGAAGATTGTAGTCCTCATCATCATCATCATCACAAGAGGTATGTTCTTACACTCACTGGGACGTTGATATTACGGTCAAATATTGATTGGGTTGAAACGATGTCTGGGGGAGGAGATGCAAGTGTGGGTTGCAAGGAATTTCAGACCTAAAAATTGGTTAAAAACCATTGCAATAGAAGATAGCTTCCTGTGTAGCTAGTATACTAGCCTAGCTTCCTGTGTAGCCACCCTAGTTTACTGTGTAGGTAGTAAACTCTATATTGGCCAGCTTCCTTTGCATCTTATATATTAGCCTACCTTCCTGTGTAGCTAGTGTATCAGCCTAGCTTCCTGTGTAGCTAGTATACTAACCTTGCTTCCCATGTAGCTAGTAAATTGGTCTTCATGTGAAGCTTGTATATTTTAGCATAATTTCCTCGTGTCACTACATTCCACTCAGAGCCTAACTGACGGTAATTACAGCTGGGACAAATGAGAGGAGAGCAGAGCTGCTGTCGGACGTGACAGCTCCGTCCATCCTCTCTCTCCATTCTGCTGTGCTTTGAGTCGTGTTCCATCCCTTCGTACATGTTTTGAAAAGTTGAGCAGTTGAGATCCCCAAGATGTGGATTACTTTCTCAATATTTGCTGAGGCAATCCAAGGCAAAATAATAACTAGCTGGGAAATGAATACACATGGAGGGTAGAGTACTGAGGAGTGGGATCCTTATCTCCAGACACAAAGAGGAGAACATCATGCTGCCATCAGCTTCCTAGTAGACCTCTGATCGCTCCTTAGATAGGAGGGATGCTGTCACTGAGGTCCTCAGATTTGGGAGGTACCGATTGGGGCTCACGTTGTGACCCAAACACATAGACAAACAAACACACACCCACACACACACACCCACACACACACACACCGGCACAAACACACACGCACACACTCACAAATACACGCCCACACACACACACACACACACCGGCACATACATAAACACACACACACACACACACACACACACACACACACACATACACGGTATGGTTGATGTAAGGAATGGGAGTCATCATGACTTTGAAGATGAATAGATTGTATTGCGCACCAAACAGGATGAGATCCTCATCCCGTCTGAAAGCAGCTGGATCTCCCAGCAGCATCTCCTCTCATCAGCACCAGCCTCCCGCTGCAGGAGTTACAGTCATCAAGCTGTCTGAGCTTTCTAAAGACAGCCATCCACCGTGTTTAATACGGTATGATCCCAGCGCTTTGCACACCTGTACTCTCCAGAGAGAGAGAGAGAGAGAGAGAGAGAGAGAGAGAGAGAGAGAGAGAGAGAGAGAGAGAGGAGAGAGAGAGAGAGAGAGAGAGAGAGAGAGAGAGAGAGAGAGAGAGAGAGAGAGAGAGAGAGAGAGAGAGAGAGAGAGAGAGAGAGAGGCATAACATAAGTAGAAAGAGAGAGAGAGAGAGAGACACACACAAACTCACACACACACACAGTCCATCCATGACTTAACTTCTTGCATGCTTTTATCAAAATATATGTTGCTTTGAAAACTGCAAGCACACATTAAGCACACGTGGAGCTTCACTTATCTCTATCATTCTGGCGCACCTGGGGAATAAAAAGCCTTAATTACTTTTCCTGTGTACATGCTGAGAAACCTGTCACATCTGCTTAGCTACTCCTTACATCATCTATCAATCAGACACACAGGAGGAAAAGGAGGAGGAGGAGGAAGAAGAGGGAGAGGAGGGGAGGAGGGGGAGTGGAAAGAAGGAGGAGGAGTAAGAGGAAGATGAAGAAGAACAAGAAGAAGATGAAGAACGGTGAGGAAGATGAGGGTGCTGAAGACTGAGAAACGTTAGTCTTCTGAAAGTCCTTCCAGAAGGCCTACCAGCAACTCTACTTGTACAAGTATGTATCTACATGCAGTTTGTATCAGCACCAAAATAACATACGATAAGATGTTCTTTATTAATCCAAGATAGGAAATGTTTGAGTGTCACAGCAGAAGGTACAGCACAGAAATATGAATTAAAAACAGATGCAAAAATGTAAGTGGAAGCTGAAAACATATATAGACAAAGAATCGCGAAAATGTAAATGCTTTAAGCAAATGTAGAAGTAAGATTAGCTACTCAGTCAATGTGAGTTCAGGGCCATGGATAAAAATATAGATGGTGAATATTAGTTCAGGACCATGGTGGAATAAAAATATACAAGGTGAATATTAGTTCAGGCCCATGGTGGAATAAAAATATACAAGGTGAATATTAGTTCAGGCCCATGGTGGAATAAAAAGATACATGGTGAATATTAGTTCAGGACCATGGTGGAATAAAAAGATACAAGGTGAATATTAGTTCAGGACCATGGTGGAATAAAAAGATACAAGGTGAATATTGGTTCAGGAGCATGGTGGAATAAAAAGATACAAGGTGAATATTAGTTCAGGACCATGGACAGCAATGGTCAGTGACCGTTAGCTGAGGAAGAAAGAGCATTATATGGTTGTCTTGGTGGTGTAGTGGTGGTAGTGATGTTTGGATATGAGGTGATCTTTGAAAAAGGACTTTGATAAATGGTTGAGGAAGAAAGCAGGTATCCACAGAGAATGCCAGAATATGTAAACATGTGACAAGCCACCCCCCACCCCCTGGCAGGTGATTAGCATATATTAGCATATTAGACAGTGGAAGATTACACACATTTATATTCGTTCATGTAACCATACAGGACAGTTGGGTCTCTGGGGAAAAGAGATTTAAAGGGGAAATACTAAGGAGTTTAACACGAGTCAATCTTGCAGGTATTGTTTTAATGCTTTATCTTGCCACTTTGAAAGCAGAAAGAAAGCATTTGTTTGCTCTGAATAACCACTTTCAGTGCCCATCAAGGGGTATATATTTCCCATTCAGTGGATACGTTTACCCAAAGCATCTTACAATACTGTGAAAACATACATTCATCCAATGGATGGCCCAAGTGGGAATCTAACCCCTAATCTTGGCATTGTTAATGCCAGGCGGTGTGTGTGTGTGTGTGTGTGTGTGTGTGTGTGTGTGTGTGTGTGTGTGTGTGTGTGTGTGTGGATCTCAGCATGCTCTCCACATACTCCTGCTGTTCCTCACAAACAGACCCCCACCTCCCTCCTCCTCCTCCTCCTCCTCCCCCTCCTCCACCTCCCATATTCTTGAATCTAGAGGGTGCTTGCCAGATATTCAGGCTGAAGGTTAGATGTTGATAGGAGGGCTCATGTTTGTGGACGTTATTACCCTCTGCTCTTTCGGTCCCAACACCTGCGAGATGTAAAGACTAATACTCATGCATTGTGGAGACATTTCAAAGACTCAACAGCGAGTTTGTATGTTTGAGGGCATTTGTTTTCTAAGGATTACCATTAGTTAAGATGAGTTAATACAGGAATAAGCATTAAGTAACAACATTACTTAGCATGAACACCATTAGTAAATTATTACTAGAGCATTATTAGCTTTACTTTTAAGTAACTGTTAGTTAATTGTTAGTTAATGCTTATTACTGCATAACAATTTTACAACAATTAACAAATTGTTAATTATTGCACCCTGATTGTAAAGTGTTACCCAATACTAAACCTGGAAATCCTATACCCACGGATCATCAACATAATGTAGTGTTCAGTCCTTCTGTGTTCCAGACCCCTTGGGGTGAGGCTCTTGAGGCGAGAGAATGTCATGAATTTTATTGCTTATGTGGTCTACTGCAACGCATTTTCCATCTCTTACTTCCTACGGGCTGTGTACGCCAGTTAACAGTCCCCGATTCAAAAATAAGAAACTTGACGAGAAGAACGACAACAAAGACAAGGAGAATAAATTCTCCTTGTCTAGATTTTCAAGAAATAATTTGACAAAGCAATATCCGTAACATCCGAAACAACGTAAAAATGTATCCCTCTAACAAAGGTCCCACCCTCTCCATCGCCAGTAATGCTCATTGAGAGCGCCCCCTACCCTGAGTTCGCCCGTGAGATGAGAACACCTGGGAGCGAGGTTACAATCACCATGCTAAATGAATAAACCAGTCTTCGACATGGGTCGGTTGGCGCTGTCCGTGGAGCTGATAGTCGGATCTTTGTGTTACACTCAAACAACTCATATTAGTAACTGGTGGAGTGTCATGTGACCAGCGATGCGGACAGATTCCTGTGTCATCCAGGAGGTGATTACCTGCTGTCCTGACCCTGTGGTCTGGACATCCATCTCTTTCTCCCGGGGGTAGGAGGTGAGGGTCAGGGGGAATTAAATGACTTGCTCAAGGACTGCAGGGCAGCCTGGAAGAGAAAGAAGGCTGAACCTCTGACCTCTCAGCTAATACTCTGCTGCTGACTCACCACACATACACACCTGCACACATACGCACGCACACACACACACTTACATCTTAAGTGTGATGCACTGTGGCATAATGTCTGCCTCCCATATACAAAAGAAACACACACCAACACACACACACACACACACACACACACACACACACACACACTTATACACTAAATTCAAATGTGCATGCATGTATGCATAATAAATATTCTACATATACTGTACATCTGGCCTTATATGTGTGTTCCATAACTATGTGCAAATTTGCCACATTGCATGCAGTTCTGCTGTCCTGTGCTGGGTTGAGCATTTGGAGCTGCTGAACGTCCAAAGGTCTTGGGGTTGACATGTTGATCATAGACATGCACACACACATAGACATGCACACACACACCACCCCCTCAGCTAAGTCCTCTCCATCTGTCTGCTAGCATGACCCCTATCCCCTAGGTTTTCAACATGGCTTCCATTACAGCATTAGCTCCACCATTTGCATGGTGCTACCACTCTGAACCGGTGATGATGTCGAACACTAGATCAGATCTATATAAGCTGATGTCATTCTGGATCTAGAGTAGGAAATATGCAAGAGAAGAAGGATTATTGACGTTAACAAATCTACAAAACTCTACATTTCCTGAGCAATTTGTGATACCACAGTTATATTTTAATGTTAATGTACATTTCTGCTGCCTGTTTTTCCCATTAATATATTAATATAATTGTATGGAAGCCTATAAAGGATTAAATTAACTCTCTGAACCTTATAGTCTGCAAATCAGCTTTATGTACTTTAATTGCATTCAATTACATGTAAACGTTTTCCTCACCAGTATTTACATGCAGTGTAATAAACACACCTGTCTAGTTTAACAAAAGTCACTGCCTTCTTTATGCATATCAAAAACAATTGTAATCCTGAAAAGGTTAATTATTTAAATGGTTAATAATCATTTGCGCTACGTAAACAAAATAATCGTATCTTTATTACATACTCTCGTATCAATGTCCGTAAGAGTCAAACAATCGTGGAGCATTTAAAAAGCCCGGATCCTTCCACAGAATGCGGCAAGATGTCTGCTAAACTGATTGATTGGATCACAGGTGGGTTCATTTGACACACAGGTGGGTTCAATTAAAACACAGGTGTGTTTAATTGGAACACAGTTGTTAATCAACGGCCACCCGCACAGTGATTGGGCGTTCCCTCACGGCTTCCGGCAGATCAGACTGTTGGGGGAGCGTTGGAACGCTGCTCATCCTCTCTAGGTTGACCAGGACTCTCCACAGCATCACAATTACCAGATTCCAGAACCCCGAAGCTCGTTATGGGAGGCAGTTAATTGGCAGCATGTACACCGTTAGGCTAGTATAACAACGAGAGTCGGAGTGGTGTTGTCTGTGTGGCGTGTGCATCGAGCCAAACCCTAATCTGATACGACGCACTCCCGGGAGTCAAGGAGAGCGTTTATTTGGCTCTCCAGATGGCATTCGGCTTATTCATAAAAGCCGGTTTCCTTTGTTATGGTCCAAAGGAGACACCTTCTCCTTAACAAGAGGAATAAGTTGGTAATTATCCCCATCGTGTTATCCAAAGTAAAGAGACAGGGTGTGTGTGTGTGTGTGTGTGTGTGTGTGTGTGTGTGTGTGTTGTTTAGTGAGGAGGCTATTTGTTTACCCAGAGATAGGGCAGGTGGCTAGCTCATTAGCATGTGTGTGGTGTTAGCATTACGCTATGTGCTCTTAGTGCTGGCTTCGGGCCCAAGGGCGTCGCGGAACAAAACAAAACAGAATAACAATGAAACACATTGTGGACCGCAGCGCACCGCTCGGCCGCTCTTTATAATCGTCCGGGGTGTATTTAAAAGATGGTGGAGAAAGTAACTGGGTTATATATTTATATTTATTCATGTATGAGACTTGGAGCAGATCTAGGTTAGGAGTAACACGTGATTTGGAGCAACATAACAGTGGCTTCCCTGCCTGGAAGATAAAAGCTCTCTCGGGGGATCTCTCTCTCTCTCTCTCGCTTGTTCATCAACCGGATTGCCCCCCCCCCCCCCCCCCCCCCCCCAGTTTCAACGTCTTCGCCCTCTCAAGTTCAGTCATCTCTGAAATTGCACTGACTCGCAGCAGTAGAAACATCAAGACTCAGGGAGGGATTTGACCTCCTTCTCAACCACATCCTTTCCCACCTCTTCTTCCTCCTCCACCTCTCTCTCGTCCTCATCTTAATGGATTCCCCAAACCAATCAGGGAAGAGATGCGGTGATTGTTCTTAAATTAGCCAGGAGCGGTAATTCAACTCGAAACAGGTATTCTCACAGCACGTTTCACTTACTGATGCTGACGGATACCTATGCTATATCTAACAAATAACACGCAAACAAAAGCTCTAAAATCGTACCTACAGCACCTTTCAATACAAGAAGAAACTGGCACTTAGTTTGGCTCTGCTCCAAAAGTCAGTTTGGATCCAATTAGAGCCGCAAACTATGAAAACAAGAAGAGCTATTTTTAGACACAAAAGGCTGTTGAGTTCAGAGATTGTTCTGAAGTGTTTCTGCTTGGCCTGTGACGCATGAGCATCGTACCATCTTAAAGAGCTGTACGGTGGAGTCAAACTGTGGCTTTATCTTTATTCAAACTTTCTGAAGGACTATATTTAGAGACACATTAGTTAGCAAGGTGGGTGAGAGAGAGAGAGTTGGTCTACACGCTCGACTGAAACAAAGCCATCCCACCAGTTTTCCGAAACGGTATCATCCTCTTCAAATAGCAGGAACTAAACAACAGTGTTGGATCCCGTGCCGCCGCACTGCCTATTAATTCTTCATGTAAACACGCACCGAGAACACGTAATAATATGAGCAGTTTGATTTCCTTTTGTTGGGAGCTGAGCGGTAAAACCCATTATAAATTAAATACTTGTTTCAGTTGGCTTATATAAAACTAATATTATAATAATCCTATGCTCTACCACAGTACAACTCTACAGTAGAGGCGTATTAGTAGAAGCATAAGAATGTTTATTTGGAAAATATAAAATATACATATTTGAAAATGTCTTGAATGCAAAACATGATTGAAATGAGGTGTGTGTGTGTGTGTGTGTGTGTGTGTGTGTGTGTGTGTGTGTGTGTGTGTGTGTGTGTGTGTGTGTGTGTGTGTGTGTGTGTGTGTGTGCATGCGTGCGTGTGAACCTCCTTGCTATTATTCAAGGAAGAACGTTAAGCCCTATTTGTTGTATTAAGGAACAACTTTTTTGCAAAATAATATGAAATATCTTTCCTTTGTCCACTGCAAGTTCACACATAGGATTGATATCATTATCATCTGCATTGTCTTCATCACCATCATCATCAATATCAGTTTAGCATTGTTGTTGTTAGTAGTCCTATAAGTATAATTGCTGCCCCAGCGACAGGACACTCTAACCGTCGCTGGATGCAAACCAACACATCCGGCTCACCTTTCCTCCATGCGGTCTGGAGGTGACGGATTCTTAAATATATTATGACTTTCCGGTGTTCGCCCCCCGTGGGCGTGCGTGCTGTAGCGCACATCTGTTCTGATGCCGCACCGTGTTTGATGTTTACAATGTATTTTTACGATCACATTTGATATATGAACATGTCATGTATCTCTTTTAAGAGTCGCGCTCCGTGTTCCATGTGTATAATGTACATTTTGATCACGTTAAATGAATGGTAGGCTACGTTTTGATGGACGCGGTTTTAATTTGCCGTCGCGCCCTTCCTCCTCACCACAGCCTTTACACCCAGACGCCGGGCGCTGTGTGTGTGTGTGTGTGTGTGTGTGTGTGTGTGTGTGTGTGTGTGTGTGTGTGTGTGTGTGTGTGTGTGTGTGTGTGTGTGTGTGTGTGTGTGTGTGTGTGTGTGTGTGTGTGTGTGTGTGTGTGTGTGTGTGTGTGTGTGTGTGTGTGTGTGTGTGTGTGTGTGTGTGTGTGTGTGTGTGTGTTCTGTAGCAGATTAAAACGCACTCTTGGTTCCGGAATCACACAACCAAACCTAGATATGATTGTTCGACGGGATATTACCTGACCCAATCCAGTTTTTGTCATGGTCACATTTTTTACATTCATGTTTTTTTCAATTTAGCCGAGTTTCAACACGTTTACTTTAATGCTTGATTGTGTTTGATTAGTTGACATTGAGATTTAGATTTTTCGATTTTTATGATAAAAATAAGTCCACTATTTGAGTGACTATTTAGACGTCGACTCCCACGGGAGCTGTAGAAGTGGAGCGGCAGAATAGCAGCGCACCGCTCGCTGCGCGTCGGGTGCTCGTTGCGCGCAAGCCTTCGCGGTGACGAGACGTTTCCGAGGACCTAGCGAGGACTGCGCTTGGCAAAATGGAAATTAAACCGATATTTGGAGTAAATACTCGGTGCGAAACTACGATGCCATGAAGATGTGATGATATGACATGTCCTGGATGGAGGCGCGAGCAGACGACACGCAACACACCTGGTAAGAAGTCGAATCCAGAAACATTGTACGGGTTTAAACTAATTGTGTTCGTCGCTGGTTTGTTATTAGTAATCTGCATCATTAATTCGCTGTTTACTGCCCCCGATGCGCTCAACCTACTTACAGAAACCCATTCGGTAGTCTATATGTTATATAGGCTAAATGTCCCGCACTGTTAATGTGTGTTGCAAACGGAGAACGGAGGTTTTAGTTGCTCCAACTGTTCGGACCAAGCTGACTCTGCCGTCATTGCAGCAGTGGCTCCTCTTGAACGGGTTCGATGCCCTATTTAGAGACACCCGAACCGTAACGGGGCTTCTCGCTTATCTAACACACAACACACGCCGTCTCCCGTCTCTGGCACACGGTGGTGTTCGAGGTGGCTTTAGATGGATGAAATAGCCCTCGGACAGTTTGGACACTTTATAATTCCGTTAAACTTGTTTTTTGTTGTTGTTGTGTGCCAATACACTGCATCAGACCAGTGGTCACTTTACGATGGTTATTGGGTGTTTTCCCTTGCACTTTGTGGGTGCGGGCAAAGGAGTGCACCTAAATGGATTTACGAGCTGGGAAAATGCGCAAATCTTTATTTAACATGTCTAATCAATTCGTTTGGTTAGACGCCTAATCGCGTGGGTAAACGGAAACGCCAATAACTATTTCGCAGCAGATGTGTGACTTGTGGACCACAGTATGCATGCTGCGTCCTAATCAGATTCCGCTCTTGGTCGACAGAGAACGTACGTATAAAGCCGTCCCTGTGGAGACGTCACATTTATGACTTGACTTATGAACCTGTTTTAATAAGAGTCCACCCTCCCAGAGAGGCGTCGTGTGTTGAATGTTGACCACATGCAGATGATGCTGCAAAGTGGGGGAGTGTGCGGTCATGGTGATGTTGGGGGGGGGGGGGGGGGGGTTCTGCAGCTTTCTCCGATCCCAGGGACCTCCGAGGTTCTGTGGGCCGCAGCAGCTCCTCCGTGTTAAGGCGGGCCCAGAGGGAACCTACTGCCTAATCCCAGTGGCTACTAAAACACGACCTTTGGCTCCCAGGGATTAGCCCCAGCCCTAATTGCCTTACCGCCCACCTTTTCGCCGACCTTTCCACCGACCGCACACTTTTTTGACGTCTTTCAACGCTCACACTGGGTTTGGGGAGTAATGGGGTTAATCTACCTCTTGTTCCATCTCTGAGTCTGCGATGTCAGACAAACACCAGGGAAACCACTAATCTCTATGTAATCACAGATTAGGTTTTGCTCTGGGGATGGGAGCATAGTTTGTAAACGCTGACGGCGTGGTATGGAATGTCAGCTCACCTTCTTTCTCGCCCTGAGGGCGACACGCACTTTTAGTACTTTCACCAGCTTTGAACATGAACATTTAACAGCCAGAATGATTCATTGTATTTATTTGTTCCGTTTCGTCATACGCTCTAAATAACTTTTTTCTGTCTGGCTGTGGCCGAATTATATTTACCACAATTATATTCAGATGCACTTATTACTGGCTCGGCTCAGAGGTGTGTGTGTGTGTGTGTGTGTGTGTGTGTGTGTGTGTGTGTGTGTGTGTGTGTGTGTGTGTGTGTGTGTGTGTGTGTGTGTGTGTGTGTGTGTGTGTGTGTGTGTGTGTGTGTGTGTGTGTGTGTGTGTGTGTGTGTGTGTGTGTGTGTGTGTGTGTGTGCCCGCTAAGAGCCTTCTAAGCGGCCGGTGGCTCTCGGCAGATCTGCTGGCTATAAATAATGAGACATATGTCTGCCACAGCGCCGCTCCTCCTGACGGGCACTAAGCTGCACGCTGACTTCTGGAGGATACAGGCGTGTGTGTTGTGGGGTTGAGTGGTTATGTGTGTTTGCAGGGTGGGGTTAACCTGTGTGTGTGTGTGCTGCATCACAATACCGAGCTCTACAGCTGAACAATTACAACCAAACACCACGGCAGCCACACCCCCACCCCTCCTCAACCACACCTCCACCCCCTCCTCCCACACTCCATCCCCCCTCCTCACCCACACCTTCAACCCCTCCTCATCCATCCATCCCTCCACCCCCTCCTCACCCACACCCCCACACCTCCATCCCCTCCTCACCCACACCCCCACACCTCCATCCCCTCCTCACCCATCCCTCCACCCCCCAACTCACCCACACATCTACCCCTCCACACCTCCATCCCCTCCTCACCCATCCCTCCACCCCCAACTCACCCACACCCCTACTCACCCCCACTCTCCCACACCTCCATCCCCTCCTCACCCATCCCTCCACCCCCAACTCACGCACACCCCTACTCACCCCCACTCTCCCACACCTCCATCCCCTCCTCACCCATCCCTCCACCCCCCAACTCACCCACACATCTACCCCCTCCACCTCCACACCTCACCCATCCCTCCACCCCCCAACTCACCCACACATCTACCCCCTCCACCTCCACTCCCCACCCAATGCGGTCACGCCGGCGACGTTCCGACTCTTCGGACTGCACCTCCTCTGGGACGAGGCGCAGCCGCTCAGCTGTTCTCCGCCGTTAGAACAAACGACCAGAGATAATCTGACAGTCGTTGTTAATTCACTCTCCTGCAGTCGGAGTCAATAATGTGGCGCGCTGCCGAAATGCAGAGCTCATACGCAGGGGGAGAGTTAAAGCGAAATCATCATGATATTACAATAACCCATGACATTAAAACAGTCCCAGATGATCGGGAGCATCGTATCGGAATAATATCCTTTGCATTTCACCTCCTTAAGCTTCCCTGTGTGTGTGTGTGTGTGTGTGTGTGTGTGTGTGTGTGTGTGTGTGTGTGTGTGTGTGTGTGTGTGTGTGTGTGTGTGTGTGTGTGTGTGTGTGTGTGTGTGTGTGTGTGTGTGTGTGTGTGTGTGTGTGTGTGTGTGTGACCTCATCAGCACCATGTGAGATCTCTGCTCTACAGCTGTGTTTCCCAGCCTGTAGGGATATGCAGATGGAGTCACAGGAGATTGCTGACTTAAACACTATGGATGTTTGACGGTATGTTTTGACTTAAAACAATAATCTAAAAGTTTCAAAATTGGTCTCCGAAAGGTTCTGCATTGACGAACAGACCGCCTGATGGCTAAGCTGTGATCAGCTACGCTGTGAATCCGTTGGTCATCGATATTACGGGCATATGTTTCTAGGATGAAAATGATGTTTGTGTTGAAGAAATTGCAAACGTATTAAGGGCAAACAATGTGGTCCCGGGTCAAAAGGTGACCTACTGGGTGGCAAATATCTGGACTGGAAAGCGCCAGCAGAGGAGCTCCGGGACACAGCTCCAGGAAAGCGTCCTCTCGGGTTCAGTCAACGGGACAAAGGTGTCTGGCATGGATCCCATTCAGAAAGAACGGGCGACGGTGTGGAGTGAGACCTCTCCGTGTAATGCGATGAGAAATTCACAGCAAATCACATCGTGTGTTTCTTTATTGCCTGCTGCTGTGGATCACAGTTAGAACAGACAGAGCAGACGGGGAGGAAAGAGAGCTGTGCTGCGTGCGATGCTTGGAGCTAAACCATATAAACCCTTTTTATTAAGAATCAGGAGTGGGAATAGTAGAGGATTTATTGAATTCTGAATTGTATCTCGACCTGAATGCAAAGTTAGTTTCATTCGTTAGTTTTTTTTCATTCTTTTAGTTAAGCACATGCTAGATTATGGATTAAAAATGGTATTATATTTTAGATTATGGGATTATATTTTTAATCCCATACTAATAAATGTATGCACTCATGGTACTCTAAGACTCTTTGGTCAAAAGCGTCTACCAAATGGTATATGTATATATATATATATATATATATATATATATATATATATATATATATATATATATATATATATATATATATATATACATATATTATATTATCGCTGAGCAATCCCTGCTTTCCTCAGTTGCCCCTGCAAGGCGTGGGTTGGGTGGTTGTGTCTGGCCAGCTCCCTCCAGTGAGTGATTTGGCACACATGAAGGGGCTTGTGTGTGTGTTTTGAACACAAGATCATTTTCTGAACATCGGTTCCGTCCAGCGGGGTTCCAGGAAGTGGCGCCCGGCCCTGCGAATGTGTCGGAAACGTCAACTGTGCGATGGTCCTGCTGCCCATATGCCCTTACGTCCAGGCCAGCAACATGATGCCATCTGCGCTGCATTAGCATTTCGCGCTCGGTCGCACCGCAAGCGCCGGTCAAACGCAGCCGAAAAGATATTCAGAGAGCAACGTTTTCTGATTGACTGGTCAATCATATTCAAAGGGAAATGTTTTCTAATTGACTAGTCAATTATCTCTCTCTGTGTCTCTGTCTCTGTCTCTGTCTCTCTCTCTCTCTCTCTCGTGTGTCGGCATGTTAAAAACCACAGCTTTGATGAGCAAACAGAACACAACACTGGAATAACAAAACCAGCGTGCAGTCTGGGCACAGCTGGGTGCAAGATAGAGCCAAACACCAGGAAATTCTAATCAAATTGAATTAAAGGGGCCCCTATTTTGCCCCCAGGTGTGATGGGAAATCTATCCTAGTCTCATCACAAGGGCAGATTGTCAAACCAGACGTCTGTCTCTCTATCATACATACAGGGGGGTGTCTACCCTATTATGACATCACAGTCCCCGAGTGTGATGTCACACATGAGTAGATTTTGCGATGGCTTGTTAATGTCTTATCAACATCACACCTGGTGGTAACACTGGGGCCTCTCTAGGTGTGGACTGTACAATCACATGGCCTGTACAATCGCATGTGTAGTGAGTGTTGTGCCGGCTGTTCTCTGCGGGCTCACAACCAGCTTCATGTTTATTTATTCATGGGGTTTGATCCTCATCGTATGGACAACCCAATCCTGCCGGTGACAGGTCAGCACTTAGCCAAGGAGATGCCAGTCCCCCAGGAACTCCAACCAGCATCCCCCCCCCCCCCCCCCGTATAACTTCCTGGCTGGCCTTCCTCCTCCTCCTCCTCATGATCCTCTCAATCTACCTGGAAGCGTATTGACACTCTACTCACGTGTGGCGCTGTTTCCCCTGGACAGTAGTTCTTCTACTGTTCATCAGAAACCTCTAAAACATTTATCTGGTAAAAGAGTTGAAAAACCCAAAGAGTGTCTTCAATGGGATGTTGAGGAATAGCTACATTGCTATGTTTCATACATTTGTGATGAGCTAGGTATGATATATGATGTACTATACATTTCCTATAACTCGGAACAGATAGTTGTGCCAAAGCCTCACAGGAACAGCGTGTGATCGTTTCTCTTCACCAGCGCTGCTTCAAAATGTGGCTCTGAAGTTCCACCATCAAACCCCCGTCCTATTCCCCAGAATCGACCCGCGGGACTGTGGCAGGGGGTGGAAGGTTCTACAGAGGTGTAGATGCTCAATCAAAGAAATGACTTGTTTTGTGTTTTTAAAGCTCCGTCTCTATCCTCTGCTGGTTTTTATGGGGCAGCGTTGGGGCGTAATCGTCTTGTTTTCTGGTGTTTCTAGGACTTATGTGGCGTCTAGTAAACAGCTCGGAGTATTGGTAGTGGTGCCGGGAGCTCCGATGGGACTCTCAAAGAGCCAAGAGGGGGAAGAGATACTCAAATAGAGAAATGGAGCCGTGTTTGTGAGCCGGGAAACGTACCTCGTCAGCTCTTCCTCGTCATGAAACCAAACTCCGTCGCTGCTCGGAGATCCACGGCATCCAACGTTAATTAGTTTACTTTTGTCACTCTGTGTTCTTTCGGGATTTTTATATTTTTTAGTTTTGCCTCCTAGACGTGAGTCTGGTCGCTGTCAGTTACATCCAAGCAGATACATATGTGGAAAAGTAACGATATAGCATGAAAAAACAAAACCACACTAACATGAACTTACTGCATTTAATCAGCAAACCAAGGAGGTGGATGATTCCAGTACACCTTCTCCAGCGGGCTGTGATCTACCGCTGCTTTAAGAATCTAGAAATGAACCCGTAGAGGAGCTGTGGACATTATAATATTTATTTACATACGCATGACATGACAAAAGGCTGTGTGTGTGTGTGTTCATACATGATGACAAATGAGCCAGTTAATTAAAGACCACATGGGACAGAGCCTGTACGTGCATGTAAGCATACTATGTGATGTGATAGGGCGCGGCGGTATGGCACAAATTAATATCATGCTAATCATGGGAATTCAACACAGTATCGATAACTATCACAATATGCTTATTAATTGAAAATACCATTACAAACAGTCTGAGGGTCATTACATTGAAGTATATTGACATTTAAAGCATGGTCGGACTATTGCCCAGCCTTAGTATGTAATGTACATATGAGAGGGGGAGGAAGGAGTGATTGGAGAGGAGTGGAGAGATGAGGGAGGGAGGAGGGAGAGTGGGAAGGTAGGGAGGGAGGGAGGGAGGGAGAGAGGGGAGGGAGAGAAGAGGAGGGAGAACGGAAGGAGGGAAGAATAGAGCAGTGGAGCGAGATGAGAGGGGAGTCGAGTGGAGAAAAAAAAAGATTGAGATGAGGAATGAAACAACTGGGGAGAGAGATTGGGAAGAAGGGAGGGAGAAGAGCGGTGGATAGACATTGGGAGATAAGGAAAGACAGGGAGGGCAGGAGAGATGGAGAGGAGGATGCAGAAAGGGGTGCAGAGAGGAATAGGGAGAGGAGATGAAACGAGGTGATGGAGAGAGAGATGGAAGGAGATAGAGAGAGGGAGGGAGGGATAAAGAGAGATGGAGATGAAGGTTGAGTAACTGGGCAAGAATGAGGGATGAGAGGAACCAAATAAGAGAGGAGTGTTTTTAGACACACACACACACACACACACACACACACACACACACACACACACACACACACACACACACACACACACACACACACACACACACACACACACACACACACACACACACACACACTCTCTCCCTATGTGAGAGCTCATTGTGTGTGTTGGTGGGCTACAGCTGTCCGACCGTCACCCACTGCACCAGGCTCCTTCAGCCAATTAGAATCCTTCTCTCTCTCCTGCTCGCCCCCTTCTCCCTCTCAGATAGAAGAGGAGGAGCAGAGCTGAGTTTCAGATCTCTCCTCTCAGATAGAGGAGGAGGAGCAGAGCTGAGTTTCAGATCTCCTCTCAGATAGAGGAGGAGGAGCAGAGCTGAGTTTCAGATCTCTCCTCTTAGATATAGGAGGAGGAGCAGAGCTCAGTTTCAGATCTCTCCTCTTAGATAGAGGAGGAGGAGCAGAGCTGAGTTTCAGATTTCCTCTCAGATAGAGGAGGAGGAGCAGAGCTGAGTTTCAGATCTCTCCTCTTAGATATAGGAGGAGGAGCTGAGTTTCAGATCTCTCCTCTTAGATATAGGAGGAGGAGCAGAGCTCAGTTTCAGATCTCTCCTCTTAGATAGAGGAGGAGGAGGAGCAGAGCTGAGTTACAGATCTCTCCTCTCAGATAGAGGAGGAGGAGCTGGGTTTCAGATCTCTCCTCTCAGATAGAGGAGGACGAGGAGGAGCAGAGCTGAGTTACAGATCTTGATGTGACGGCTGTCGTTCACTCCAGATCATCTCTCATGAGTTGTCATGTATATTTACTATTAGCATATTTCTGCACCTATATATATATATATATATATATATATATATATATATATATATATAATGCTGTTGGTGATGTGATGTTTAATGTATGCACCTCGACGGAATCAAATTTCTGGATGTCTTGTCATATGAGCAACACGTTTTTGATTCTGATGTCTTTGAGATGTTCAGAAGGGCTCTTGACGACATAGTGTAGTGTTTCAGGTGTTGGACTCCCAGCTGTTTCCAGTGGATCTTGGTTCGATCCCCAAATGTCCACAGTGTACCTGATGTCCTCATTGAGCACAATTTCCCCAGACGATGCCCCTACCTTCTCCTTTATGACCTGTATCTACAAAATAAACAGTCCTACCAAGGTCTGCCCACAACATCGCCAGGATAAGAATCTGGTGGAGAGCAATGCATCATGGGAAACCACCACCAGAACCACTGTGCATGTATTATTTTGGCAAAAGAAGAATTAGTAATAAATAAACAAAAATGAGCAAGGACGTTTTCTATTCCTCTGTCTCAACCTGTACCATGCAGTGGAACGCTCTTTATCCGATCATTATAAAGAACATGAACCCAGTCAGACTCTGACAGTTCTGTTCCAGGCCTGCCTGCTATCAAGCTGCATCTCTGAGAAACGTCTTCTTTGTTTTAGTTTCATCTCATGCTCCCGCTATGGAGGCTAGCCGACAGTGGCGCTGCCCTTATGATAGGGGCTGATTGCAGGAGGAGGCCCTCGAGAGGCGGAGAGAGGAGCAGTTGAAAGAGCAGGGAGGATTAGGAGAAGAGGAGGGGAGAGAGAGAATGGAGAAGAGGTGAGGAGAGTGAGGAGGGGCAGAGAGAGAGGAAGGGGGAGGGGGAGGGGAGGGGGAGACTGATGGAAGGAGGTGGTTGTGCTAGCTGTTGTGTGGGATGGAGTGCTAGCTAGTTAGGCGCTGGGTGTGTTTATCGCCAGAGATGTAGTGTTGTAACTGATCTCCTGGTTGGCTGACAGGAGACAGACCCTGAAAGGAGGACTGAAAAGAGGACAGGGCTGCCCAGGGGAAAAGAGCAGGAAAATAATAAATAGCACTTTGAGGTTAATGAAGGACACACTACATAGTGTGTGTGTGTGTGTGTGTTTGTGTGCGTGTGCGTGCCTGTGTGTGTTCTTTATCATTGTCTCTCTGTGCTTGTGTCTTTATGTGTGTCTGTCTTTGTGTGTGTGTGTGTGTGTGTGTGTGTGGTTATTTACAAGTCAGATAATTATGAAAAGAGATGAAGGTCTGATCTCGCAGGGCTGGGAGCGATAGCTGACATCTACCTCCCATCTAACTCTCACAACAAGATGGGAGGATGACAGAGTCAAGTCATGGTTGGACGCCCCATGTCCCTCCTGGAGTGTGATCACAGTGCAGGCCTGCATCTCTACTGTAGCTACACTCCCAAGAGCTATGCTTGTCAGACCATGAGAGTTTTCTTGTTTGTTTATTTTTCGTATGTTGTTATGTTTGTATGCATGCGTTAGCCAGCCGGTAGGCTTGTGTACGTTGTCGAAACTCCTTAACACAACTGCACATATTTGAAGCAATATGTTACCAATTTGTGTCCGTGTATTAACGACGTTGCACTATTTTGTTATATGGCGTGACGTTTAAAGATTTCACTTGAGACCAAAGATACATGATGATGTGTTTGTGTGCCTAAATATACTGCGTCGGTGTAATCGATGTGCTTCCTAATGCAACCTTGGTGATGTCCAGCTGTTTTAACCCTGGTGACCCTCGTAGTGAATGCCAGGCTGTCACACTCTCCTGGCTCCCAGCTCTGCTCTGGCTCGCCTCCGCTAACTCAGAGCATTAGCATTAGCATGTTTTAAGCCCCCCACTGCAGTAAGTATTACTGAAGCCTGTTCATGGATTACTGCGTGCTCATTGGCCCTCGCCCACGGCTGCCCTGGCACCACGTTGCTCTGGGATTGGTCCAGCCGAGGGTGTTGACATCAGCGGGGACAAGATGCTGAACACACGTGTGGTTCGTTTTGGCATGGGAACGGTTTTAGATTCTAAATTCTAGCGATACACACACTGTAAAACCATCATGGCTGCCTAATGCTGCCAATCTCCTTCATCCAGAAGAGTGATTTAAATACGGTTCGCTGATTTTCCCTAGCGAATTTAAATGGGTTTAGTTGCATGATGTTCCTATAGCATTTTTTATGTGTTAAGCTGATCTTCCTATAACATATTTAAATTTATTTAGCTGATGTTCCTGTACAATTTTAAATGTGTTTACATGATGTTGCTGTAGCATAGTCAGCTGGTAAAATATTTCTGCATATCTGTTAGAAATTGTCCATATGATAAGCCCAAATCTTTATATAGTAAAATTATAACCCCAACTCTTTTTGGAAGACATTTTGCTGAGGGAGACTCATGGAAAAACCTTCATATTAAATGACATTTAAAAAAATCATACAAGAAATCAAATAAAACCAGGGACACTTAATCCTTGAAGGCCACGCTTGAGTGGTTTTTACAGTTTGTAACGTCCTCGAATGCGACATCACAGTAAACAACACATTACGCACACCACTCACACACGTGTCTCGCGTTTGTGCACATCTGTTTTGTCGTCTTAGACACACATGGATGGATTAATAAGACTGCTATATTAATATATCTGTGCATGTAACAGCATGTTTATGACGGTATGTGAGAGAGAGAGAGAGAGAGAGAGAGAGAGAGAGAGAGAGAGAGAGAGAGAGAGAGAGAGAGAGAGAGAGAGAGAGAGAGAGAGAGAGAGAGAGAGAGAGAGAGAGAGAGAGAGAGAGAGAGAGAGAGAGAGAGAGAGAGAGAGAGAGAGAGAGAGAGAGAGAGAGAGAGAGAGAGAGAGAGAGAGAGAGAGAGAGAGACTAGCTTTACCTCTGGGTGGGGGGGGGGGGGGGCGCTAATGCAAACTGATGCATAAAACACGACGCAGTGGCAGCATAGCACCATGTTTTACTAGAGGAAACTCATCGCCTTTGGCTTTGTTGTCTGTGCTTTGCTTTTGGCAAACCAATCGTTCCTTGGGGAAAATAAACATACGTTTGTTAAATAATTAAGCATGGGGTTCGGGGCAGCCATGTTGTACCCAGGCAAGGTCCAAGTACACATTTAAAATCCTAAGCCATACAGAGGATACACCAAGGTGACATACCGATGTGCTGCAGAGTGATCAGGGGCATCCCATGAGTATTCTTCTACTCAAGAACAAATGTGAGGTATGTGTACTAGTTCATTCAGCTTAGTGAATTCATTCATTATTTCACTCCCAATTCTTTTCAGAGAAACTATTCAACTTTTTCCAACTGAATGGCAGACTAGGGTCGTTGGCAGCTTCTCACATCGGGAAACCATCAGCAACGAAATTGTAACCATGGCAACAGTGAGTCAGACGGTTGTCATGGAAGGGATGATGTTGCCAGATCTTGGAGAAAAAACAAACAAGCAAATCCAGCCGTCAAACTGAGCCTGGGGCTGCTGGATTTTGTGTCGGCAGGAGTCAGCAGGATGGTACATCAGGAGGTAGTGCTAGAGAGTTGTGGGTTCCATCCTGGAAGTAGTGAGGTGTCGTTGAGCAAGGCAGTCGACTCCTAACAGTTTCTCACGAGCGGCATGTTCAGCTGGCACCACAGTCGGTGTGCGATTGTGTGAATGCATGATTGCTAAGCGTGCTGTGTGTGTTATAGTTGGTAGACAATCTGCTCACCATCCAGGAAGTGCAGGTTGTAGTCCTCACCTGATTGGTCAGAGGCTTTCTGCCAGCATGGAGTTCAAATGATGAAGTGTTGAGAATCCTAACTGTTGAGTCATTCATCGTGACTTGCTCGTGACACGTCTGGGGGAGGTTAGCGTTGGACATATCCAACGGGATTGTTTCCACACTACCAAACTTGTATTTGTGAGAGAGAAAGAATCCTACCCCACCATAGACGCCATGAAAAACGGACATTTTCCATATATCTACTGAGTTGAAGAGGCTTTTCTTTTGCTGTGTAAGGTTTCTGTTTGACAATCAATTGATAGAGGCACTTCCAGTTTTGAGCCGTTCTGATCTTCGGACGGGACCGGTCATCCTTGAAGGTCACATCCAACACGCTTTTGCTTTGAAAGCAGAATTGTGCTTTTATCTACCCCGTCTTGCTGTATTTTCTTGTTCCAGTTTGATGGTCAGAGCAGTCGTCACTCTGAAAATATCTTTCCTTACAATCTGAAAACATTCTGTTCGTCAATACCTAAAACGGACATAAAAAAAAATGTATGCATTCAATCGTTTCTGTTTTTGAAGGACAGTGGTTTGTTTTGTACAAACCAGTGGGATGTTTTGCGTTCAACGGGTCGATGGCTGATTAACCATCCTGGGCGACTCCGAGTCCTCGCGGCCCCATCTGAAGACGACCACCTCCTGACTCCTGGTGTGCTGGGCCCGAGGTTGAAGAGAAATCAACCGGGTCTAATCATGTTAAATGGCTCTCAATTGATCCTGAATAACAATTCCCCCCCCCCCCCCCCCACACACACACACACACACACACACACACACACACACACACACACACACACACACACACACACACACGCGCAAACCCCAATTCAGTCATTCCAATTGTTAATGGTATTCACAGCTTTACTCGCTCGGCCTGAGCCCACCAGTTTATACACCTGTCACATTTATTACGTAAGGATGTTTTCTTTCTGCGAAGGCAATTAAGTGGATCTTCCCTCAACTGAACTCGTGTGTTGATGATAAAAGCGTCCGGGCCAGAGGAGCATGAAGAGGGGTATTTAAACCAACTGGTAGACGACGACACACTGCTCGTCAAACTCTGTGTTTTCGGACTTATTAGCGTTAACATGTCTGCTTCTTATGAGGCCCTCGTGCTGCAGATTCTGTTAGCCGTGGGGGTATTTGTCAAAGGAAATCAGGATGAGCGCAGCAAAGATAACGCAGAGACTCTCGGATGTGTGTGTGTGTGTGTGTGTGTGTGTATGTTTATACATATCACCGTGCGCGTGTGTGTGTGGGTCACAGTCTACTTGCGTGTAGTGGTATACAAGTGTTTTGGTGTGTGGTGTTGCGTATGAGTGTATGTATAGCAGGCCCTTCATTTTTAATCCGCCTGCCACATTATTCAGTCACGTACGGCCCCAACTAATACTGCTTGTTTAAACACACAAATTGTAATATACGTAGAATCCCCCCTCTGAGATTTCCTGCGTGCTTCCTCTTCTTCCTGTGTTCATCTCGCTGTCTTACTTACAGCGGTGCACCTAAACAGGAACGACAGTATAGAAGCAGCTGGTTACCGAGGGTGACCGTGTCCCCTCTTATTGATGAAGTAGACGGCAGGAACCCAAAGAAACCTCCTCCTCCTCCTCGTGGGGACGTTTCCAGGTCCCCACAAGACAGGGAAAACAGATGAGTGTGTGTGTGTGTGGGAAACAGTTTTATAAAAAGAGGTTGAACACCACTTGGTGTGCTTTGGTGTGCTTCAGATGAGCAAGGCGTGGATAAACAGCGACTGTAGACTGGATGCACTCACATTGAACTGGTTGTAAATAGACTTTCGTTGTGTGCCTGTTTTACCACCGGCAAACGCCCTGGAAGATAATGTGGAGGATGACGTTCCAAACTGCCTTGTTTCGTCTTTTATAAAACAAATATTACACAAGACACATAATGTGCTACGTAACATCTCGTTTTGAGGTTCACTCGCGTCACTGCGATTCCTATCTGTCAACGCCTTGTTGATTGAAGAAGTAAGCCACAGTTTGGAAGCGTAACCCGAGTATGAACGAAGGTGAAAGGTGTGTTCTGCAGCAAGGCTCCTGATTGGGGCCGCCGTCGGGGACTATGCTCTTAAGCTCCTTTGGAAGCTAAGTTTAGTGTGTGACATTACACTGTGGTGTGTTGGAGCTGCACGTGGGATGAGCACCAAACTCTAAAGTAGCAGGCTAATCGCAAATTAGCTCTCATAAACACACACGCGTGCGCGCGTTAACACACAACCTGAACCACTCGCCTTAAAGGAATACTCCCAACGTTTTGGGGAAATAAGGTTGTTTTCCCCTTACCTTAGTCAAACGGGAAGCACCACACCATTCCAGCTTCTCCAATGTGAAGACACTTAAGTGTTTTCACTGTTAATAAACAGCAGCTGTGTTTTTCTTAAGATTATTATGCAGCAGGTATTACAGACCACTGCTTGCATACCCAACTTTCTTTTTCTGTGTGTGTGTGTGATATGAAATGTGTGTGATGCCTCTGTCGACCTGTGTGTTTCGTATCTAAGACGTGTGTGTGTGTGACAATATGAGTGTGCACGTTTTAGATATGACACTAGATTCGTCTTGTTGAGATCTCTTCTTGAGGTGAAGTTCTCTAACCCCAGACAGCCCAGATATTGAACCAGGTATCGAACCTTGAAACTCTGGTTTGACATACTGATGACCTGACAGGAAGGAGAACCGCTGTGAAGTCAGAATTCACCACCAATCCCACTGCTCTTCAGGGAACATTGACGAGGGTTGAGATGAGTTTTAAAGTACGTTAGGGAATGATATTTTGAATAATAAATTCACTATTCTTTTTTTTGCATAGAAATTGAAGTGAAGATGAAAAGGAGAAGATCTTCGCTGATTCTCTCGTGAAGTCTGAGCGAGTGAGAATGTGAGGAACGCGGCGGTCGACGGCAGATTTGAGGTGTCCTTGTATTTTGTATTAATCATTGTCCTAACACTGGATTAGGCTTTTTGTTAACATGGCTAGTTGGTAATATGGCAACCCAGGACATCCTCGCCTCTTCTCTGTTACTTATTCCCAATATGCAGTGCTTTCTGCTAACTTCCTTACCGTGACCTATACATAACACCAAACATAAACTGAACTGTTGCTAATGTCATATCCTGAGCTTCCTGGAGCCTGATAGCTCTGTTAGCTGGAGCTGAAGGAACAACACCCATCCTCCTTCGCTCCCTGGATGAGGAAGAGAAGGAGGGGAGGAGGAGGAGGAGGAGGAGGAGGAGGAGGAGGAGATGAGGGGTGTTGTTTCTTAGCTGCATCTGCTGTTGTGTTGTTAGGCTGCTAGCCACACTAGCCCTCTACACACAGAGAGAGAGAGAGAGAGAGAGAGAGAGAGAGAGAGAGAGAGAGAGAGAGAGAGAGAGAGAGAGAGAGAGAGAGAGAGAGAGAGAGAGAGAGAGAGAGAGAGAGAGAGAGAGAGAGAGAGAGAGAGAGAGAGAGAGAGAGAGAGAGAGAGAGAGAGAGAGAGAGAGAGAGAGAGAGAGAATATGGTGTCATCAGCTGTCTGTCACAGCCTTCCTGAAGAAGTGACTTCACACTCTCTAGAAAGTTTAGAAAGATATAAACTTTCCCCTAGAACAGCCTCTTCTATCTCATAATCTACAGCACTGTGTATGTGTGTGTGCGTGCGCAGACATTTCTCAGTATTTAATTCTGTACCCCTTTATAAAGAACATGAAACAGAAATGGGCTTTTTAGCTTGTCAGCAGATTTCGTCCAAAACTTGTGACACTAAGTCTGTATGGCCGGAACACACAGTAGGCTTTTTAGTACCATCGTTTTCTACTGACAAAAACCCCTACTATGACACCGTTGGGTCAAACCACTTTTGGATTTACTAAGTGATGAGGAGACAGTTTTCTCAGGTTGATGCCTCTTTGTCCAGGGATGTATTGGCACTTTGATGAGGATATTTAAATAATGATTCAATAATTATTTCATTTAAATATTATCAGGTAATCTTAGAGGTTGTCTTTATGTCTGTTCTCCATCAGCTGCTGTACTTTTAATTTCCTTAACGGATTCAGCCGATAAATTAAATAATCCATGTTATCAAACATTAGCCTTGTTCACCTGGTGGCTACCATCGGCCTATTGACGAAGCTTAATGACTCCCTGACCTTCGTCGCCTAGAAATAGGTCGTCCAACCCTTATTGTGCTGCACTGCAGAACTTCAAGAGACTTGTCCATCACAAGTATACAGCAGTCGTTGAATTTACCCGAGACCGAAGTGTAGCTAAAAATAAATCCATGGCCCACTGGCACCAAGAAATGCATGTGATTGCTTCCTGTGGTTAAATATTAACTTTGAATTGCTCTCAGAAATGAAATTGGTCTGTTTAGAGAGAGACAGAGACAGAGACAGAGCGAGAGAGAGAGAGCAAAGAAAACGCTGACAGGAAACTGTTCCTTGCACGACACTAGAAGCATCACAAACGACGAGCTGTCAGAGTGTGTTGCCCGGCAACCGGAGTTCGATCCTCGGCTCCTTGTGTAGTGGTCAGTGTTATTGATTTCCAACCAATAGGTTCCAATATGTATTTGAATTAACTGTAAGTCACATTGGATTCAAGCATCTCATGCAAAATGACTCAATAGCAAATACTGATGGGTAGAACTGCTGAGGAGTCCTTGAGCAACTGCTCATGATCTGCTGATGGTTACGAGGTAGATATTTCCATCGACGTGAGAGATGCCTACTGTGTTCAAATTGAAATCCAGTTCTTCTAGTCGATTCTGCCGTACACTACAGAGGCCATTGCAAGAGCTATTTTTGTCTCAACATGGAAGCTTATGTAAAATTGTCCCCTCATTAATAGTTTAAGAACGTTAAGAATGGTTGGTGCTCATGTAAGTCTGTTTGTTTAGGCTATCTACCTCGTCAAGGTGGTTTTTGTTAATGCGTGACTGCCCCCTTTTTAGACCGTGTCAACTGTCGAGAGAATTTGTTACGTCCTCTTAAGATAACCAAAGCTCGGAGCTGTGGTTTCAAAGAGACGCTTGAATAGACAGTTGAAGAACCGAGCAACAAAGCTTCTTACTGCAGCAGCCCGTTCATACATTTACATTTTATTTTCCATTTTCTATTCATTTCTATTCATTACATAGTTGGCACCTACATTGCCGCAAGAGATGTCCAGAAGGGCCCTGTGAGGTACTGGGCATTTAAAGAATTAAGAATACGCACTTTGAGAGGCGGAATAGAACATACGTACATTTACAAGTTCAACCTTGCCACAAAAATAAACAGGTTTTTGGGAACGAGCTCTGAACCTGCAGGATGAGCAGGAGAGAGTAAGAGAGAAGCTGGATGGGCATTACTGCTGTTTCTAGTTGGGGTGTGGGGGGGAGGTGTTAGAGTGTAGCCTGAATGTGGAGATGCTATGCTGGGGTGGCAATGTGTCTAGTGGTGGGTCCCTGGTGGTGGTGGGGGGGGGGGGGGGGGGGGGGGGCAGTTGTGTTAGAGTGCAGCCCCAATGTGGTGATGCTATGCTGGGGTGGTAGTGTGTTGGTGAGGATGGGTGTATGGGAAGCTAAGTGTACAGAGGTCCTATCCTATAGGACCTCCATAGGAAGGAAGGAAAGAAATGTGCGTTGTGTGTCTCTCTCTTTGCATGTTGGTGGTACAAGGAAGGCTAGGAAGGTGTGTGTGCAAGAGCTCATGGAACGCCTAGCTGCAATGTTAGCGCTACACAACGACGCGTGATATTGTCAAACGCCAGAGTAGCACGCTGTGGCACAAATTTGTGACTGTGTGAACGCGTGAAATGATGGTCTGCGATTGGTCTCCTTTTCCATTACTCGAGAGTCAATGGTAAGTGGAAAACCAGAACAAATGCAAAACCAGAGCAATTGCAAACCATTTGGTTATTGGGCAAGAAATGATTGCCTTCCACTAATGGTTACATTTTACTCTACAAGTTGTATATGTTGATCGACAAATTAGAAATTCCTCTTGCGTTCACACGCTACAACGTGGTTGCGGCGGTGTGTGTACAGGGGTGGAGGTAATGGAGGATAGAAGGTTTGTGTAGGTGTGTGTGCAGACAGCTGTGGTTAGGAAGTAGGAGAGGTATTGTGTGTGTGCCTCACTGCCTTTGCATATGTGCTTCAGTATGCGTGCTGACTATATGTAAATATGTGTGTGTTTATGTTTGTGTGTGTGTGTTTGCGCGCGGCCCTGCGTGTGTGTGTGTGTGTGTGTGTGTGTGTGTGTGTGTGTGTGTGTGCCTGAGTGTGCTCCATTGTGTAAATACACATCATACGACTACATGACGACCTCTCTAGTCTCCTGGACTCGCCGCTCCGCTCACCTTCCGTCTCAAGCCACCTCTGAAGACTCTGGAGTGATAAAAACACAGCTCAGGTCTGTGACTGCTTACCCCTTTCATTTCCCCCTCTCACCTATGAAATGCCAGCAGCTAAGCGGTTCGGGCCGAAGAGGCGATCCGCAGTGACCGCCATGCCCGCTGGCTTCTTCCGTAAAGGAGGGGAGTTTTACAGGATAACGGTGAAGGAGTGTTTGGGCTGCCTGCTGGCTATGCGGCACCTGTCCACCATTTTACGTCCAGTCATTTAGCACAGTGGTTGTGGCTTGAGGCAAGACTAGGTGTGTAGCGATATATAAGACCTTTGAGGCAGAGGGCGTGATGCGATAAGTCCCTCATACACAAAGATAATAAAAGTTCCTCGTTCACAAAGTGCTCATCTTTTGAAACAAGATATTTTTTATACGATTGGCGTAATATATGAACTGAACAAAACAACAAAATGGTTATAATGTTATTATTACTAACAGTAACATTCATAGATGCATTGTTTTCTGGTCATTATTTACGAATTGAAATGTTCTCTTTATTTAGTTATGCAAATAAGGAAGTGATATTTACCCATTTTCTAATTATTATTTATTTTTAAATGATTCCGATTTCGAACAAAAAATGACAAACCCCTAATTTCCCTGACTTACAGCTGATGGTCAGCTGTGGTATTTCCAAAAAAATGACACTCAAATTGAAATCTTACCTGCAGCATCCTTAAATAATCAATTGTGTCTGGTGGGCTAGCATGTTGCATGTTGCATGTTGCATCCAGCCCCACCTCCCACTCCCACACAGGAGCCAATCAGCACAGAGAAGAGAAGAGGACACTGGCCAATAAGCACACTTTTAAAATGGAAGATAACTGGCTAGCATGGTGGCTCTACCTGCTAGCGTGCCAACCTGTAGAGACCGCATGTTCGATTCTCCCCTGTGGTCTTATACTACATGTCAGTCCCTCTTGCTTTCTACCAACTTTCCTGTCTCTCTTCACTGTCCTGTCCATAAAAAAGCACAAAAGGCCATACAAATATATATATATATATAATATATATATAATATATATATATGTCTGTTTTGGTGTTTTAGTGGTAGCCGTATCGCCGGTGTTGTCGTTAAAACGAGGAGGTGATCAATCCCCACAGCAGTGTGTGATTTGAGGGGGTCTGGCGGAGGACAGAGTACCGCCATAACCTCCGGAGCCGGGGAAAGTGTTTACCGTTTACTGTTACTGCTTGTTGTTGTGTTTACGATAATTCCGCATCTGGCGCGCCACACTGAAGAGGAGATAAGTGCCGGTGAGAAGAACGCCCCCGCATCTGTTGGGCGGGGCGGGGGGGGGGGGGGGGGGGGTCTTACTCCGAGGAGACGACAGACAGTTTGATGGCCCTTGGTCGACTGAGGGCAAACGAACGGGCGTAACGCAGGCCGTCACTGAAAAGGTCCCTTGGTTACCTAGCGTGGCAACCAAGCGCCACTTCATTAACATACATTCAAGACCCATCATTGTCCAGGGCTTACCCTGCAGAACAGCTTGTAATGGACTATATAACAGTTACTGCCTCAATAATCAGAATTTATAGTCTATATAACTAAAGGGTCGCGGTGAAAAATGCATTTGAATATTTCTTGTTTTTAGAGCACAGAGTTTGCTGTGTGTACAGTTGGAGACCAGGGAATGCAGTCATTTACATACTGTTAGGCAATTCTATCTTGTGCTGTTCTATCACTGCCAAAGTGCTAAATTATTCATATCCTCCTGTCGCAAAGGAATATAGTTTGGTCCGACTACAAATACTATGAATATTATGAATGATTGAAATATAAATCAAATATACTGTAAGCATTGACTGCATCCAGGTCAACTGTATTTTGTGTTTTATAGTTATGGTTTCTATGGTGACAGTACTTGGCTTAGTATTAAGGTTTGGGATACCGTAGTAGTATTATGGTTTGGTTGGCAGTGGAACTGGTTATAACGGTATAGATTTGGTTGACACTATAAGCAGCAGCATAGGTTTGGTTGAAAATACAAAAGTTATAATATACAGAAAAGGATTGTAATAGACAAGGTCAAAACATGACTTTAGACCTGCTTTTAAAATACAAAAATAGAAAGTGAATCCTTACAGCACTCTGCTGGGGGACACTGTCATAACATCTCTTCAACTTATGCAGCTTTACTTAATTATCTGTATTTATCTGTCCCGTATCCGAGTCATATGAGGCCGTCCACAGCAGCAGCTGTAGTTTACCCTCCCAAGCCAACTAACCGCTTCATGTCCACATCCAAGCTGCAGCGTTGAACACTTCCACGCTCACTCAAAACGATTAAGTCATTTTCCTTTGACTGGCTGTGTGATATAAATATCATCATCATCATCATCATCATCATCATCATCATCATCATCTTTCCAGCCATCATCGTCTTGTGAGGTGTCTGTCTGTGCATCTCGTAGCGAACGCGTCCCCTCTCCCCCTTGGTGTAATATGTTCTCATTACTCCCTCGTCAGCTCCACCCGTGGCCAATCGGAGCTGACAGCCTGAGTGCACATGCACATGTTCTTAATCACTTCCCATTTGCTTCTCCAGTGTGTGCGCGTGAATGGCCAATCAGAGGGCTTGGAACCCGCGTGTGTGAATGGCCAATCGGCGAGCTCGGAACTCCTCCCTGCAGTGTTCCCTCTGGTGTGTTCCGAGCTAACGGTTATGACTGTGGAGAGAAGCCTGTTGTTGTTCTGGTTGTTTTGCACCAGAATTTCTGGGAGGAATAGGGGCATGATAGTCTAGCGGTCAGGGTGCTCAACTCCCAGCCGTAAAGATCTGGCTTCGAACCCCATTATCCCCATTGTACCTGTGGGGATCCTTGAGCAAGAAGCCCCCTATCCCCTACCTATTCATTAATGACATATATCTACATAAAAGGACTGTTGCTTTGAAAGTTGAAAAGATGAAAGTTCTGCTTGATGACTGACTAGGAGTAAAGCAAGTGTATTTTCTAGACAGGCAGAAAGGAACCAGTACTATTAGTTTTCTGTGTTCCAGGCTGTAAGACGTGTCTATTAGCACTCCACTGATAGTTGCAGAGATTTAGTCACTGATTAAATCTGTGACACCCAGTTACGGACGCCTCAGAGACCGTACCCTTCGCTTCACCCCGAGCAACCCCAGAGGAAGAATATCGTGGTTTATAGTCTTATTGGAGAAACGGCAGGATTTAACATGCCTCTGCAATAGTCATAATGGATGTATGGGTGATGGATGGATGGATAGATGGATGACATATGGATAGAGACAGAGATGGATAGAGTGAAAGAGAGATGGATAGTGACAGATAGAGATTGATAGATGATAGTTGAAAGTGGATGATATTATGGATGGATGGATGGATGACAGGCAGACAGACAACCGGCATAAAACTTTGTTTCTGACAAACTACTTTTATATTTAAATTGCATGAGAGTGAGTGTTATATAAAAGCTCAGGTTGTAGGCGGATTACTTTACTCTCGCATCAAAATAAAAAAAATGTAACGTATAAATAAAACCTTCAAAGATTGTATGATGACAGTTTGATTGAATTCCAACAAGATTAAAAGCAGTTTCCTTCATCTCCTCTTCGTCAGGCCGTGCAAGACATTTTACAGCTTGTTTACCCTCGTCTGCGTCGTAGAGACCAATGAAGACGCCCATTGCTTTGAAATGTCTTTTTTTCCCATTGGTGAAGGCCGAGCGAGAGGCAGAGGTATCTGAAGAGAGCAAGCAAGTGTCTCTGTCAAGTGTGTGTGTGTGTGTGTGTGTGTGTGTGTGTGTGTTTGTGTCAGTGTGTGTGTGTGCCGGTGTGTCTGTGTATGTGTGTGTGCCAGGAAGAGGAGGGGGTCTATATATAGACCATCAGTTAGGGAGATGAATCTACGACAAGCTGGCACTTCAAAATAAAAGCCTCTCGAGGACTGGCTGTCACACTCTCTCTGTCCTCCACTTTTTATGGATCTCAGTTTCTCTCAATTCAATCTGTGTCCCTCCCCTGAATACTTTTACTCCCCCCCCCCCCCCCCCCCCCCCCCCCGCCCCCGCCCCCCCCCCCAGCGCGGAGTCAAGACTGGAGTCACAGTCTTGACTCCAGACCAACGGTCTACTGGTTCACCCCGACAGAGATGGAACTTTAAACGAGCCGACCCAGCGCCCATGGCACCGACCCCTCGTGACCTCATGGTCTCGGGAGGTTCTGGAGACAGAGTAGACTGCTGTTTCAGGATCACGCTGCTTCACAGTGCAGAGTTTGGTGTATGTTTTTCATAATTGGCTCAAATGCACTGCCTATGTTGGGTGTTGGTCAATTGCCTCCAATGAACAACACCCAACTATAGAGTGTTGGCCGAAGTTGACCGGCACCGATTACACTTGTGTGCCAACCAAAACCTTCATCCGAAAACAGCCAACAACCACTGGCCAGATGTTGTGTTTGTTGGGGCAATGTGCAAGCATCCAACCTGAGGCAGTATTTCCACCACCCCCCCCCCCCCCCCCCCCCCCCCCCCCCCCCCCCCCCCCCCCCAACCTCATGTGAGTGATTCAAACTACAAACCGTACGTGTTATAATGGACAGTGAACCATCCTTATAGACAACCTTATGGACAATTGTGGATAACAATATTTTATAAACGAGACTGTATCGCCCTATCAACAACGCGACTTGATTGCCAAATGTATTCAATAATCATTGTTTAGTTTCTGGTTCACGTTGTCTCAGCTAGCACTCCTGGCTACGAAAAACGTTCCGTCAAACATTTAACATCCATAAGATCCTGCAGAGGGTGGAGCAAGGTGAACTAAACTGAAAGAATGAGCTCCGCCTTAACAAGATCTCCCAAGTAACCACATCTCATGCTCATAGGTGGAGTTGGGAGGTGGAGTTAGGCTTTGTGATGACTCAGACTTTTTGTATTAGTTTGGAAAGCAAATGACTCCGCCTGGTTCTGTAATCCATCATCAGGCTCGAATGGGTTGGGGGGGGGGGGTCTTAGCTGGCCCTGATGAAGGCGAAGGTCTTACAGCTTCAGACAAGCGTGATGTGAGGAGTAAAGGGGATTGCACCAGTCCGATCAAACACTGTTCCTCCTCTTCGTCCTCCTCCTGCTCCTCTAGAGGAGATAATACCGTTGGTTCTGTGGTCTTAGGGTTATTGGGCCGGTGGGCTTTATGTCATGCTCTGGCAGGGGGGTGGAGGCGTTGGAAAGCTTGGGTTTATCTACTCCCCTTGTCAGGGGCTAGGGTATAGGGTTTGTTGCTTTCTGAGGGGTATTTGTGTCCAAGGACGTGAATGTTGCTGGCCTTCTCGTGGAGCAGTTCTCGTCGGGGGTCAGTTTTTATTCATTACATGTTTTGTTTATATAATTTAATCTTTTAGGAGACTCTTTTATCCAGAGTGACTTACAGTGGATTCAGATCCTTGTCATTAAGGAGCAGGTAGGGGTAAGGGGGAATCTTACTCTAGGATGCCTACAGTTTCGCCTGCGGTGAACTCAGAACCTTCGGCTGGGAGTCAAGCTCCCTTACCGCTGTTTGATCCTGTGCAGACCAGCCGATATGTGTGATTATGTGTTTTGAAGGAAGTTCATCCACGCTTCACAAAGTCTTTGTTATGAACCCTCTCTGGGAAACATCCAGAAGTGTCTCCTTTGCTCTGAGACTCGGTGTGTCTGTGTGTGTTTGTGTGTGTGTGTGTGGGGGGGGGGGGGGGTTAGGTCTGGTCATTGTAATCAGCGAGGCACGCCATTGTGACCTCACAGCCCCCCCCCCCCCCCCCCCCCCCCCCTGCCCGGGAGTTGGTTAATTTAAATCCAGTTGACTTTGTTCTGCTCACACACGCTGACTGAAGCTTGGCTGTAAACATGACTTCCTCGTGCAGATGGTGAGTGCTATTTACTTAGGACTATTATTTTATCATTTAGCAGATGGTGTAAGAGTGATTAACAGCAAATTCAGATACAGGTCGTTAAAGGTGCAGTTTGTAGGAAGATTTAGTAGCATATAGCAGTAGGATTGTAGATTGCAACCAACTGAATTTCATCCCCCCCCCCCCACACACACACACACACACTTCTCACTCTCCACCGATTTAGCAGAAGCTACGGTGGTCTGTGCCAGTAGGTACTTCCAAAATTATGTCATCGTCTATGACAGCATTGATTAGCCAAGTGTCAAGTGATGAGGTGTCTATATAGATTTGTGGCAACTTATTTATTCTCTAAATATATTTTTGATAGTTTATTATTCTGCTCCATAAAGGCAGAGGGCATCGATACTGCTTGTGTTTCGGTGGATGCCTAGTAGAGTTATCTGGTAAAAATGCTTTAGTCCTGTTCTGTGGTTGTGTCTCAGAGCGCAACCAGAGCTGCACAACAGCACAACTGCTTCAGGGAAAGGAAAGAAAATCACCGGAGGATCAGCCGGTCAATATTTAATAAGGACTTCACACATGCACTCAAACTGCACTCTGTCGTTCACACTCTGTCTCTGAGTCTCTGTCTCTGAGTTTCTGAGTATCTCTCTCTCTCAATGTCTGGCTCTCTCTCTCAATGTCTGTCTCTCTCTCTCTCTCTCTCACTCACTCACTCACTCACTCACTCACTCACTCACTCACTCACTCACTCACTCACTCACTCACTCACTCACTCACTCACTCACTCACACACACACTCTCACACACACACACACACAGTGGTATTTGAACACGTCAGCATAGTTGGTCCGGCCAGCTGTTCTGTACGGAACGCACCACACACACACACACGGTATACACATAGACAGTCGCAACAAAATGCATAGACACACATTACACATTTACTCGCACTCCTACTGCAGATGGCCCATTATGAGTGGCCCATTAGTAGACTTTGTTCACTGTGTGTGTTTGGGTGTGTGTCTGTGAGTGACAGAGAGGTAGAGAGAAAGGGGGAGGGATGGAGGGTGTTAGATAGGGGTGAGAAGGGGAGAGAGGGAGGTAGACAGACAGGAGAGGAGGAGGTGGTGGTTGTTGAGATGGTTTAGTTGGTAGGGGTTGAGGCGGGATGGAGATGGTGTAGGGGGTGACAGCGGTGAGGTTGTCAGGGTTGGGGGTGGTGATAGAGGGGTGGTGATGGTGGGCTGGTGGTAGTGGGGTGATAGTGGGGTGGTGGTAGAGATGGTGGTGGTGATAGTGGGGAGGTGTTAGTGTGGTGGGCTGGTGGTAGTGGGGTGGTGGTGGTGGTGATAGTGGGGTGGTGGTAGCGATGGTGGGGGTGGTGATAGTGTGGGGGGGTGATGGTGGGATGGTGGTAGTGGGGTGGTGGTGGTGGTGGTGGTGGTGATAATGGGGTGGTAGAGATGTTGGTGATGGTGGGGGTGGTGATAGTGGGATGGTGATAGTGAGGTGGTGGTAGTGGGGTGGTGATGGTGGGATGGTGGTAGTGGGGTGATGGTGGTGGTGATAATGGGGTGGTGGTAGAGATGTTGGTGGTGGTGGTGGTAGTGGGGTGGGGGTGGTGATAGTGAGGTGGTGGTGATGGTGGGATGGTGGTAGTGGGGTGATGGTGGGGAGGTAATAGAGGGTGGTGGTGTGGGTCGTGGTGGGGGTGGTGAGGGTAGGGTGATGGTAGTGGGGTGGGGGTGATGATGGGGTGGTGGTGGTGGTAGTGGTGATAGTGGGGTGGTGGTAGTGAGGATGCTGGTGGAGGTGGTGGAGGCTATAGTGATGGCAGGGAAGGAGGTGAATATCAAATCAGTGTACTGGGAGCTGCTCTCCCCTCCTAGCATAAGAAACATGTATTGAGGTAAAATGTTCATTATTTGAAATGGAGTATAGCAGTATAATGTCCCTCAGATAACCTTAACTGAAGTGGATCAATATTCTACGCAAGTGCTTTCCGCCCCTGGTTAGGCGGCAGGTGAATTATCATCTCTGAAATGACATTTCTGTCACAAAATATTAAATATAATATTGTCTGCACGAGGGACAGTCTTTTGAAGGTCATTTCATTTCCACCTTTGTCCACCATTTCATTTTCCGGTGATTTTATTTTCCCCACACCTTTTCCTTGGAACAGTACTAGAGGGGTACATGTATTTTAGTTCTTCCTTTATTGCTTGCAGCTGTAAGTACATTCCGACCGCCAGTTTAGGGAGTGAGTAGATATTAAACCAATCCAATACAAATACACAATTTGTGATTCCACTGTTGATTAAGGGGAAATGCAATAGATTTGATTGTATCACATACACGTGAATTGAACACAATTGGCTTTGGTTTCAAATAATCATGGCATTTTCCGATATGGCTTTCCTTGGAATACAGGGTAAAAACATAGTTGTACTTTTATTCATTGTGTGTGGAAGAGAGAAAGACGGTGAGATAATGAATGGAAGGATAATAGTCAGCATACATTGTTTCGTAATTTAGCCTGTGCTTTTATCCAAAGCGACTTATAAGTGAGGCTGAGAACAATCTAAAGCTCTAATCAATACTGAAGCAACTACAAAAAATGTAAAAGTGCTGCATTTGCATGTTCTTAAAGAACAGCTGGCAGAGTGTGGAGGAGCTTGCTATAGGAATCGGAAAGACGACGTTAGTGGATTTTCTAAGTAGTTGTATTGAAAGCCATAATGGGACACTCTAAATACAACAGCAAAAAACAACATGATGTAGTGCACGTTACTTAACGTTTCAATACACACAAACACACACACACACAGGTGTGACATGTGTATGTGTTAGTGGGACATTTTGATTAACACTGTTTCTAAATTCTCCAAAATATGGAACTGAATTCATTAATACGGCATACTTCAAAGTCTTTGAGCCTTATTGAGGCTTGAACGCTGTTTCAATGTGTTTTTGTTATCTAATGAGCTCAGTCATTCATATGACTTCATAATAATTAAATTACTCCGTTGTTCTTTCTCTATTATAATATATCAATATTCTTGTCTCTTCCATGCTTTCGGACTTCTATCTGGTCGTTTCTTGTACGGATGTGTCGCGTCGTCATGTGTCTGTCACGCAGCCTCACATGTGTGTTAATTCATTAATATGAATGAGTGAATATCACACTTCAACGGGCCGCATAGATCAGTTTTGCCAGAGGCATCTGGGATTTGCTCATGTGTCTAAATGTGGTCAGGAAGGCAGCTCTGATTGGCTGAGCTGGTACTTATTGATGGATGTTACCCAGTGCTGCTGAAACGCTGGCCAGCAATTGTGTTTGTTAACTAATCTGGGATCCAGCAGTCCTACTATCTTATAGCAGAACTTCTGGAGGGAGATGGCACAAAGCCTGGTGCCAGAAACCAAAACTGCAAGGGGCGGAGTTAAGCCTTGTTTCCTGTTTCATTACGGAGAAATTTTACTCAAGAGAAACTAAGTTGCACAAGAGGAGGACAATTTCAGAAAGGGATTTTAACAGTGGCCAATCAACACAGTGTAGTTTTGAAACCTTTACATAGACATTTTACCACTTCTGGCCGAGTTAGTGTTCACTGTTATCAGCCAATTACACGCGTACAGATTCCTGCTTCAAGCAACATTATTGGTCGCAACAAATGTTAAGCGAAATAAAGTGAAACACACCGTTCACCAAGATTTGAGATTGTCTACAATCAGATTTCACATTATTAATCTAAAATCAGATTTTGTTTTTGATTGAGACTAGGTCGAACAATCAGACTTTAGATATTCATCTTAAATGTATTAATCTAAAATTTAAATCTATTCGAGTTTTTATCTAAATTATGAGACTAGTTCTCACAATCAGACTAAATATATGAATCTAAAGTGTATTCATCTAAAGTTCAAATGTATTTGCTTATTAATCTAAAGTCTGACTGTGCTTCTAGTTCTAACAATCAGACTTTGGATATTAATCCAAAACCAGATTTTTCGACTAGTTCTAAACAAATAGGCTAAAGCACATAATCAGTTGTATCAAACATTTTCCAAACAATTGTTAAATCAAAAATGATCGCTTTCACTTTAAACAGTAAGCCCCCGGTTAAACGTTGACTAAAGGTTGTTTTGGGGAGAACTATTGTAGAAGTCATCAAGGAAACAATATTGATAACAGCCGCAAAGGTTCAATCACTGGTGAGATTACATTTTGGCCTATAGGACCTCAAACTTTAGGCACCATTGAATTTAAGAAGTAATATGTTGTTTGTGGTCTTCAAGCTAAAGCAGTGAGATGTTTGTGGTATTCTAGCTAAAGCAGTGAGATGTTTGTGGTATTCTAGCTAAAGCAGTGAGATGTTTGTGGTATTCTATCTAAAGCAGTGAGATGTTTGTGGTATTCAATCTAAAGCAGTGAGATATTTGTGGTATTCTAGCTAAAGCAGTGAGATGTTTGTGGTCTTCAAGCTAAAGCAGTGAGATGTTTGTGGTATTCTAGCTAAAGCAGTGAGATGTTTGTGGTATTCTAGCTATAGCAGTGAGATGTTTGTGGTATTCTAGATAAAGCAGTGAGATGTTTGTGGTATTCTAGCTAAAGCAGTGAGATGTTTGTGGTATTCTAGCTAAAGCAGTGAGGTGTTTGTGGTATTCTAGCTAAAGCAATGAGATGTTTGTGGTATTCTAGCTAAAGCAGTGAGATGTTTGTGGTCTTCTAGCTAAAGCAGTGAGATGTTTGTGGTATTCTAGCTAAAGCAGTGAGATGTCCCTAAAGGTTTTGTCTTTGTAAGACCCTTCTGCTTGTTGTTTCCAGGAAGGGGTAAAAGGTATATGATATTTTCTTTAGTAGGTATTAAGTAGGTATTTTCTTTAGACTACATTTTCTTTAGAAGGTATTCTTTAGGAGGTGTGTTTTTTCATAATTCTTTTTCTTTAGCTTGTATTTTCTCGAGGTGCTGTGCTGCATGAGACAGTGTCTCCCCAGAGAACAGTCTTCTCCATGATCCTGCAAGTGAACACCTTCCCTGCCTCAGATTGAGCTGTAAACAATCAGTACCCTCTGGCTCTTCATCACCATGAATAACTAGCGACTCCCCTCTCCTCAGAAACACAGTCTAAAGCAGGGCTAGTCCTTCCCTCTCCTCAGATACAGTCTAAAGCAGAGCTAGGCCTCCCCTCTCCTCAGATACACAGTCTAAAGCAGGGCTAGGCCTCCCCTCTCCTCAGATACAGTCTAAAGCAGGGCTAGGCCTCCCCTCTCCTCAGATACAGTCTAAAGCAGGGCTAGTCCTTCCCTCTCATCAGATACAGTCTAAAGCAGAGCTAGGCCTCCCCTCTCCTCAGATACACAGTCTAAAGCAGGGCTAGGCCTCCCCTCTCCTCAGATACAGTCTAAAGCAGGGCTAAGCCTCCCCTCTCCTCAGATACAGTCTAAAGCAGGGCTAGGCCTCCCCTCTCCTCAGTTACAGTCTAAAGCAGGGCTAGGCCGCCCCTCTCCTCAGATACAGTCTAAAGCAGGGCTAGGCCTCCCCTCTCCTCAGATACAGTCTAAAGCAGGGCTAGGCCTCCCCTCTCCTCAGATGCAGTCTAAAGCAGGGCTAGGCCTCTCCTCTCCTCAGATACAGTCTAAAGCAGGGTTAGGCCTCCCCTCTCCTCAGATACACAGTCTAAAGCAGGGCTAGGCCTCCCCTCTCCTCAGATACAGTCTAAAGCAGGGCTAGGCCTCCCCTCTCCTCAGTTACACTGAGGGGTTGACAACACACGTATGACCTAGCGTGTAATTAGACCTTATCTATGGAGGAAGGGGAGAGCTAGGGGGGCTCCTTGAGTTTCACTGATTGTTGTACCTACGGTGCTGCCGGTGGGGGAGTAATAGTGTTGGCTATGACCCATGGGGAGGAGAGCATGTCAGTGGTAATGAAGTGCAGGCTGCGGGGTTTTCTTGCCCCATGCACGCCCTCGCTAATTGATGGATATTGGATATTCTTTGAGTGGACGTGCACATGCACACTCCCTTATTGGCACTAAGCTAATTTCCAGATCATTATTTTCCCAGCGGGCCTGAAAGTAGCCCAGGTAGAGAGATGTGTATATGGTGCATCACTCGTGGCATTGCTAGCATCTGTAAAAGCAGGGCTAGCGCTACCAAACAGTCTTCTAGCGCCACTCAAAGTGGAGCTTACAGGGCATGTAGCAGTGTACCCGAAGTTGTAGAGGAACACCGGATTATAGCTACCCTGGAGGTTTTTGTTTTTGGCTTAAAGAGTCTCCCAGTGTCTCTCCTAGCAGATCTCTCACCTCCCCTGCCTGTCATATATTATAGATGCACATCCGTCCTATAGCAGCAGGAGGGGGAGGTAGAAAACGGGAGGTGGGTTTCGGTTTTAATGGAACGATACAGAAGATATGTGATCTTGATTGATGTGGAGTCTGTGCTCTATCTGTCTCCTTTATGTCCATATGTCATTCTCCCTTTACTTCTCTATTCCTCTTTCTCTCTCTTGCCGTTTTGTTCCATCTATCCCCATCTCTGACCCAGTATAGCTAGTGTGGAGGGTCTTCCAGTAGCAGAGGTAGCCTAGCTACGCTACTGTGGAGGGTGTTTCAGTTGCAGAGCTAGCCTAGCTAACGCTAAGATTGAGGGTCTTTCAGTAGAGGAGCTAGCCAAGCCGAGGGTCTTCTCAAGCATCTCACCACTTCTTTGTGTTTTCTTTTTCCTTTACAGGAAGAGACAGGACCTGAAGATGAAGGATGGTTTCCCTGGCCAGAAGAAAGAAGAGTTTCGAGGCTTTGCGCACGCAAGGAGACGATAGATAGCGAAGCAAACACTAGGTAAAACCCACCATCCTTGTAGCAGTGAACCAAAAATCATGTTTTTTTGTGTCATAGAATGCCTTCTTAAACATAGAAGTTTAAACCTTTGGGTCACTGTAACCAAAGTCAAAGCATAATACTGAAAAAAAACGTTACTACTAGCAAAAAGATGTATCGCAAAGTTCCCTTGGGCTGTAACCATGGGGATAACCCTTTCCATTTTTTTTGTTTGAATTCGATTACCCTTTATACCCTTTATAACCAAACAATACAGAAACCAAACAGATAGTTTCCATCACTTTGCGTCAACGCCCGATGGAAATGGCAATACAATACATTTCACACTCTGCTTTTGTGGTTCCTGTGAATTGTGCAATGGTGACAGGGGAGAAATGGGGTTTGGCGGTGCAAATTATTTTAATGTCATTCTGTATTGTAGTTTTAGAGTGTAAAGCACTACAGCAGAAAGTGTGTGGGCTTGGCGTTTTTTTTTTTTCATACAGCTGAACACACTCTCCTGAAACCCCGGCAAAGATGAAAGGCCTTGAACCAACCGGTCTAAACTCAGATTGGAAGAATTCTTCAAAGTTAAACCCAGAACATAATTGTCTGCAGGACGGGGTGGTTCAGAGGTGGCAGGCGTCTTATTCGAGTTGGAACGGGGAATCAATAGCCGTCTTCCAACGTCTGTGCGGTCGCTCAGGAGGTAGAGAACGGCGTCTGGTGTCTGAGTCCGATAGCGAACTACAAAAAATCACAGAAAAACATTATGTATTCAAACAATACGACTAGTAGGAATTAAATGTCACCACATAATGTAAATGCAAATCAAATTTCCTGTCTGGGATAATAAAGTACATTTTATCATGTAAACATTGTTGACAGTAGTGGTAAAGGTCATTGATTATAAATGCTACATTATCTATATTGTATCTAAAGTATCTCATGGTATTGTATAGTAATATGGTAACAGGTTGTGAAATACGCATATTTAGTTTGACAAGGTAAAGCAAGTTGTCTGGTTTCCTCTAGCAAGGCACCTTACACTCGGTGAGCTGGTTGTCACCATGGGTGAATTTGTGTCTGCAGGGTGGTTGTGAAGCATGACTTGCTAAAATGCAGCCTGGTTTTATTTTACCTTGTATAGGTTTAAAATCATCAGTGATGATCAGCCATGCTCACTATGCTATTACATGCTAGTCACGGGAGCGATGTGATCAACATGCAAGTCATCCTTTCACATTCTATAAAATACTTGTCATGCAACCCAATGCTATCCATGATATCAAATGTCATGCTAACCATATGCTAGCAATGCTGAATAGCATTACATTTGGCAGAATGTTGTTTGGACTAGATCCACCACAGGAATTTCACCACACTTCGATTGTTATTTTGTCTTCTGGAGGTGGTCGTCTTCATTGGTTTAGCTGTATTGACTTGAGTTAGGGGTTGAAATCAGTCATCGAGACAATAAAAAACAAACTCCATAGAACTGTTCCCGGGCAACCAGGTGTTCTGATTGGTCCCAGGTGGCTATAGCAACCAAACCGCGACGGCTAGCTAAAACAAGCTAGTTGGAGCGAATCGTTTGTACGATATATCTCTCCCTGTGGAAAAACTGATAGCTCGAAGCAGAGTCAGGGAGCTAAGGGCTAACTGATAGCCTCACCCCCCCACCCCCTTGCATCACCCCATCCTGTCATCCATTATAGAAAGGTAGAGGTGTGTCTCTGGTTTGATGGAGGAATAAAGAAGGATAGGTTTGTATGAAGTCTGTGCTCTATCCATCTCCTTTTGTCCATCTGTCATTCTGTGCCTCTATTCCTCTTTTCTTGTCTCTCTCACTGTCATTCTCCCTCTCTGTAATGCCATCTTTCTCGCCGTTTCTCTCTATCCGGCCACATATCTGTCTCTCTCTTTCTCCCTCTCTCCATCACTCTCTCTCTCTCTCCCTCCCTGTGTCTCTCTCTGTCTCTGTCACTCACCAGAAGTCGATCAATCCCTTTGCTTTGATCTCTCTTCACACAAGGGACTTGCTTGGCCTGCAATTCCGCTAACTCTAAGAAGCTAAGACGCTGCTAGCGCTATCCTCCATCTGCTCGGAATAGCAAGCAGGTCAGCCCCAGATGCTAACCACGCTAACCAATAGCCGGCTGCCGCGGCAGGTCGAGGATAATGCCTTTGTGGGATGGTGCTAGCGAGGGTTTAGCAAGCGCCTGGCGGATATGATTGCACAGCTGCTGTGGAGGACATGTGAGGTGGGGATGGTTTACAAAAGAAACCCACCCTGCCTGTAGAGCCCGGGTGGGGGGGGTTAGGAACACAGCCAGACCTCCTACCCCAGGGATCTGAGGAGCTAACGGTCTGTCGTCCTGAGGTCAGGGATACACAGTGCACCGTGGTCTTACCTGGCTTTAACCTTCACTCCTCCTCCACCTCCTTGACTCCTGGTCCTCCACAGCCTTGATTCCTCCTCCCCCTCCACCTTCTGAAGTCCTCCTCCTCCTCCACCTCCTTGACTCCTTCTCTTCATACGGTGGTACTTCACTGGACCTTCTCTTTTAACCTGTGTTCCTTCAACCATTTGAACCACCTGTTTGTCCATCTCTCATTCTCTTGCTCGATTCATCTTTCTTTCTCTCTTTCTCTCTCTCTCTCTCTTTCTTTCTGCTTTTTTCATATGTTGGTGATTATTATTACTATCATGCATGCACTGACACATGCACACACACACACACACACACACACACACACACACACACACACACACACACACGCATACATCAATTGCAATACATCAACATTAAGAATGAATAACAAAATAATTTATAAATGCAATATATATGCAAATCTACCGAAAAATATTATATTATACACAAAGTAGTAGAAATGCATAGTGTAAATGTGAACATTATTGTTCGGTATTTCACAGTAAAAGTATTTAAGTAAGTACACATTCAGCTTATCAAACAAAAGCGGACGTTGAGTTTTTCTTGGTTTTAATGCTGTTGGTATGAATGTGTCTACGAGTAGAAGAGGAAAACCGCTCTTAAAAAGAGGGGTCTTTTTATTGGTTTGCACCTAGCAACAACACATTAGCTCAATTATGGCAGGAAATTACACAGCGGCTCAACCTGTAAATAACTACTCCCCCAGGGTGAACAACCCTGCTGTCTCTGTGCTGCAGGCCTGTCTCTTTTATAGACACACACAAACACACACACACAAACACACATACACACATGCAGGCAGGCACAACTGCACACACAAACACGCACACACACAAACACACACACAAAGTTAGTTGATTGTCAACTCCCCCAAGTCTCCCAGCCTTTCACACACACACACTTGTGCGCACTGTGCAAGGGCTTGTGAGTGTGTGTGAGTCGTGTGTGTGTGTGTGTGTGTGTGTGTGTGTCATCAGAGGCAGGCTTTACACCATTTTCCAGAATCCATCAAACTATCCACACAACCACCCATACACACACACAGGCACTCACACACACACAAACACAGGCACACACACACACACACACACACACACACACACACACACACACACACACACACACACACACACACATTCAATTAGTTTCCCATTTGTGTATTTATTCTACTATAATAGGTTAACTATGTATCCAAGTATAATGTGTTTGTATTTAAGTAGAATTGATCATGTATTTATTGCATCAGTAATCATATGTAATGGATAATTATATAGATGAAGATACTTAATATTGACAAAAGTATAATATACATATTTGTATGATTAATAGGTAAACTATTTATTTAACATCGATTTACAATTTAAATATTGACACCGAACGGAGTCCAACCGTGCAGTCCGAATTCACAACATTGGAGAGAGTTGTATCCACGAGCCCCCTCCTCAGCAGACTCAGTGTTCACGCGGGGTTGCCAGGTTAAAGACACTGAAATGAACACAAGCCCCCCTCCTCAGCAGACTCAGTGTTCACGCGGGGTTGCCAGGTTAAAGACACTGAAATGAACACAAGCCCCCCTCCTCAGCAGACTCAGTGTTCACGCGGGGTTGCCAGGTTAAAGACACTGAAATGAGCACAAGCCCCCTCCTCAGCAGACTCAGTGTTCACGCGGGGTTGCCAGGTTAAAGACACTGAAATGAACACGAGCCCCCTCCTCAGCAGACTCAGTGTTCACGCGGGGTTGCCAGGTTAAAGACACTGAAATGAACACGAGCCCCCTCCTCAGCAGACTCAGTGTTCACGCGGGGTTGCCAGGTTAAAGACACTGAAATGAACACGAGCCCCCCTCCTCAGCAGACTCAGTGTTCACGCGGGGTTGCCAGGTTAAAGACACTGAAATGAACACGAGCCCCCTCCTCAGCAGACTCAGTGTTCACGCGGGGTTGCCAGGTTAAAGACACTGAAATGAACACGAGCCCCCTCCTCAGCAGACTCAGTGTTCACGCGGGGTTGCCAGGTTAAAGACACTGAAATGAACACAAGCACAAGACGAGCCGAACGTAACATTATATTATGAGACGAGTGCAACTTTTACATTTTCTATTCAAACGACGACTAGTCCTACACTGTAAGATGAACAGCTAATGTATACGTTTGCAATTCATTTATTGTTTGCAAATTATAAACCAGCTTTTTTATAACTCTGTCAAAGCTCAATGCTTACCTGTTCAGGAAAGAATTGTCCCACTCTGCATCCGTCTTTAAATCCTTCTAGGCTCTAAGCTGTCTAAGCTGTCCATCCTTCAAATGCAACTCCAAGATTGACCCGTGTTTTAGCACGGCTCTGGTCCTGGAGGTTTTTCGAAAGAGGGCAAGGCTTTTTGGGTCGGGTAGATTCTAGCACAATCTCAGTTGATCCAGTTTGTTTGCTTGCTTCCATGGCTGCAGCACGCTGTGCTCGTGTGCCAAAATGGGCTGTGGGTGGAGTCACACAGGCCGAAACAAAAACAGAAGTTCCGCCCAGGAATGTAAATCTCAAAGGGAAACATAGCATTACTAAATAAGGCTGTAGCATTATTGTAAGAGAAGCCAAAATTTCGACATCACGGTCATTTTAGGATTAAGTACACTACATTTGTTATTAGCTCTTTACATAGCTCTTTAAACATGCCTGACTCGCCCTGATAAGTAGACTTCTCTGGATATGAAAGCTAGGGGTATTTGGGTAACCAGCCAGAGTCGGCTAGATTTTGAAAGTATCCAACCGAATAAAAGAAAAAAAGCACCCCTCCCTTCAGGCCTCCATCCAAAGCCTCTCCAAAAATCATGTGACTAGCTTGCTAGCTTTAGCAATAGGCCTAGCCTTGTGGAAGACACCGGTCATGCACAATGAGTGCATGGGCACAATGCGCGCAGGTAGCTGGGTAGGTAGGTAGACAAACAGGTAAACCAGCCAATCATTTCATTCGGCCTGAATGAAATGATTTGACAGGTTTATTTCAGACCTGCAACAGCCACATATACCATCTTTTCTTTTCATTTTTCTGTCAGAGCATTTGATTTATTGATTGCTGTTGCGATGGAAAGAGAATTTCAACAAAAGACAAAAGAATCCTTCTGAAATAATTTGCCTAAACACACCTTTAAAGATGGATCAAATCTTTACTTTGAATAGTTGGAAATGGTTATGCAGGGGCTAGAGGTCCAGGCCCCAGATGGTCGCCTGGTTGCCATTTCCTCGTTGGCCCTGGTGTTGTAAAGTACTCCCATTGCGCTTCCAACACCGTCATCCCACCCGTCACCTCTGCACCAATTCTCCCCGACCCCAACACACACACACACACACACACACACACACACACACACACACACACACACACACACACACACACACACACACACACACACACACACACACACACACACACACACACACACACACACACACACACACACACACACAGGGAGGGGAAGAGGGGCTTAACTTCTCGTTGTATCGCTGCTCCTAGTTTTATCTCCACTGCGCTCTCCATCTCCTTTAAATCCCATAAGCTGCTTTGCTCCCTGCAGAAACCCACCCGCTTCTCCTGCCAATACCTAACCTATTTGTTTTCCTATCGCTCTGGCCTGTGGTCCTCCTGCTACGTGTGTTTGTGTGCGCGCGTGTGTGTCGTGCAGCGCTGGAATAAACGGAATACAAGCTTATCTGCTTCCCCGGGGCTTCGCGGCCCGCGGGGTATGGCGTGTCATTTCGTTGCATTCGCTGCGGATATCGGCGCCACGCAGTTGCGTTAGCGTGAAGTTGGTGTTAGCCAGCGGCTAATATGCTGCGTGGATCCGATGCATCAGGGTGCAGTTGCGTTAGCGTGAAGGTAGTGATAGGCAGCGGCTAATACGCCACGTGGATCCAATATGTTGCGTGTACGGATTGGTTCAGACCAATGCTACGGCCATTAGCATTGATCGACGTGTAATCAATTTCCTCCTCCATTACTAGCCTGAGTGGATTTAATGCGTCTCAGAAATGGTCAAATCTATTCACCTTTTAAAAGGTCATCTGACACGCATTATAAAGCATGTGAGTGTTTGTATGATAATATCCTGTGTCCTAAATACAATAGCCTAGTCTGGTTTCACAGTATTCAAAACCAGAACTGGAATCAGTGTTTCCCAAGTTATGGCCCCATGCATCTTTTACTTTGAGGGGAAGCAACTTGTGGAGAAAAGTGACAGATTGCAGTGTTCATGCAATTAGTATTGTCGTAATTATTTGTTCATAACATGTTTATCTCCCTTGTTTTCCTCTCTTTATTTGTATTAGTTTATCAAACAGTCCTTTGTTCGTTTTTGCTTGTTTTCCATCTGTCTCTTGTCTGTGAGTTGTGTTGAGACCCAAAACATTCTAAACCACAGCGTCAATGTTCAGAAGAAAATATGACGTGTGATTGAAATCTAGCATGCTAATTGGCTAGCGTGCTACAAGTAGCATAGCTGTTTGCACGCTGACCTCTTTGGGATAAGACAGAATGCGTGTTTTCGTTCATAGCTCGGAAAGGTAGACATTTTGCCATCGGTTCAATGTCGACACCTTCAAACTGAAACATATTGAAAAGAGGACTGATTACAACAGTGAACTTTCCTTCCAAAAACACCAATAAACCTTCACTTGAGATGTTGAGAAGCTACAGACTCGCACTGCCCAGAAGACCGCCAGTTAAAAAACACATAAAAGTTACTACATGAATAAATATCCATAAAACACAACTTGGAAATGAGTCATAAAGGACCACTTACTTCTGAGTCCTGAAGGCCTGTTTATGTATACACTCAGTGTTGATAGTGTTAGTGTTGTGCTGAAACAAACTCACTTTAAATGGAAATAATGAAAATGGAAAAAGAAAAGCTTTCTTTTACTATTTACTATTAGTCTGGCCGACTAGCTTTTATCCATAGAGACTTTGAATTGAATACAGATACATGTCATGTAGCAGGTAGAGGTTAGGGTATGTTGCTCTAGGATGCCTACAGGTAGACTGTTGACCTTTTGGGGTTCAAACCCGGAACCATTCAGTCAGTTGTCAAACACCCCACTAAACTATCGTGCATGTCTCAGACTGAAAAGGTCACAATTGAAACCCCGTGTACAGTACCGATTTCTGAAACAAACCCCTTCTAAAAAGAAGCCGTTCTACAAAGAGACGTTTGGTATTTTATAACAGATCTAGGCGGGTCTCCATTTTGTCCCATGAGATTAGGTAAAGGTTAGACCTCACAAATCCCCAAACCCCACCCATGTGATTTAAAGATGAGCTCTGAGAGGAATGGCTTTCCATATCTGATCTGCTCCTCTCAGTATGTTGCTAACCTTTCTCCATTGATGTTACTCTCTTAATCGCTCTCATTTAACTTTATTTGTCTTTATTTGATCAAAATGGTGATTTTAAAAACATGTCATGTAGGAGTTACTTTTTAAGGATGCCTTCGGATAGGGATTGAAACTAGTACCTTTCAGTTAAAATAATTTGTAACCAAAATAAAGATTTGATTAACAACCAGTTTTTTACCTTGTTGTGCACTCCAAATCCATTCGGTATCAAAGAGTGGTGGTACTTCAAAAGTGTGTCTGTTTATATATATATATATATATATATATATATATATATATATATATATATATATATATATATATATATATATATATACAAAAAGTGTGTCTGTTTATATATATATATTTATTTTATATATATATATATATATATATATATATATATATACAAAAAGTTGATATATATATATATATATATATATATAAAAATATATATATATATGAAGTTTATATCAACTTTTTGAAGTATCTTCATCACTTCATGGTGTCTTGCAGCATGGTTTATTCATTTCCTGCAGCGTTGCTGGAGCTAATGAAAGCGACATTTCATGTTTTATGGATCAAACACACAATGAGCTCGCTTCCTCTTCGCATGTGGGTTTTCCTCTCCAGCCAATTAGCTGCCATACTGACATCGCCTGGCCCATCGTGAGCTTCGTTTGAATGGCGGGAATCAATTGGAAGCGTTGAGAAAGCCCCCCAGGGGAGGGGGGGGGGGGGGGTAGGCACAGTCATTTAGATGTCTCTCTATCTCTAGTCCTCTCTCCCTCTCTCTCTCTCTCTCCCTCTGTCTCTCTATCTCTACTCCTCTGTCATTCTATCTCTAGTCCTCTCGCTCTCTCTCTCTCTATCTCTAGTCCTCTGTCTCTATCTCTAGTCCTCTCTCGCTCTCTCTCGCTCTCCCTCTGTCTCTCAATCTCTAGTCCTCTCTCTCTCTCTCTCCCTCTGTCTCTCTATCTCTACTCCTCTGTCATTCTATCTCTAGTCCTCACTCTCTCTCTCTCGCTCTCCCTCTGTCTCTCTATCTCTAGTCCTCTCAGGCTCTCTCTCTCTCACTCTCCGTCTCTCTGTCTGTCTGTCTGTCTGTCTGTCATCAAACACTACAATCATGATGTCATCAAAGGTGTGTTTGGAGGAGAGCTTGGTGTTTGATGTTAATCAACAAGACGGTGTGGTTTGCAAGCTGCATGTCAGCTGAGTGTAGAGACATGAACACAAAAACCAACACGCAACTAGCTGTAACTATATAACAAAACTAGTATAACAACACAACACATGACACAGAACACAATACACAACATAGCTGTATTCAACAAAATGACAAATACACAATACAACACACGCCACAGCATTACATAACACACAACAAAACACATAGCTGTATACAACATAATTATCAGCACAGAACAAAACATCAAACATAACACACAACATAGCTAAAACTATATAACATCAACAAACAACATAACATACAACATCGAGAGAGAGAGAGAGACAGAGAGAGAGACTTTTCTAGAAGGAAGCCTCCAGAAATAGTTGTGTTAGAAGCTAGCACATGTTATGAGTTGTAACTTCAGTCAGAGTGACAACCAAGCTAGCCTACTCTTCATCAGCTCAACACTTCTGACATGACGGAGGTTCTCGTCATTTGGGGTCAAAGGTTAAATGTTGATGAAACCACAACTGAGCAGCTTTACAGTAAGAACAGGCTCCCGCTCTGGTCCGGATGTCTCCTATGAACCGAGCGCCAAATGGAAACACAGTTTCCATTATATAAAATCTACAGCGTTGGCTCATTTGAGTCATGCTATTTCACTGATGTGTGTAAATAATTCATTCTGGTATAGAAGTTGTCGTGAGACAGAGTATAGCCTCTTTGTGAACAGCCCTGTGAGCACTGAGCCGTGTGCCTGGGTGGTTTAAAGTGCTGTTTGGCTACACTTGGGAGCAGGGTTTCTCAACCTGTGGGTCGGGACCCCACTTGGGGTCGCCTGATATACATATGGGGTCACAGGAGAATGGTGACTCGTAATCAATAGATATTTCATGGTGCATTTTGGATGAAAACATCATTTACAAGGTTTAAAAGGTCTCATAAAGGTTGTGGATAGGTTGTGTACATGCCATTTGCATACTGCCAAATGGTTCGTAGCCACGAGCAGCTTAGTGTGGCATGATGGGTATTCGTTCACCAGGACATTGGTATTACAGGCAGATGTGGCTTGGGTAAAAACAATGCGTGTGGAAGCAGATGCACAAAAATGAGTAGGCCTTACACACTGCAGTGACCAAGCTTCAATTTGGTGGCCAACCTGCCATTTTGTCGGTTCAAACGCGGCAATTGTTATTGGGTTCTAGGTGTACTGGGGCTTTAAGTTGGTCTTCTCTTCTCTCTTCGCCTCCCCCCGCCTCACCTTCCTCATCGATGTTGACTGACTCTGGCTGGCCTCGTGCCGTTAGCCAGCCAGACTCAGCATGTAATTACAGAGTATATTACCCCCAGCCTAGTGTAGCCTAGCGCGCTAGCTATCTCCGCCTGCTGCTAACGGCTAACTGTAACAAATAGAGTTGCCAGAGTGGATGTGCGCCGTCAGCTGAATCCAGCCAGCTCCTGCCCCAGCCAGGCCACTCGATCTGGGACCGAAATGTGGACAAAGCCTGGGTTTGGACTGAAATTGCATTTAAAAAAAAACTAGCAAAAAAACGAACAAACAAAGCAGCAACCCGTTCAGCTTTGTATGGTGTGTTATTTATTTCTTTAGCAGCAGTGGGAGTGTTTGTACGCGTAGCTGCGTGTGCAAGCAGATTTGCTCTGGTCGACTCTAAAGGGGTCAGTGCGTCGCTACAGCGAGCTACAGCGAGCGTTTCATCTGCCAGGATGGAAGTGGGTTTCTCTCAGCCTGTTTCCAAGAGGGATTAGAGAATACACTAAAGCGTGATTAGGTTAGCACTGTGATGGTCTATTCGGTTTGTGCAACGCTTGGTCCAGCACTAGTGAACGTATAGGTGTTAAGCTTGTGGTAAAGGGGAGACAGTGTGCTTGAATTACAGAAGCACTAATGGTTATCCTTCCCCCTAGTCCTGTCTGGCAGGAGGATTGTTTTAATTTAATTTTGTGTTAATTTTGTTGTACCTTTACTGCTGTCCGTTTAGGAGAAAACTGCAAATGCTTGTAATTTTGGATGCTGTAGCCATTACTATGAACCAACAGAATTGAGATGAGTACTTTGTAAGATAGGGCCTCTCTGAACCAAATCCTTTTTTCATAATAGGGCTTGAAATGATCGGTTTGGTTCGCTGGTTGCTGTCTATTTCAGTTTCACACTGTTCAAATGAAAAGAGCATTATAAGTAATTGTGTTCAGCTAACATTTCTATCGGCATCAGCAGCTACAAAGTATATCAACTTAGTACTTTATATTTCTCATCTTCAACAGTTATTTATCCCACGGATATGTGCTAGAGACTGTGTAATTGTGTGGTTTGAGGAAAAAAGGTTGGACTTAAGGAAAGCACCACTTTTATGACACAATGAAAATTAATATTTAAGGATCTGCTGTTGATTTGCTCTGTGTGCTGTGACCACAGAGCTATTAGTCAGTGCCTCCCATGATACTTTCAAGCATCATTGAAGAATATCTCATTTATTTTAGCGAGTGCTGGATATTAAACTCATATTGAGTTGTGTGATGATGACTTGTTGACTAAATTATCAGCCACAACTGCCAATCATTGGCACTAAACTACTTGTTATTTTTCTTTACTATTTTCTTCCCAACATTTGTTAATTTAACACTAAGGATCCATTCATTTGAAAGCAGATCTGTTACGCCTCTCTCACAAAACAGCGGTTTGGATATTCAGAGTCCAGTTGAGTTGACTGATACTTTATTGATCATGAATCGATGAGGATCTGGTAGATTATGCCCATCACTTAACGGCCACTACGGTCACGGCATCTCGGAGGCGTGACTGACAGCTTATCACTTGTCTCCCCTCGATAATCTGGACGCCCTAAAAAGGCTCTCCCTTGATGTCTCCCAGGGAGCGGACGTGCAGGTCTCATCAGCGGTCCAGACATCAGGAGGCAGCGCTTCACAAGGCATGAGGAAGGGGTCAGATAAGATGAAGATACGACCAGATGGTAGTTTACTCTATCAACCCTTAGAGGTCAACGGCTATGTTGGCCATTTTGCTATGCATGTCATTTTACTTTTTAATTCCATATTGGACAATATCAAACATATGCTTAGTAGCACGACCAAAAGACAAACTAAACCATTTAAAAAATAGGACTTTCTTCATAATGAGAATCACAGAAAGAACGGTTTTGAGTCAATAAAATACATTTGTACGTTTGTAATTTAGAAGAGATCAAAATAAAGAAATCAAGAAGATAAAGTATACAACTATCCATGGTCCAAAATAATTTGCAAACAAAACGAACTTCCCTGCAATGTGTCCTCCATTACACACAGTACTTTTATATATATATATATATATACATACATTTCTATTTATTTTAACAAACAATTTGATCAAGCGTTTATTTACCATGAGCCGGTGCGATCTTATCCCCCGGTCTGGACAAGACTGAGTGGCAGCCGAACGGTAGCAACGCAACGTTAGCAACACCCTGGTGTGGAGATGGAGAGGGAGCAGCGGCGGTGCCGAGGGTCTGGAGTGTGTGTGGGTGGGGAGGGGGAGGGGGTGACGTCCTGGATCATTGCGTATCACTTCCTCGTCAGTTGTAGCAGCTGGTGGTGGTCATGTAATCTGGTCCGCGGGCGTCTCACTAGGCGCTCTTGTGTCACTTTGATTAGCAGCTCAGTCAATCTCTATTTACACACACACGCACGCATGCCAGACACGCGCACACACACATACACACACGCACGCGCGCGCGCGCACACACACACACGCCAGACCTCATCAGTCAGAGTCATGTGGAAGAAAAGACCTGTGTGTTTTATCTGATGATGGTGTGTGTCTGTGCTTGCTTTTGTGTGTGGTTGTTGGTACAGCTGCTGACTATCTGATAATAATCGTAATAAGGAATATTACATCCTCATTTGGATGAAAACTATTATTATATAGTGGTCAGGGTGTTTGACTCCCATTCGAAAGGTTCTGCATTCAAACCCAAATGTTTGCTGTCTACCTATAGACATCCTTGAGAAACCCCTGCCTGGTCCTTCATTACATGTATCTAAAATATTTAACTTTAAGTTGCTTTGGATTAAATTGTCTACTTAATAACTAAACAGTAAGAAACAATAGTATTGTTATTATGCATCATGCCGTTTCCTTAAACGGCCAGAAATTGGCCGCATAAAGTGCAAATAAAAATGGATGGAATGAGTTTTCAGCGAGTGATTAAATACTCTGAAAGCGGATCATGAGGAAGCCTTCCATTAGTCTGGGGTCACGCTGGGATGTATGCCGTGCTGTGCGGCCTGTCTGGTGCTCCAGCCGCCCCCAGAACCATATTTTATACACCGCTAGAGTTTCCTCTAATGGTCAGCGTTTAATTGTGGACCGGATGAATTGATTGGATGTTGATTGAACTTCCTGGAGGAAATGTTCATTTGAATACTGAACAGTTTGAGAACCGAGTGGTCATGCTAGCAGGGTTAGCGGGGGCCGGTGGAGCTGGCCGACCCTTCCCGTTGTGAGCTATACGGTAATTACAAACTGCCCAGCCGCTGGGGGAAAATCGCAGAGTGATCAGAATTAAAAACGGTGCTGCTGGTGTGTGGGGGGTTGTGAGAAGCTGTGGCTGGCAAGTCCAGTAGTTAGGGTAGTAGTGGCTTGCCTGTGATCACATTTTAGCTCTGAACATTTTGCTAACCCTACATCTTAAATTTTGGTGCATTTGCTTCCACATGTAACACAAATGTCCCATATGACACCACACCACTCTCCTTACATTAGACAGTTTGTTCATAATATTAATGAACCTTTTCAATAATTCATTTTCCCAAATATCTGTTAGCTTACATGTCGGCGATCTCCCACGACCTCATATGCATGGTGACCGCAAGTGGGGTCCCTACCAACAGTTATTTTTTCATACAGTATATAAAGTATATATATAATATCTTATTTTTGTTTAATATCCTACAATAGGCCACAATACATTCACTGTAACAAGTCCTTTAGCATGCAAGTGTCTGCGAGTTTGCTAAATAGTAACTGGTAACGACAGACCAGAGCTGACTGGTAACAGACTCCTCTCAGTGAGCGCTAAGCACCCCTAATGTCTCCCAGGCTGACTGATATACTTCATGCTGTCTCTTTACATTAGTTTCCTCTCTATAGCCCTTTTTCTTTGAGTTTTCGTCCTGCTGCTGAATCCCATCTATGAGTTTTTCCACGGTCTAGTTGTGTCTTTATTGTAGCCACAGAGAACAGCGACCTGTCTGTCTGTCTGTCTGTCTGTCTGTCTGTCTGTCTGTCTGTCTGTCTGTCTGTCTGTCTGTCTGTCTGTCTGTCTGTCTGTCTGTCTGTCTGTCTGTCTGTCTGTCTGTCTGTCTGTCTGTCTGTCTGTCTGTCTGTCTGTCTGTCTGTCTGTCTGTCTGTCTGTCTGTGTTTTCGGACAGCGCTGCATGTAGCCTATCAGCTCAGCGCTTGGTGGAAAGTGGGAGTGTTCACCCTGATGAACGATGGATCAATCCAACTCCACCCCTAACCAGTTTTTACAGTTAACCAATGTGTTAACCAGGGACTTCATCCATACATCATACATCATTTGATCGGACACTCCCGTTTGGGCTGTCACTAATTGTTTGATTTTTAAATGCTTGTAACGAATCAACCTCACATCTGGTGGTAGAACTCTCTAACCCTTCCCATCTGGAATTAATATTGTACTTATTTAAAAATATTTTTCCTATATCTTTTCTGTATCTTGAGTGGAGCATTAATAACAAACAAACAACAAAACCACAGTCAGGATTAAAGGAATCTGATAATCAGCAATCAATTAAAAATCATACAATGAACTTGAAAATGAACTATTTTACTTGTTCCTCTAGCATGTGACTCCCCCCCCCCCCCCCCCCCCCCCCCCCATGTCGAGGATCAGGCTTGGCATGTCAACCACAAAATTGGTTTCGGTTTCACTTTGTATGCACTGCCACCTGCAGCGACAGCACCAGCCAGTCAGGCTTTGTTTTCTTCATTCTCTCACTGCTGTCTGGATTTGACGGGGCCTGGCGTCGTCTGAATCCAGTTCATGACCCGTGCAATGTTTCATCACAAATCTCATCAGTCAGAGAGTGGAGCTGTGCCTTGTCAGCACAACACCCCCCCTGCCCCCCCTACAACCCCTGCCCCCCCTACAACCCCTGCCCCCCCCCCCCCCCCCCCCCCCCCACCTCCCCCGCCCTGCTCAGTGCATTCAGATTAACAAACGGGAGATTTAGCACGGCCGTACCCTTGTGTATGAAATACTTTCCCCCCGTGCCGTGCTGTCTGTTTGGAAGGCATCTTGTGGGCCGAATGCTGCACACTCTGAACGTCTATGACTCATTCTGCAGGGAAAACACTGAGCTCTGTATCTGATATCTGTATCACTGACCAGCGTCTTCAACGTTTTCACCTCGACAAAAAGGTCCTTGAAAGAGTGTTGACTGGGGGCAGATAGAGGAAGGTACTCTGATTAACGTCTCGCGGGGCAGTGCTGGCCCTGAGTAAAAAGAATAAGATGCTAATAGGAGAATTGTAGGCCAGTACTTACATTCACTCCATGTCTCCCGTATGTCCACAGCACGTTGTAACGGTCGCGATGAGCATCGAACCGGCGGCTTTGGAAGGAGGAGAACATGGACCGCTGGTCTCCTGGTGTGGTTCTGTTTTGTAAACTATGGTGAGTATCCGACCTGTGTCTGTCTACCTGCCTCTATCACCTGGCACGGAAGGGGGTTGTTTATCTTACAACCCTGGAGAACTTTCAAGAGGCTAGTGTTAAGTCCCACAGGTTCAATAGGGCCAGGGTCATAATCTTTCAAATGAAATGGTCCTGTCAGTGGAAATTTACAATGAGTACCTTCTAAAAGGCAACACATTTCTGGCCAGAGCAAACCCCATAAAGGTATGCTTATCAATAATACCGTTTAACTTTTGAAAAAGAAATGGTTAACACAATTCCTTGCACTGACGGCTAGTAGCCAGCTAGCAGCTAGCTCACTGCCAGCTAACTGCTACCTAAGAGCTAACAGCTAGCTAACAGCCATCTAATAGCTAGCTAACAGCCATCGTACAGCTACCTAACAGTTAAATATATGAGCTAATGGCTACCTGCCCACTACAGCTAGTAGCTGTTTCGTAGCAGTTAGTTGGATAATGCATTTGTCCATGCTGTCCAGAATTCTGCAGGCACTCCAAGCATTTAAACCAACAACATTTTACTTCTGTAAAGCTTGTGAAAGCTTGACTAGCATCATGGTGACGGATGACTCGGATGAATTCTAGATATAATAATTTTCTAACGTGCCTTGACCTGCCATACTGACAGGATCTGTTCCAGTGCATCCATAACACATCTTACCTTGTCTCTGAGATGCTCAGCAAGGGGTTGCCCACACAAAGGTAAAGATGACACCTAATCAATGGTTGATAATCAGCCTGACATACACTGCAGTCCACTGTTGTTTTTAATTGTTTTCTGTTTGTAAATCCTATTTTTGCAGTAGGTTACACATGAAACGCCTGCTGAAATACCAATTGTTATTCATTTATAATTTCTTTCTGAGTTTACAACCCAGTGGTTTGTTTTTCATGACAAGAGAAAGGTTCAATCAAAAGCAACGTTGAGTTTGCTAATAACAATGGAGGAATGCCAATGTTCAGTAGCGAGAGTACACAAGAGTAGGTAGTAACGGATTGATCCCAGAGAGGAAGGTAAAGAAAATGTTTTTTTTCATCTTTAAAACATATTCCTGTCCACTCCAATGGTATTATAGAAAATATATCCGTCCACAAGTGAACGCAAAAAACTATTTAAAACACTAACATGAGCATGCCAGGCCAGTAGGTGGTGATAAAACTTTATGTCAAACACCACAGAACAACATGTGTGGATGAGGCCTAAAAGTAAAGGTGTGGTTTGGCAGACTGGAGGTATCACCTAACATCCAATGTGTTAACGATGCTTTCACCTCCTCCTACCTGCTAATTAGGATTATTATAGTCTAATCATTATGCAAATTGAGTCTGTTTTGAGACCATTAATAGCTTGTGTGTGTGTGTGTGTGTGTGTGTGTGTGTGTGTGTGTGTGTGTGTGTGTGTGTGTGTGTGTGTGTGTGTGTGTGTGTGTGTGTGTGTGTGTGTGTGTGTGTGTGTGTGTGTGTGTGTGTGTGTGTGTGTGTGTGTGTGTGTGGTGATTCCAGTGGACTGATAACCCCAACCCTCCAACTAGGGATCCTGCCATTAAAAGTAGAAAGCTGGGGTGGACAAACATTGCTGGATGAACCAATGAATGCAAGATTTATTTGATGAATGGATGAATGAATGATTGATGGATGAATGAATAGCTTGGTGGATGGGTGGATAAATAGTTGAATGAATGAACAAATTGATGGAATGAGGGCTAGATGGATGAATGAATAAAATATTTAATTTGGTGGATGGATGGATGGCTGAATTGATGAAATTAACAATAGATGTATGGAAGTATGGGTGGGCTTCAAAGTAAACACAATCATAGCATGCTCTGTTTGGAAACGATAATGTTTAAAGAATCCTTGAATCTGAAAAAAGAGTGTACTGCATAATTCTGCTCTGGAAAATCACTCTAAACACTCTGCACACTATTGACACAATAAATATTACACCTTAATGGGATTTTGAAATGACATGTGGTGCTTCTATTCTCCATAAACCATTCATCTGTATTTTTCACCTTCCCTCCCCTTTCTCTCTCTCTCCCCTCTGCACATCCTGTTTTCCTGTAGAATCCAGATTAAATATTCATCGAGACAATAGAGGGAGGGAAATGAAGAAGTGGGAAATAAGAACTTGCCGGGTCTTGTTTGCATTTCCCAGCTCTGAATATTTCAGTTCATGTTGTCAAGTCCATTTTATTTCTATAGTAGCCCTTCATCCCAGTTCCAGTCTCAAAGGGCTTCGCAGGCCCCACATTATGCGACACTCTAACCCCCCCCCCAACCCTAACGGCTGAAATACACGTGACACAAACTTTTCAGACAACTTGCACGTAGACGGGGCAAGGCAGGGTTTTTTACCCATCTACACAGACTCCCGTCTTTGTAGCGTGTGGTTTCGTGCATTGCCAGTATTGTTTTCCGAAATGATCGGCTTCACTGTGTGCATATTGAGTTTTGCCAAGTGCTAACGCAGTTGGTTGTGTAGGGTTTTGAAGTGCAGGCTGCGTGTACTGGTACTGAACCCATCAGGTTGCTCTGCTGCGTCGCATTGCCTCTGGTAAAAAACATCTGTACACAGCTCTATGGAGTATTTACCTGTTTGAGGGCAGTAGAGAGGAAAGAATAGACCGGCTACACAAACTAGAGAGGCGCCTGGCGTCCGCGGGCCATGTAGCATCTTCAGTTGATCATAATGGACGGGCGTTCAGCGGCTGAGGGGGTCCCGACGGCTCAGAGTCCCATGTATCTAGACCGGAAGCCCTCCTACGGACAGGGACAACCTCCCCATAAAGCCAGGGGGAACCAACCGTGAGACCCACCTCCAACTGGATCGTGACCCTTTTTGGATCCCGACCCATAGTTTACTCTAGAGGAAAGCTTCCATTAGTTAGCCATTAGTCAAGTTATGATGCTTATGGAAGGGTAATGCGTATCCAAACAATGCTTAAATAGCTTCAAGAGCAGCACATCTTTCAACCTGCGAGGATAAATAATATTCAAGAGAATTTCCTGCCTCTGAATTTTTAATCGTTATGTCTTTTGTTCAAGTGCCAGGAAACAGTGAACAAGGCAGCAGTCGAGAGGAATATAGGTTTGAATTCATGCGTGAGGAGGGAGAGATCTGAGAGAGAAGGAATAGCTCACGTTTTCTGGACTAAAGACAGATTGAAGAGACTATTGCTGTATGTGTTTTAAAGGAATCGATCAAGGTAGTTATCACATTAAATAATATCTTTGTTGTAATGGATGCCACCTTAGTCTGCAAAAGAGGCTGAACACTCAACACATAATAAAGTATGAGCCATAAAAGGGTATAGCCAAGCTCATATTACATACCTGTATGACTTTAAGGGCCATGTTGAATGGGGAAAATGCCTCATAAACCTATAATATGATCTGAAATGGTTGTTTCTGGGTAGAGAAGACATTAGGTAGAGAAAAAACATTTTATATAAAAAAAGTAGCACTTGTTTTCTGTCCTAAGACACACTTCATGTTTGGCAACATGCATCGCCACGGAACCGATCGGGCGTGAAACGTAAAAGCAAGAAGGGAGATATGCAATAGTAATGATTGAATAAGCCACTGCCATCAATGCCATTATAACTTTCACTTTCACTTTCCATTTGAGTTTCTTCAGCATGAGACTCAGCCTCTCCCTCATATCAAAGCACCGAACCCTCCACTTAAAAAACCGCTTTGCTCTCGGTGGTGTAGAGTTGATTAAAGCTTCCAGATACTCCATTCATTATCTCAGATGTGCGTTAATTCACTGAGTTGCTCTCTCCATAACCCACAGCTAATAAGATCTGCAGGTGTACAACAGTGTCATTACTGCAAGGAGCTTATTCAATATTTTGACGCTGCAGCAATCTTTTGTGTGTCAAGACAGATTAGGTTGATTTCTCTGAGCAGCTGCTGTGATGCGGAGGTTGGGTGGTTTTAGAAAGTTGCTCGGGCAGCACTTGGGATTTTTGTAGTTGCTCCAATATTGATTACATGCTTTGATTATTCTCAGCCTCACCATCACTTTGGATAAAAGCGACTAATAGCTAAATGGCTAAAATGTATATTTTAAATCAAACCAAAGCCAGTGCTCCATAAACTTTGCTGTGGATTAAACAATATGTGTAGTCTAAAAACACATGGGCTCTATTTACACCTAAATATGTAAATGATTCTGGTTATGAGGTGTCTGTGCATCTCATTGGCTGGTTCTCGCCTACAGGAAGTGTATTCTGAGCGAATGTTGTTTTCAGAATGTGTTGAAAGACATCGTCTCCTCTCTGCCTTTGACCCCACCTCCTCTCCTCCAGCGACTCCTCTTGTCCTCTCCTAACTCCTCCCCTCCCACTTCCTCTCCTCACACCTGCTCTCCTCCTCTACCCCCAGTGGCCCCCTCCTCCTCCACCTAATCTGTCTCCTCACCCCCACCTCCTCTCTCTCACCTCAGTACCCCCACCTCTTCTCCCCCACCTCCTCTCCCCCCAATGGCCCCCAACCCCCACCTCTTATCCCCCACCTCCTCTCTCCCCAGTGTCTCCCAACCCCCCACCTCCTCTCTCCCACCTCCTCACCTCCAACCTCCTCCCACCCCCTCTTCTAAATCGTATCCGTCTCCTCTCCCCCACCTCCTCTCTCCCCACCCCCTCTACCTCACCTCCACTGTACCCCACCGCCTCCCAGGGGGCGGAGAAAACATCCATCCTGGGGTTCATTTGAGGGCAAAACACCCCTGCTGTGTAATCAGTAAGACCAGGACATAGACGGTTTAATTATCTCTATTGCTCTTTGGTTTTATGTATTGAACACATCTGTATATAAAGCTTTACAAAGTAAAAGTCCTGCCATAGTTGTGCTCCGGTGACTCACAACACTTCACCATCTGTATCCCTCTGTTGTGCTAATTAGCTAGCTAGCGCAGATGGCTTCCTCCAATACTGATGAGGGCTTTTACTTTGTTAAGCTGGCGGTTCCACCTGCTTGGAGACCGTCCACCGCTACCTCTGTGTGTACAGGCTTGTCTGTTAGATCTCTAGCCAGAGTGCGCAGCGACTCTGTTAGCATTGCATGCACGTCATGCTAACGAAGCACTGCACTGCAGGTTTCGGTGATCTAGAGATGGTATCTTTGTGTTCTGCTGGGGCATTCTCTTCATTTAAATCAGTGTTGGTTCATCAGTGAGATAATGGTTTGAAATTTATGATTACAATTGCTCAAATGTAAAGGTTATCCTGTGCGCTCTCATTTTGCCCTTTAAAAGCATCACAATTTGATTCCCCTCAACGTCTGCTGTAAATTTGGCGTTTTATATTTTTTTATGAAAGCCATGTCAAAGTTGATCTCACTGTTGATGGGCAATAAAGTTCTGAATACAAATTTGGACTTTATAGTCATTTATCAGACGCTTTTATACAAACAATCATTTTCTTTTACGCATATGATTAAGGAGGAGGTAGGTGCAACGTAGGCACCTTTACATTGGGGTTTGAGCCAAGAAACCTGCTGCTTGAGGTCAAACATCCTGGCTGCTAGACCAGTGGTTCCAGCCCTTTTAAGTTCCATGGCCATTTTCTTGAAATCTTTGTGAGTCCAACTTGCCTTGACATCCCCACTCATCGTTTTACCCCCGCCAACACCACGCCAGTGATGATGGTTCGTAGCCTGTTTGTATATTTGTAGGGACTTTACATTTGTTGGCAAAAATACACCTTCAAATATCTAAAGCTTATAAGCCAGCAATGTTCCTGCGACCCCAGATGTAAATCAGGCACCCCCAAGTGGGCTCCCCACCAACATGTTGGCAAACATGCTCTACACTTTTAAATGAGATGCGATAAAGTCAACAGAAGAGATAAAGGGATTATAATCTGTGATAATCTGGCGATGGGAGGCGTTGTGGAGTCGCAACATACCAATAAAATATCTTTCCAGGATTTTCTGTTATGTATTTAATCATATCTGGACGGTGACCTATTTCACTAGTACATTCCTCCTAAAATCTGTCCTGTGAACAAATCTGCTCCAACTGTACCAGCCAAACAGTAGTGTGTGTGTGTGTGTGTGTGTGTGTGTGTGTGTGTGTGTGTGTGTGTGTGTGTGTGTGTGTGTGTGTGTGTGTGTGTGTGTGTGTGTGTGTGTGTGTGTGTGTGTGTGTGTTTTAATAAGTGCTCATATAAGTCTTTTTTTTTTAAATCAAAATATGTGTGTGCTCCTGGCAAAAGTGTTTTGTGCGACGCTCGGCCAAATGTTGGAAAACAAGCTGCGTCCAGCTGTCTCCCACAACGTTTAATCCTTTAAATATTCATCAGAAAAATGTCCACAAACATAAAACAATTTAGCGGCTAATTCTGCTGAATCCGTTCAGCAGCATGTGCCGGTACTTTTCCTGAAGACTATAATGTACTAGTGTGCGGCAAACATTTGGGTAGCTCTGTCACTGCCAGAGCTATGGTTTAGCAGTTAGCACCCAGCTAGCTCTGGCCCCATGGTAGCTACGGTAATAGCAGTTGGCATCCAGCTAGCACTGTTACCGCCGTAGCTATGGTTATAGCAGATATAATCAGGCTAGCTCTGGTACCCCAGTAGCTGTGGTTATATCAGTTAGCATCTGGCAAGCTCTGGCTAACAACCTCTTCTCTCTCTTCAGGGATTCTGATTGGCTTGGAGTAAGAGTTGAGACGCTTTGATTCGCCCACTGAGACCCATCAGTGAACCTATGGCAGAGAGACTACACTATACAGGTAAGGGGGACGGGGGGAAACCTGTACACAACTGCACCCCAACCAGGTGGGACTCGTGGTGGAGGGAGGTGGGCGTGGAAGGTTCCGGAACGGTGTTCTGCATTCACACTCATCCAGCATAGACCTTTTTCCCAAAAGTGTCTTACTGATCATGTTGAGTGGGTGGGTGAGAGGGTGGGTGGGTGGGTGGATGGACTTACAAGTGAGATGGAAAATAACCAACATCATACAATCAAAAGTGTAGCAACAGCATGACAAAGTAATGCAGGAGCAGGTTTCAAAATGTGTGACAGGAACAAGGTAGTAGTGGCTAAAGAATAGGAGTTAGTGCTTAAGTCGGTGTTGTATGTCAAAGCCAACGTTGTGCTACAGATATCTTAACGGGGGAGATTATCTGTTGAGGTCTATCCTCCTACGACTTGTATTCACAGGTAGAGATTTGAGGACTGAAAAGAGACGGAAACCAGGACTGTGGGAATGTAAAAAGTAAATCCACCAAAACGTGTCACAGACTAAATATTCACTAATCCACTCTTATGCTTGAATGCATTGTAGAGATAATCACCTTGGTTGGATTTTTTTTCCATTCCGCTATTCTCTGTGAATGTGATGCTTTGTGGTTTATAACCCGTATTTAATAATGTAATGGCCCTAAAATGGTAAGTGGGACAGAATTTGTTGTCAGGGACCACACACATTAGGTTTTATTTCTGATTTGAGGAGTTCACAGCAAGCAGATAGCTTTCTGCGTGCTGTATTCTATGACTACATTCTATATTGTTATTTTTAATGTTGTATCACTTAAATTATTGAACTGTCCTGTATTTCTGCTGTGTGACACCCACACCTTATCTCATAAAGATCCTATATCCTGAACCCTATGTTGGCACTGTTTTCTTACAGACTAGTTTGAAACATTCAGCTTTACTTAAGGACAGCAGCCGTATTGTTCACTAATCCACCGGGTGTGAAGTTTGCTCGTCTTGGTTCTGCGTCTCTTTGGCTTCCCTTTGATTAGATATTTTATGTTTTTGCATTTTCACATGAAACTTGAGTGGGCTGTTGTGACACATGGTACCCTCCTGGTCTGTCTGTCTGTCTGTCTCTTTCTCTCTCTGTCGCTCTCTCTCTCTCTCTCGCTCTCGCTCTCTCTCTCTCTCTCTCTCTCTCTCTCTCTCTCTCGCTCTCTCTCTCTCTCTCACCATCTTCAGCTGGTCTCTCTCTAGCATGCCTGGCTGAGTGTGTGTGTACCTCATGTTCTCTCACCTGCAATTCAGCGTTAAAGATGGCTGACACTATTTCTGGCTGCTGAGCAGCTGGTCACAGATCAGAAAAAAAAAGAACTCCGAAAGGCAAATAGCTGGAAGTAGGACTCATTCACACATCAGTTAGTCGGGAAACCATTTGTGGACAAAAGGATTTATTGTTAATCACTTAGCAGTTGTTGTCTTTGCAAGCAAATTTTTATTTATGTGGGAACTGTCACGCTCGTTATTCTCTAACATATGGAAGTATTGACTGACTTACTGACTGATAAGCTGAATGGCTAACTGTTTGGCTGACTGACTGATTGGCTGGCTGATTGGTGGTCTGACATTGTTAATGTGGTGAACTGATTATTAGTGCGAATTGACTGGTAGACCCGTGAATTGTTTGGATGTTTGTACCTCTGCAGGAAGAGAAATAATCACATTGTTCATTATCTATGAATAATTCATGATCTGTAAACAATCATCCATGCAGGAATGAAGTCCTGAAGGAGATAAGAAAGAAGTTTCTCCTGACTTTGGCAGTTTTTCAAACAAGTTTTTGTGTAAATATTGGATTGAACAAACCAAATCAAAATGAGATTAAACAGAATAGAAATAGAACTAAATGAAAGACAAGCAATAAAAACAGTAATTGAGTATAAATAATTGAGCAAGCCAAAACGTTATCTTTGGATGCATACATGCATTTGTATATGTATGATTCAGTATGTCTTTAGTGCCTTGCACAAGGGCACAGGTGATGTTTCACCTAGCTGTGTCTAGCTTTATTCCACAATGTTTGATGATACCAGATCAGTCTTGAGAACCAACTCCACAGCGCGGCCTGCTTTGGTCTTCAGTAATCTCAAGTCAGTTTTTATTTGCCTATCAAGCACATTTTCAAGACCCATCCTCTTGGAAAAAAATACATCTAATCAGAAGATACGGTTTGAACGGGCAAGATCAGTGACTCAAACCTAATTGGATTAGAATCAATTAATTTGGCAGACGGTCGCGCTTCCGCTACTCATCCCCTGGTGTCACCATGGAAACCACTGGAGTGTGATTATGTTGCTGCCGACGCCCCCTCGCCCCCCTGACATCAGAGGTCAGACCTTTGACCTCTGATGTCTACCTGCCGACCTTGATTTGTCGTAGTTCTGGTTTGGCTTGCAATGCACTCCCTGATCTGGAGCTGAGGATACGGAGAGACTCTGGGACTCCGCTAGAGGCCACATCCCTTGGAGACACTTGTCTTGGCGATGACAGTATCGAGGTTGACAGCCCCGGTAACGCTGCTTGACGACCTGAATCAACCAGAGAACACGCACTCTCCCCCCTCCTCTGCCTCCCTCCTCTCTCCTCCTCCTCCTCACATCCTCCTCTCTCCTCCTCCTCCTCCTCCTCCTCCTCCTCCTCCTCCTCCTCCTCCTCCTCCTCCTCCTCCTCATCCTTCCTCCTGTCTCCGCCTCTATCCACTTCCCTCCTCTCACTTCCCTCCTTCTCTCTCCTCCCTCCTCCACCCTCCTCCCTCGCTGAACTCCAAGAGGAGTTGTCACCTGTTCGCCCCGCGTCTCGACCGGTATCCAAGGTGACAGGCGCACCCTCGGTGGTCAGTGGCACGCAACCGTAGGAGACAAGCACGTAGGTACCCTGCCCCCCTCCTCTCTCTCTCCGGACGTTTGTGAAATTGGGCAATCGAGGCGAAAGAAACCTGGAGTAGGGGCTAATGTGGATGAATGGAGAGATGATGTGTGTATTCATATTTCTTTTTTAAATCGCTGCAGCTTGAGATCAGCAAGGAGTTGACTCCTTTTTCAGAATACATTTTTTCTACGTTTTTTGAATTTATTTATTTATTTTCGCAGGGTGTGAAATCCCTTCCACATCCGTGACACATCATCAGGCGGGCTTTGGGCGCGATTACACTGGCAAATTTCACGCTCGGCCCGGAGATTGATTCCGTCGGCCACTCGTCCGTCACTGCTCCTTAAGGAGCAGGCTGCCGCTCCTCAAGGCTGCCGCTCCTTAAGGAGCAGGCTGTCGCTCCTTAAGGTTAGCTGTTAGCCGTCCCGGGTGAGGATATACATCCCATCATAAAGTCTTTCACAACGCTGTCATCGTGACATCGAGGAATTATCCTCCTCATGTCGCCTTGTGAACGTGCTGGATGAGAAAGCTGTACGTCGCTTGCTTTAGGCTCAACTAGGTGAACTTGAATGTTAAATCAAATTAATTACTTTAGTACTTTATATTATGATCGATTTGACAAACCTTGAATTAGACCCAGAATAAAAAAATATGGTTTGGGTGTGCATAAAATAGAAACACGTCCCAGTAGTCCCAAAGGGGCGTTGTTTTGCTGACTAAACATTGAAAATGCTGAATGGGTTCTGGCATGAGCCAGCTCTTGCTACACCTGCAGGTGTTGTGGTGGAGCTGGAAGCCTGCAGAGCTTAATTCCATGGTTAGTTGGGTCAGTTAATGTTTCATGAACCCTCCAACGACTTTGTCCTGTCTGTTTTATTCTCCCCTATCGTCTTAAGGCACATCCGTTGACGCAGGTTTTATGTTGAATCCACGTTGGTTGGAGTTGTATGCATGGGCCAAAATTCTATAGTTGGGTGTTGGTGTTTTTTTTTTCTAAAGGGGAGAGCTAGAACCCCACCTGCAAACATATCATAGCTGTGAGTGGATAGTGTGGTGGTTGTATGGTGGGATGGTATATCACAGTGGCTTGATATGGTTAGCCTCATCTAATAACCTCACATAACTCTATGAGGGTGTTACTGTGTGTGTGTGTGTGTGTGTGTGTGTGTGTGTGTGTGTGTGTGTGTGTGTGTGTGTGTGTGTGTGTGTGTGTGTGTGTGTGTGTGTGTGTGTGTGTGTGTGTGTGTGTGTGTGTGTGTGTGTGTGCGTGTTGCTGTGCGTATGTGTGATCATATTCTGCAAAAGAAAAAGCCATGTTGGAGTCCATTGACACTTCCGCCGCTGTCAAGAGAGAGAGAGAACAGAGAGAGTTAAAGTGGAGTAAGAGAGGGAGGGTAAGAAAAACAGTGAGAGAGAGAGAGAACAAAAGAGTAACAGTACGAGAGAGTTGAGTGTAGAGAGTATTTGTTCAGCCCCTGTGAATTTCTTAGTATTCTTATGTGTATGTGTACTAGCTAGTTTCATTTATCTTAACAGTTCAGTCTAGTCTTATCTAATCTATTCCTAATAGATCTAGTAATTTAGTTTCTAATCTAAACAAGATCTCTTTGTAATCTAGTTTGGTGTTTCAGTCTAGTCAGTCTCGTCTAGTCTGGTCAGTCTAGTGTAGTTTAGTGTCTATGCACACCGATGGATCTGATTGGTCGTTGAATGCGTGACATCAAACAGTCGGAATGCTGTCAACTTTTATTCCGACTTTTACGACCAACATACTGTTCTTTGTTTTATTAATTATAAAAATGCACACACACGCATCACATCATTGAAATTACTTTCAAACTAAAGTGAAATGTTTGCCGTGTCGGTTAAACACAAGGGTCTCTTCCTACAGATAAGCTACAGTACATTGCTGTTCTTAACGCTGATTAACGGTCCGTCTGTCTTTATGTCTGTCTGGTCAGGTTGTAATGAGACATGTTATGAGATAACATGAAACGTCAATCAAAGTGAGCGCTCTCTCACACGCTCTCTCTCTCTCATTACCCCTCCCCCCCAGGCCCGAAAGGTTTCACTGTGTGTGTGTGTGTCTGTGTCTTCATGCTCCAGCCCTGCAAAACCTTCTGAGTACCTGGTGTTTTGGACCACCGCGGTGTTCAGATAATCTATTATTCCGTCGGCCACACAAAGCCAGCCTCCCAACCCCCTGGAAGGGCTCATCTGCCTCGCTGTGTTACAGACACCGCCGCAGAAAAACACACAAACAGAACGAAAGAAAATAGAAATGACATCATGGCGGCTGTTTACTAGCGACTCAAAAACATATGATTCCATAAAGAAGAAAGCCCTCGTCCATCTGTCCATCTCTATATTAATTTATTATTGCCTTCACTTGCTTATTTAATTATTTATTTAAGTTTACTGCTGACTCACCCTGATGAGAGCGCGCGTGCGTGTGTGTGTGTGTGTGTGTTTGTGTACACGGCCACTGTTTCCAGGGTAACTATGGCGGTGTGTCTGGAGATGTGATATGTCTGTCTGGGGGAGCCACGCCCTGGTCCCTTGGCGCTGGCATCCTGTGCTCTCGGGTTGCGCCGACGTTAACACTTCCTGCTCTCGGATAGGAAGTACAGTAACCAGGCTGGAAGCAAGGCAGAGCACTATTGCACAGGAGCAATTGTTAACACTCTATAGGTTGTTTCATTTATTATTTATTGATCGGCTCTCTAGTTGTTTTATGTTGCCCTGTACGTTTATTCACATAGAATCAATGAGTCTGATGTGAACACCATTGTTTTGTCATGAAAACGTCTTCTCCGTTTAAAATGATGATCACATCAATTTCTCTAAAAGTGCCCTGCCCAAGAACTGTGTCTGTGTTCTTTCTCAGGCAGAAACACACTCAGATCAAGTTTCTGAGATCAGCTGCACTATTACGTCATTCAGCAGACGTTTTTAATCAAAATTCAGAAAATATATTTGTAACATGTCAAAATTGTTTTACAGATATCTTAAATTAAAATTTGAACTAGTCAAAACGACATTTTGACATGTCTGAATGTCATTTCCACTAGTGAAAACTAAATGGCTACTAGTCAGCCCAACTGATTAACTGTTAAAAGGGCTTGCCATACTTAGACGCCCTAACCCCTACCTGCCCTTTTATGATGTCGATCTGAATTTAGATTAAAAACGTCTGCTGAATGACGTAATAGTGCAGCTGATCTCAGAAACTTGATCTGAGTGTGTTTCTGTCAAGAATCAAGAATGAATATTTTGACTAGTGAAAAGGTTATTGTAGATATCTTTAATTAGAATCGCTACTAGTCAAAATTACATTATGGATATGTTGGCTTGGAATTATAACTAGTCAAAAAGGAATTGTTGATATCTACAATTGCTATTACCGCTACTGATTAAATGTAAAAAGGGCTTGCCATAGTCTAAGTCTGGCATTTCTGTCCATCCAACGCTTGAGTCAGACTCTGAGATCTGAATACCAAGTCGTTTTCTTTTGCACTCACAGACACTACTCTTAACTGCCTCTTTCTCCTGGGGATTTTATTTTTAGTATTTTTAGTTTTGGTAAGATCGGGAAGCAGTAGCCTATACCTAATACCTACCCATTACTTGATATCTGTCACATTTAAATCGTTTTGAAGATCATTCAGGAAGGCTAACGTACTGTTTTGTTTTCCTTCCACTCTGAGATCTGTAGTTTGACAGTGAATGTTCAGTGAATTTTCATCCCCGGATCTGACTGTTTACGGATTCTGTTTCCGACCAAATGTTTCTTCCTCTTCTGGGTCGTACCTTGGTTTCCTTCCAAACTGGTTTATTTATTGATTGCCAGGAGCTATGTTTGCGTCAAGCTGTGATACCCTGGTGAAGCTAGTATCAAAAGTTAAACTGTTAAAAGCATGTTTTCCTATTTTCTATTGGTTGTGAAATACCTTTCCCCACAGCCACTACATCGATGTTTGTCTCAACACTCTTATGTTATTTCATGCAATACAATTTTGCCTGAGATATAATACAACTCAAAAGCATAATCAAAACAATTGCTGTGTATTCAACTTAATTAAGCTAGTTATCTTCTTTAATCCGTCTTGACCGTTTGGTAAGCATCCACCGCAGAAGAATACCACTTCAAAAGATTCCCATGCAAACTCTGACCTCAGCTCCTGCCAATCTCACCGCAGCTCTAAGGTCACATGTCAGTCTGTGTGTTTATAAATCCTTTATAAAGTCTGTCTCTCTCTGTCTGTGTGTGTGTCTCTCTCCCCATCCGCGAGTGGTTCTCCTGCTGTCGCGCTGTAGCACCGATTCTACCACTCTGTCGTTCTCTCTCTCCCCATCGCCGTTGAATGTGTGTGATCATCCTGCCTCGATTCTCTCCCTCCTCCGTCACTCTTGTTAACACTCATCCCTCTCTTTACCCCCCTCCCTCTCTCCCTGTCACCTTTTTGCTGTGTCTCTCCTTTTTCACTTGGCGTCAACGGTTATCACTCTCTCTGACTCTTTCTCTCTCTTTCTCTCTCTCCCTCTCTCCCCAATCTCTCTCTCTACCTCTCTCTACCCCTCTCTCTCTACCTACCTCCCTCTCTTTCTCTACCGTCACATAATTCATACTTCACTTGCTTTATGCACAAACACCCCCTCCCCCTTTCCACGCAAGTCCAGAGACCAGAGACCATGACTCCCCTGTGTCTGTCTGTCTGTCTGTCTGTCTGTCTGTCTGTGCGAGAGTGTCTGCGTGCATGTGTGTTAGTGAAGTATGTGTGTGTCTTTGTGTGTGTGTTTGCGTGCCCATATCTGTGCATTTGTGTGTGCGTGAGTCACTAGCCATGACCAGCACCCCTACAGCCGGATTACGAAGGAGAAGGTTTCTCTTTGTGTTTACCTCATAAAAGCCCCCCTTCACAGCCCCCCCGACACTGGTTCAGAAAACAATCCACGAGTCCTGATGACCCTCCGAGGAGAACGGCCAAGTCATTTCTGGCCTTATTAATATTTATTTGAACCGTATTAATATTTCACACAGGGTTTTAATTGATGCCATTGCCTTGAGATTGTACTGTGTATGGTTGAAGATTATTTTACAACGTCATCCATCAGTTTGAATTCTTACTGTAAGCGGCCGCTATGTGAAATAATAATAGTCTGGAATATTAAGGTGGTTATCTGGATTATTAATAGTTCATCTGGAATATTAAGAGTTAATCTGGTGCTGTAAAACAGATGTGGTAGGGGTCCTAGCCCTCATCTTTTCCTCATCTCCTCCTCCTTTTCTCCTCCTCTTCCTCGCCTGATCTGCTCCTCCTCATCCTCCACCTCCTTTTCTAAATCCCTCTGAGGATTAAATGGATTTATTGATTTTTTCTCTTACATAGCGTGACTATTTGGGAGTTTAGTTCCGTCAGCTGACAACAACAGTGCCCCTCTTCTTTTTATTTTACTTCCTGTGACAAATTATGTCAATTTAGGAGAAAAACGGTCAAAATGAAAATCGAATTCGATTAATTACGTTTAATCGGTTGAAAGACCGCAGACGCCTCAAAACAAGGCCTAATCAAAATCATTTCACTTTGTTCCAGTAAATTGAGCTAGGATCTTTAATCTGTCTATCTATCTCTCTATAAAGTCGTCTCTCTCTCTCTCTCTTTCTCTCTCTCTCCCCCTCCTTTTTTGTATGTCTTTCGCGAATAATGACAAAATGTCAAATTAAAATCCGATTTGATTACATTGAATCAGCTTCATACAATTAAATTACATTACATCAGAACATCTTCATACACACGCACCAGATAAAACACAGTATTTATAGTCTCTGTTTCGATCCCATGGTTTAACGTGTGTCCATCTTTGCTGTGGTGTCTGTGTATGAACATCTCAGAGCCACTCCAACTGTACTGCGCCTCTTTTGGCTGGCGTTGCGTCAGACACTCTGTCGTTCTGTTTCGGGATCGCTGGTGTGGGTTGGTCTGAAATAGACGAGAGGTGGGCGAGAGTCACAGCACAGAGAGAGAAGGGTAAGTTATGTTAGATCAACACACTATCCTGCGGTCATGATGGATTCATGATGACTATTGCTGTCTACGATTTTCTAACAGCGTTCGTATGTGCTTTGTTTTGTGCTTTATTTATATGTCTGTCCATTCAGAAGGATCCCTCTACTATGTTCCTTCTTCAGGTTTCTTCCCTTAAGTCCTTTAGAGGGCTTAGAGTTAGAGGGTGTTGGCTAATGTGTTCAAGGGAATCCCTATGAGACAAGAACAGTGATTAAGGTCTAGACTAATAAAGTTTCCCTGAATTGTCTTGGGCACTCAAACCACAAGCCATGGTGCTTGTGCTCTTATATGTGCACATACAAGATTGACCACGTTGACACACACAAATGTGCTACATTATTTTTGCATCAAGCCTCATGCGCTGTGTACGTGCACATCTCCCACTTAAGACACAATGCCATTAATCTTTCACACACGCACACACACACACGCACTCACACGCACTCACACGCACTCACACGCATGCACATATATTCATGCAGACTGGAACATAGATAAGCATTACACACACATAAACACACACACACACACACACTCCCAAATGAAGTGGTGGGTAAAACTAATTTATGTTTATTATGGAGTCTCCTGAGGCTAACAGATTCCTCTGAACTCTGAACAACGACAGATGATCTTAATCAATTCATTACCTCAGCAGCCCGTATCTCTGCTCTTTATAATGACTTGGGAATGCTACGCTAAGGGTGCTACGCATGCTAAATTAGCATGTGATGCATTAGCTACAGAGCTAAAGAGGCTTGATTGATAAAAGTGACTTTGTACAAAAAAAACATTGGCAATGCCTTGTTGGAGGGAAGCTACGCTAGCATGCTTAATTAGCATGCTAAATTAGCGTGCTAATCTAGTGTGCAGATGCACTAGCTACAGATAAACAGGTTCAATTGACTAAAGGGATGTTTGATGATGTTTTAAAAATACATTATTTATTGTTAGTGAGGAACCTATGATACGCTCAGAGTGGTAAGCTACATTACCTGCAGAACTAAAGAGGCTAAATAGATAACAGTTATTCCACGTTAATCAATAATTGAATGATCCATAGATAAACCTTAGCTGTTGTAATGGTTACTGTCTCTGTATTTAACGCTCTTCAACCGTTCAGTAAGGTTTACTTTCCTGCACGTCTGCAGAATACACGTCTTTTAAACCCAGTGACGGAGATCAGCCACACACGTGCACACACACAGACACACATACACACACTCATTTATGCACGCTACCCCCCCCCCCCCCCCTCACACACACACACACACACACACTCTGACACTGACATGCACACATACACCTCAACACACACACATAGCTATAGCTACCGTGTCCATGTGCACTTCAGCCAGATGGGGTGAGATAACTGCTAAGACGTGCACGGTGGGTGTGCACGGTGGGTGTGCACGGTGGGTGTGCATGTCCCAGCAGCCTGTTATCTTATCCCGGAGGGGTCCCCAGAGATGCTTTGCCATGAAGGTCACGGCGCTGAGATGTATAGGAGTGGGAGAAAGAGAGTAAGATTACTATACATGAGAAGTGGAGAGAGATGGGTGAGAGAGGCTCACTATATACAGGAGAGAGAGAGAGAGAGAGAGAGTTAGATTACTATACATGAGAGACGGAGAGAGATGGGCAAGAGAGGCTCAGAGGCGAGAGAAGGGGAGAAAGAGTAAGCCTCTATAGAAAGGAAGACAGACATGAAGACCCAGTCAGATATACTGTCTCTCTGCCTGTCCATCTTTCTGCCTGCCTGTCTGTCTGTGAGCCCAGGAGGGCGAGACAACAGGGGCTGTGTGTCTATCTTTCTGATAAAAACCCATTCCAGAGAAGGGTCCTCGTAAATTAATTTAATCTAACGTGAAGTGCTTTCCTCCTCTGCGTCTTGGTCCGAAGGGACGCACCAAGAGGTTAGTCAGGAAAACAAAACTCTTGCTCAAATTGTCTAGACCTTTTCTTCTTGTGGTACTTGTCTGTGTTGTTTCGAAGAGCTGGCCTTGTACATCACTTCATTAAGTATAGTATTTCAGTCATTTAAGGGTACTTACAATACTTTACAGGAACCCCCTAATCCTCACACTAGTGACATGACAACTGAGCACTGAAAGGCTGAAGCAAGGCAACTACCAAACACACTAACATGTAAAGCCTGTAAGCCTTGAGTAGCACGGCATCTACACTAAGTAAAAAATGCACACCACGATAGGCCATTACAAAGCAATATCATTTAGAAAATAAAAATAAATTGAATGACAAAAATACAGAATATCAATTCAATATAAGAGTAAGGATGTATGAATTAAAACGTCCAAAATAAATGATTATAGAATATAATAATGTGCCTAACCTCAATGAGACTTCCTGAATAATTAAAGGTAAAATACAAAATAACATAAAAAGCAAGACCATGTGTACATTAAATACAGAATGCAGTGGAGATATGATTTTACATTTGCCACAGACACTAATTTGAACATTGCACCTTGTGAATAAAAAGGTCTTTGAAAGTGTTGAAAAGCCTGTGTCTAAACCCTACCTTCTCTGGGACTAACAGCATGAGCTGGAGTGAAAGTGCCAGCAGGACTTGTAAGCAAGGCAGCCAGCCAGCCAGGGTTCATTAGGCAATGGAGCCAAGGTGGCAGAGAGAGAGAGAGAGAGAGAGAGAGAGAGAGAGAGAGAGAGAGAGAGAGAGAGAGAGAGAGAGAGAGAGAGAGAGAGAGAGAGAGAGAGAGAGAGAGAGAGAGAGAGAGAGAGAGAGAGAGAGAGAGAGAGAGAGAGAGAGAGAGAGAGAGAGAGAGAGAGAGAGAGAGAGAGAGAGAGAGAGAGAGAGAGAGAGAGAGAGAGAGAGAGAGAGCTGTACTATACTAACACAGGCATACACTATATTAACACACGTACTTTCTCTGTCACTAATTTATTACATAAATGACAACCACTTTAACCAGAAGGAACCACACAGTTGTGGGGAGGAGTGTCTACCTAAAATGCATTGCAGCAAAAATGTTGTGTTTGTGTCGTGTTCACGCTTGAATGCGAGTGTACAACAGGAAGGTGATTACATGGTGAATGACAGGCATGGCATGCATTCCTGCCTTGACCTCACCTGTCACCTGTCTAGCACTCACACCTGTCCCAATAGACCACACCTACTCCCCATCATCAATCAGTCTGTTTCCATGACTATCTGCAGTCATATTCTCAGGTATGAATGGAGGTGATAGAAAGGTTGTCAGTCCATTTGCATATGCGCAAATGGACAGAGTGAACAGTAGCCATTACAACCAGAACACACGATTAGGAATCTTTGTGCATAATAGTTTCATCAGAATTGTTACATTTCACATTTAGAAGTACATTCTAAATTCAACAACAAGCACGTACCTCTCAACAAAGTGCGCTCTATAAATAACCTTAACCAGTTTGTGAGCTGTCTTGAAACCCCGGTCTCATACTATGAATCCAGTTGTCCCACCATCTTCTGCCTCTTTTCCTGCATAACTTCTTTCCTTACAGAGACATCAGATTGTCGTTTGCGACGGAGTCCAGTCCGATTTCCACTTGGCACTGGGAACTGCCCGAGCATATGATGGTTATTATGATGGTTGAAATGGAGCAGGAAATGTAATGGGAAAGGAAAGGCTTTGAGGCACTTCAGTTGAAGCTGTTGGCGCTTTGATTTTAGCATTAATGCATAGTATCAACAGGGATTGTCATGATTGAGGTTTGTAGGTTAACAATAATTATTTTGTCAATTACTCACTCAACTTGGAATAGATTATAGCTCGAAGAAAAACGTTGTACGTGTTTGTCGACCGAATAACCATCTTTAAACAAACTGATGCTGAAGCTTTTTTAGCTGTGCCAGTTAGTTATGAGAATACATGAATGAGTTCTAGGCGTTTTTCTAGAAAGTTTTCTAAAATGTTCCAATTCCGGGGCCACACAGAACCTAGAGAAGAGATAAAGTAATTGCGAACCTTCTCCTCCTCCTCTCCCTCTTCTTCCGAGCTCACCCTGTTAACCATGCTAAGTATAAACCAAGAGAAACCAATTGAAAAGAAGCCATTAGCATGGAACAGCCCAGGTAATCCCGCACTGTTGTCCACTCACCGCCAGTCTGCTAATGGGAGAGATATTTCAGGCAGTGAACGTCTGGACCCTAATTCTCCCTCAGCCTCCATATTAATATTTGCTGGCCAACACCTGCGTTCACGGTGCTTTCAAACACCCACCATTCACCACAGGTGTTATTCAGGCGTGACAAAATGCTGGCTTTCTGTGTTCTGGCAACGCTCTCAGTGAGGACGGGAATCCATCATTTATCTCACCATTTTATTTGGATAGTTCCATTTGTTTACACTTAATCATTAGAATGTCTGTAGTCTGATGGTAACCGAGCAACGGTGTGTTGGCTGGTCAACAAATGCTGGGTTTTTGCCAGATCTTGTTGGAAATATAAGTAACTGCTCAGAGTACAGCCGTTACCTGATTGGTTGGATTTTGTTATATTGATTAGTTTTACCGTTGTAAAGGTGAAGGTTAGGCATCAAACTGCGGGTGAACTCCTAGTTAAGTAAGATGAATGACAGACAGATTAATGCTTTAACCAGGAAAGCTGGACTAATTTTGAGGGTTTACATCAACAGCTGTCTTCAGTTAGAACAAATGATTGATAATATGTAGAGTGGATGATGTGATGTACCTCTATAACCCCCCCCCTTCCTGAAAATACATGTAGGTCAAATACAGGTCATTGGCAGCTCGTAGGCAGGGGCAAGTTAAAGTTTCTACAAAATGAAACATTTGCTGTCTAACCCTTTGTGCTTGCGACTGGTTGCAGCTGTTTTACGTAAATATAGCACATGCCTGCACTGGCGTTAAACTGTCAAGTATTTCGTCCAACTGCATTGCTCTATCGTCATCTGTACTCACGGTGATTGACAGCTATCTTTGGTTTCTGACGGTTTAGAATATCAAAGCAAAGCTCTACCCTAGCTACTTTGACAAATCATCCCATTTTTTAAAAGCTATGTCCCTCCCCCAACCTCCGGTTTTATGCCCACGCCTAGTGAAAGACGTTCGGAAAATACTATCTGACTTCTTCCTCTGACTGAATAGGGCCTTTTAAGGGCATCAGGACTAGTGTTGCTGTCAGGAGCTGTGATGAGTGGGCACATCAAGGCCCTTTCTGCTGATTACTACATCCCAGCAGGGGGACGCCGGGGAGGGGGGACAGCGTGTGCGCGAGTGACCTACAGCAGACACCACGCTCCAGCGGTCAACGGGGACCTCGTTTTCTTAACTCGCTGACCCCAGAACCCATCCATCCTCCACTCACCGCGTCCTTGCCGTTGACCGAATGATTTAGGTAGCTGCTGCAGGCCTCCCCCGCCACCTCCACCACCGCCACCACCACCTTGATGGAACGCTCAACTGTTAGCCCCCTGGAGGCTAACAGTCGTATTCACTCCACCCGTGGTAGTGGTTTAATGTGACATGTAATTTGTCTTACTGGACGTACAGGTGGTGTGTGTTTGTGTGTGTGTTACATGATACGCTGTGTGGGTTCAGAGGGCCGGTAGCATAGGATAACATTGTGTGTGTGAGGAAATGATTGCTAGGCTAATGTAGCGTTGCATGCGCTAAACATGGGCGTAGAGTCTATTGGAGGTTCTGGGTTAAATGTATGGTTGTTGCCTAGTCCGTATTCGAGTCTTCAGTCTCCACAGGGTTCCTTGAGTTTTCAAATGTATTCTTGAACTCTTCTGATGATGCTAGTACTGACCTATCCACCAGCCTGGTGACAAACCCCGGCTCTTCATGTGACATCCAATAGGAGTGATCTCTGGCAATGAGCAGCGGGTGTTGTTTTCATGTCAAGTAGATCATGTGCGTGTAAGAACGTGTGTGTGTGTGTGTGTGTGTGTGTGTGTGTGTGTGTGTGTGTGTGTGTGTGTGTGTGTTCTTGTGTGCATTAATGCATGTGCATATGGTTCCTTGATTCTCAGTTGGGCGATTTTTGAGTGAAAAGTGTGTAGTGTTTTATGTGATGCCTTGAATGTGTGCAACTGTGTTACTGGCGTCTTAGCGGTAAGTTTTAATTGTCTCTTGCAACGGCGATGGAAGTGCAGGCGGATGTAAAATTATTAAATGTCTTCTTCGGTCCACGTAAATATAATGAGGTGAACTAATACTCCCATCCCAGGGATTATTCCATGTGTTCAGACGGCTCCTGAATTCATACCAGATCTGAATCTAAATCCTATTGAAAAGCCAGAGAAAAGTGCAGAGGGTAGTTTCCCTCTTACAATACTGTAAAACATAAACCTCCCATTTTACCGCCTAAGGTATGCTAATGCTTTGATAATCTCATGCATGTATTCCAATAAAGCATATTCTCACGTCTCTAGCCCAGCTCTCTCCGGTCGCGTCCCGCCACACCTTTAAATGTACTTTATTGCCCCCTCGTATCCCCCTGTCGTTCCACCACAATATGATTACAACATTATCCGCACCAGGGGTCCGGTGGCGGCCAGCTAAATTGACCCGGATTACGCTAGCGGCCGTAAAGGCGGCCTCAAGGGACCAATAAAAAGGACCGACTCCACGAGGGAGCCGGCGAGACAAACACGAGACAGAGCGCCAGGAATGTGTGTCGGGATGAATGCACTGCTGGCGGCCACCGTGCTTTCACGCTCACATCGCCTGCACATCACAGGAGGACCTGGGTGTGTTGCTGGTGTTCTCCTCTTGCTGGGAGTGTAGCGATTATTCTCCTGAGGTAGCCGCCCTGGGTTATTTTTAGCTCCTGGTTTTGGTTTCTCTGGGTCACGCTCTCTCTCTCTCTCCCGTCTTTCGCTCTGTTCTGTTTCCCCGCCGTCTGTTCTTGTAATCTATTTCCCTTCGCCTTCCGTATTAATTATTCACCATATAGTCATTTAGCAGACACTTTTATCCAAAGCCATTGCCAGTGAATTTTAGATACTTGTCATTAATGAGCAGGGAGACGGCAGACATCTTGCTCACGGATGACTACTGGTAGACTGTGGACATTAGGGACTCAAACTCGGAACCTTTGGGCTGGGAGTCAAACACCCTATCCACTAGACAATCAAAAAGCTGGGTCTTATCAGAGGAGAGGTAGTCGTCTTGGAACAGAGCCATTTCTAAAGCTGGTGGATTTGATTTCAGAACCCTCTCTATCTCTGTCTCTCTCTCTCTATCTGTCTCTCTCTCTCTGTCTCTCTCTCTCTGTCTCTCTCTGTCTCTCTCTGTCTCTCTCTCTCTCTCTCTGTCTCTGTCTCTCTCTCTGTCTCTCTCTCTCTCTCTCTGTCTCTGTCTCTGTCTCTCTCTGTCTCTTTCTCTCCCTCTCTCTCTCTCTCTCGCTGCACCTCCTCATCTTTTTCATCTTTTATTCTCCATCTCATCCGGCTACCTCAGCTACAACGGTAGTAGTCGGGGATCAAACCCAGTTCCCTGCTTCCGGTGGGTTTTGTGACAGAGCCTGAGGAGCTCTAATGTGGTCAGATCGATCTACTACATCCCCATGGGGATGTCTGCCGTGGCAGGCTGCAAAGTCTCAATCCTGTGTGTGTGTGTGTGTGTGTGTGTGTGTGTGTGTGTGTGTGTGTGTGTGTGTGTGTGTGTGTGTGTGTGTGTGTGTGTGTGTGTGTGTGTGTGTGTGTGTGTGTGTGTGTGTGTGTGTGTGTGTGTGTGTGTGTGTGTGTGTAGAAGTAGAGCCATACTGGTTTCAAAGGTCGTATTATAGAAAGCCTGTCCCTGTCTACACTTCCAACCCTTTTACCACAGCCACAGATACATGCAGCCTCTCTCACACACTCACATGCACTTACTCTCCAACAGCAAACACACCAAAGGCACAAACACAAACCAAACACTGGATTGTCAATGACTGTGTCTCATGTAACCGTGTCTCATGTTGGTGCACAGTTTTCAAGCTCTACCTGCGCACTTGAAGGCTAACTCCTTAACAGGAAGGACTCTAATTCTTTCAAGGCACATCATTAAGGAGCAGGTAGGGGTTCGGGGGCATCTTGCTCAAGGAGACGCCCAGATCCTAACCCAAACCCTGGACTGTGGACATTGAGAACTTCTTTAGAACTACATTGCTCTTATGGTTTCCTCTCCCTGTGTTCCAGGTTCCTATGCATGACTGGACCATGGAGAACCTCCTCTGCTGTCTGCTGGTTCTGGGGGCCACGTTGGCAATGGCCCACGCCTGCCCCAAGTACTGCTCCTGCCAGAACCTGTCAGAGTCCCTGGGGACCCTGTGCCCAGCCAAAGGCCTCCTGTTTGTGCCCCCGGACATAGATCGCAGCACGGTGGAGCTGCGTCTGGGGGGGAACTACATCCTCCGCATCACCCAGCAGGACTTCGCCAACATGACGGACCTGGTGGACCTGACCCTGTCCAGGAACACCATCGGATACATCCAGCCCTTCTCCTTCGGGGACCTGGAGACCCTGCGCTCCCTCCACCTGGACAACAACCGTCTGACGGAGCTGGGGCCCGACGACCTGCGGGGCCTTGTCAACCTGCAGCACCTCATCCTCAACAACAACCAGCTAGGTCGCGTCCACGACAAGGCGCTGGAGGACCTGGCCCCAGCCCTAGAGGACCTGGACATGTCCTTCAACAACCTCCCCTCCCTGCCCTGGGACTCGGTGCGCCAGATGGTAAACCTCCACCAGCTCAGCCTGGACCACAACCTGCTGGACTTCATCCCCGAGGGGACCTTCACCGACCTGGAGCGGCTGGCCAGGCTGGACCTCACCTCCAACCGGCTGCAGAAGCTGCCCCCGGACACCATCTTCGCCCGCGCCCAGGACTCCATGGCCCTGACCACGCCCTACGCCCCCCAGCTGTCCCTCAGCCTGGGCGGGAACCCGCTGCACTGCAACTGCGAGATGCTGTGGCTGCGGAGGCTGGACCGCGACGACGACCTCGAGACCTGCGCCTCCCCTCCGACCCTGAAGGGCCGCTACTTCTGGTACGTGAAGGAGGAGGAGTTCACCTGCCAGCCGCCGCTCATCACCCAGCACACCCACCGGATTCTGGTGCTGGAGGGCCAGATGGCCAGCCTGCGCTGCGAGGCCACCGGGGACCCCGCGCCCACCGTCCACTGGATCTCCCCCGACGACCGGCTGCTGGGCAACTCGTCGCGCACGGCGGTGTACGCCAACGGGACGCTGGGCATCACCATCACCACCTCCAAGGACTACGGCACCTTCACCTGCATCGCCGCCAACGTGGCGGGCGAGTCGACCGCCTCGGTGGAGGTGTCCATCATCCAGCTGCCGCACCTCAGCAACGGCACGGGGCAGCCGGCCCAGCCCAAGTCCCGCCTCTCCGACATCACCGGCACCAGCCGCGTCACCAAAGGGGCCCCCAAGGGTCCGCCAGAGAAGGTGGTGTCGGTGGCGGAGGTGACGGCGTCGTCGGCGCTGGTCCAGTGGACGGTCAGCGCCACGGCGCCCAAGGTGAAGATGTACCAGCTGCAGTACAACTGCTCCGACGACGAGGTTCTCATCTACAGGTACGCCCACTTGTTGCTCACTGGTTCCGTTGCTTGACTTGTACAGTCGCGATCTCGTCTACAGGTACGGACTCGTTCTGCTGCTCCTGGTGGTTGCGTTCTGGTGAAATGTTGGATACTAATTGGATGGGTGTGGTTTGCAAAACCAACTGAAAACCAACCTTTTTTTTTTTCATGACCACATTTATATATTGACAATGTCCCTTCCACGTAATAGCCTTGTCTCTGTAGAAAATAATATAATTAAAAATAAATGTGTTCTAAAGCCACAAATTGTGGACAAAGCGACAAAATTAATAACATGATCGATCGTATCAACAGAGAGGTAGCCCTGGTGGTGTGTTTTTACACTGTCCTTACAATAAAACCGGAGGTTTAAAAACCCTCCAGAGAGAGGAGTTCACTCTTTTTCTATTCTGGTTATGAGATTGTAGCCGTTCAGAACAGACCAAGCCGTTCAGGTTCCTGTGAAACACCTCCCTGTGGTACACTACGCAGCCATGCAGGAAGCCCTGAGAAGCATCCATCATCTGATTCCTATGTGTGTGTGTGTGTGTGTGTGTGTGTGTGTGTGTGTGTGTGTGTGTGTGTGTGTGTGTGTGTGTGTGTGTGTGTGTGTGTGTGTGTGTGTGTGTGTGTGTGTCGGTGCACATCTCCTTTCCCTTCTTCTGTCCAACGTCTTTTTTTAGCGGTGTGACATCTTTGTGCCGGACTTGTGGATAATGCCAAACTGTACTTGGTTTGATCCCCAGCGTCCACAATCTAGCTGTAGGCATCCCTGAGCAAGATGCCCCCTAACCCCTACCTGCTCCTTAATGGCATGGATCTGAATTCACCGTGAGTGGCTTTGGATAAAATCGCTGCTAAATGACTAAATAATAGTCGTGATGGTAGTGACAGAACCGCCATTCCCTTAGCTCGCGAGGCGGCCATAGAATCATGGACGGATGGCGATGTGTCTTAATTACCCGATATATATCTGGCCTTCTTCCCGCACGGCCACTAGGAATGAAGGTGAAATTAGACATTATGAAGGGAAAAAAGAAGAAACGATCCAATTACAGCGAATATGTTAGCGCTGAAATAATGGAGTGGAGGTGTGTAATTACAAGCGTTGCCCGCAGCGACAGCGATGGGAACCCATCTTTTTGTTCGATTTGTGCCATCCTTGGCCACTCGTGTTACTTCACTAATGACTTGGTGAGAATGGGCTTTCTCATATGTCTATGTGCTCTAATTCCATATGAAGCTCATGAATAGAAGTCCAAGGAATGTACGCTCCCACGGTGCCTTTGGTGTTCCGAGTGAAAGTCAACACTTCATGGGAAAAGAGGGGATAAGTGGTAATAAATCCCCATGTTAATATCCTTATCGTTCACAGCCCATGTAATAATGTCCTCCGATAGCACGTGTTATGGGAGAAATTACCTTGTCGAAAGGTTCTGGGTTCGATCCCCAAATGTCCCCAGCCGACCTGTAGACACCCTGAACAAAATGCTCTTTCTAATCCCTACCTGCTCCTTATTGACATGTTTCTGTATTCAATGTCAGTGGCTTTGGATAAATGTGTGTGCTGAAAAACTATATAGTGAATACATATTTCAGCTGTACTCTGAGAACATGATCACTCATTCACTAAACTGCTAGTCCTTGGACGTATTCTGAACCCCTCACACCAGCCTCACTGCTGTGTTTCCAGGGACTTGAACTTGTCTGGAACTTGTCTACATGACAAATTACAATATTATATCTATTGATGTTTATCTGAGATCGGTGCCAGATTGCCCAGACTGTCGGGTCTGGCCAGTAAAATATCACCTTGATCTTCTAAGCACTTGTTAAAAGCTCCAAAAAACAATCACAAAGACCAAGGGATCGATATATGAGGACATAGACGAGACTCTCTGCCACTTTGCTCCTCAGGTCTGAAATGTTTGAGCGATTTCAATGATTTTCATACGGCGGTGGCTGTTGCCGGGCGAAAGCCGGAGCAGGCGGATGACATGAGCAGGTATAAATGAAACATCTGTTCTCTGGACCGGTGTAGAAGCCTGTGAAGCAGAATTCTCCTTTAATAGAACAAGCTGCATGTCAACCTTCGCTCATATTTCAGTTGAATCCAAGCCAGGCTTCAAAGCCATGCGTGAACCGTGTAATGGTTCGAAGGTCGTTCCAGGTATTGACCGCCGCTTCTCGAGGCCGCGCCTATTGCCTATCGGCTGTTTGTCTGAGAAGAATGTTGGATTTGAGGCTGAAAACCGCATTGTATCGATCACGGTGCTGAGATGAACGGCCCGCACTATTCCATTATTTATAAAACCTACATGATTATATTGTAGATACCATATGTCACGGAATGTTGGCAACGCAGTGAACGGTGAAGAAATTCAGTGTTTTCACATCGTTCAAAGTATGGTCAATCTCAAGCCGATGGAAACAGTGGCCTTGTCGGCCATTAAGTAGATGTGAATGGCTCAGCAGTGTCGCAGCCCGGTCAAGGTCAGTCAAACTGCAGGGCTGGTGGTAGAGTGCGTTTCACAGAAGAAGAGCAGGGTGGTTTGTGACCCGTCTGGAACTCTGCGTTAGCTTCTAACGTGCTAGCTCCCCTCTCAAATCGTAGCTTTGTATATGTTAGCTCTATCAATCCAAAATTATGCAATGGTAAAAAAAAAATCGATATAATACAATCAAAAAGGAAAAAGTAGGACTATATCAAAGGAGAGCGTAATTTCACGTGTCTCTTTGGTTTGCTTGTTAAGATAATCAATTAAACAACATTCAACACAGTTACAATTTTCCCAGTACAGTACAATAGTTTCACATTTGAAACATTGCATGTATGGTCGTTGTTTCAACCCGTCAATCCTCTTCTATGGAGCCTGAGAATCTGTTCGGTGTGGATGGCGCTCTGTAGCAGGGCGGTCCTGGGTTTTGTGAAATCCCCCTCTGCCTTTGTGATGCCCTCTAGTTGCGACTTTTATCCCCACGACTCAACCCAAGCCAGTGCAGTGGTGCCATGGAGGTAGTGGGACTAACTCCAGGAGGCTGTAATGATGCCGCTGACTCCATCCTCCCCCTCATCTGGGGCCCCCGGTCTCTCCGGCGAAGCCCGCGCCTCCTAATGCATTCATCCATTACAGTTAAGAAGTACAGGGGTGTTTTACGGACGCCTGCACCGGCTCAAGGGCACACAGACACACGGACAACAACCAGAGTCACGGACCATTTCACCCCCTCCTTTTACTCCTCCTCCTCCTCCTCCTCCTCCTCCTCCTCCTCACCCTCCACCCCTCCCTCCACTGCGACCGGTGAACCACATGAGTGGGTGTGTCTCTACACGCCCCCAGGAGGCTGAGGGTTATCCTTAAACAAACATGATCACACTCCCTCCTCCTCCGATGGTCAGCTGGAGGTTTGGAGCCGGATCGATGCGACGGAAGACCTTTCCAGCGTGACCTTGTCTGTGTTTGTTCAGAGGAGAGCGATCGATGAGGCGGTGATGGGCTTGGGGAGGGTGGAGAGTGGTGAGGCGGCGGTGGTGGTGGTGGGAGACATGGGGGATAAGGCAGTACTGATGATGTGTTGGTTTTTATTAGTCAAGTATTAAAAAAAACATGGGAATTTGGGAGGCTCAAATAATCTCTCTCTCTCTCTCTCTCTCTCTCTCTCTCTCGCTGTCTCACACATTTAGTCTCTTTCTCTGTCTCATTCTGTTTCTCTCACTCCCCATATATCTCTGTACACTCTCACTCATACCTTCTGTCCATCCTTCGCGCTCTCTCCATCGCTGTCCATTCTTCCATCTCTCTCTCATTTATATATATATATATATATATATATATATATATATATATAATTTGTTCATCCTACCATATCTATAATATTTTTTTATCCTTCTCCCTCTCCATCTCTGTCAATCCTTCTATCCTTTCTTCTCTCTATAATATCTGTCCATCCTATCATCCTTCCTTCTCTCTCTCATTCCAATTAACACCTTAACCTGCAGTCATCAGCTTGTTAAATTGACTTCGGCAGCCCTGAGGTATGCTTCATGTGGAGGAAGAAGAGTAGCAACTGTTATCCTTCTGATAAGTGCAGGCATCTCTCTCTCTCTCTCTCTCCCTCTCTCTACCTCTCTCTCCCTGTCTCTATCTCTGTCTCTACCTCTCCCTCTCCCTCTGTCTCGTTTGATATCAAGTTAATTGAACAGCCGTGTGCTGACAACTTGGAATCAATTAGACTCGAACGCAGGGCCTGGAGAATGCCCTGTTTGATCCCAAGCAGCCAATTAGAAAATGCTGTGATCGATGACATCGATGACGCCGGTTATCAACACTGCCACACACACACACACACACACACACACACACACACACACACACACACACACACACACACACACACACACACACACACACACACACACACACTTCTGGAACAAGCTGAGGATGAGAAAAACATTTGGAGTCAGCTTGAGATTCCACCGACATAAACAAAATAAAAGGATTTAACTCCATTTTGAGTTTTGCCTCAGTCTCCTAAAACATATTGCAGTGAAAATCTCCTTCCTCTGACCAGGCACACTGACGCACCAAAATCCTGCCTTCGGAGATCAAAATGAGTTGATCAAATGTACCCTGTAGGTTGCTGGTTCAATTCCCTCCAGGGAAACTTTGGGTTTTTAGAAGGACCAGTCCTTCCACTCAGCTGGTGTGTGTGGAAGTAATTTCAGTCAGAACTGGGCCCTGTAGTGCACAACATGAACACAAGAGCATGTACTGCCTTATGCTTCCACTAGAGGGAAGACTGTGATAACATATAACAGATTCCCGTCCGTTGCCTTTGTCCCTCAACACATTTCGCTCCACGCTGTACCTAGATCTGCCAATGTCATTAGTTCTTTGGCATGTTTTTTATTTTATTGTATTTGAATAAATGATCTGGGACACACACTCACACACACCTTTCCAGTCTGGAATGAATAATGTTAATATAATTTTACCTTTGTTTGCTCTTGTGGTGTAGCTCTGATACCAAGACTGTACATCCTGATACTGACTTCTCAAGCACATCGCAGAGACGGAGATTATTATTTTTTTAATGATCACGTTCAAGCGTATGTAAATGTTCGTCCATTAGGGGGCGCTCATTGATTGATACAGAAAGTGAAGGAGCGAGGAGAAATGTGGGTAAACTTGCAGTGGAAAAAAAGTGTTTGATACAATGACAGTCAAGCAGCAAATACAATGGACAGAGAATTTCAAAAATTATTGAAATAATAGTAACGTTCCACAACAGAATAAAACAAAATAAAAAGGAAAATGATTAACAAAAAAACTAAAACATGCATAGGGGTCTAAATAAAGAAAGGAAAAAAAACGGACATGAACAAGAGTAAATAATTGTCTCAAAAAAGATCAACATAGTCGTCTAAAAAGAAAATATTTATCCTTGTTCGTAAGAAAAGGTGATTTGACATGTATTAAGTTAAGAAAAGGGAGAAAGAAGGCAACTTGGAAGTTTTTGGCTGAAGTGTAAAGAAGTTGGTTATAATGTGCATGACATAACAAGATAGTACAGTGTCTTAAATGAATGTCTGTTGTTGGAGCGTAGCTTTCAAAACTTAACATATACCGGTCGTAAATATAGCAGTGGACGTGTAGTGTTTTAAAATGACAACAGCAGTATTTACTGTAACTCTGTTTATCATTCACTGTTTATTCTACAGCTGGTTCTGCAACTATGTCCTTTACTAATGTGCTGTGTTATCTGTAGGCCTACTGCTTTATTTGCATGGTAAATATAGATTTACATTTCTCTCTTTAGAAGTACAGTACATCACTCTGCCTGTCTATCTCGTTCACTCTGCTTATGTCTATCTGAATGCTCCATGCTTTATTGGCATGAGGATGACTTTATTTTATCTCTCCATGTCTTTATTTGTGTAACTTTTATTTAGTCAGGTGGGTCTCATTGAGATAAAAATATCTCTTCCAAGAGCGTACGAGCCAAGTCGGCAGAAAGTTCATAATTCAAACAAACAAAACAAAATTATGTCTAGTGGAAATGTTTGTGTTGATGGGAAATGGTTGATATTAGCCTAAATCCTGTAATTTGTATGCTATATTGTCAACAATTTCATCTATTTATTTAAAAATAAATCTAAATTTCTCTCTGCCTGTCCCTCTCTTCCCATTCTCTCACTTTGTCTGTCTCCCTTTCTCCCTCCTCTGTCTCTTTCCCTCTGTCTCCCTCCCCGTCTTGCTCTCACCCTCTCTATCCCTCCCTCTTTGTTTCTTTCTCAACCCCCCCTCCCACTCCATCTCTCCGCTCCTCTCTCCCTCTTTCTATTTCTGTTCCCCCCCTCTCCCCCTCTTTCTATTTCTCCCCCCACCCCACCCCCTCTCTCTCCAACTCTCTCCCTCCCCCCCCCCCCCCCCCATCCCTTCTCCCTCCCACTCTCTCTCTCAGGATGATCCCCTCCTCCAGCAAGGCCTTCCTGGTGACCAACCTGGTGTCGGGGACGCGCTACGACTTGTGTGTCCTGGCGGCGTGGGACGACAGCGCTACCACCCTGACTGCCACCAACGTGGTGGGCTGCACCCACTTCTTCACACAGGAAAACTTTCCCACCTGCCGCTCGCTGCCCAGCCAACTGCTGGGGGGCACCATGATCCTGGTGGTGGGCGGGGTGATCGTCGCCACGCTGGTGGTCTTCATAGTCATCCTCATGGTGCGCTACAAGGCCACGGATGGAGACCCCCACCCATCCCCCGGGGACGACGTCGTCATGGCAACCGACAAGCTGAGCGGCGGGGTGAGCGCCAGCCACTCCCAGACCAACGGCGGGCGGCTGGGTCACAACGGCATGCTGCTGCCCCCACCCCAGGGCCAGACCACCCAGGCCAAGGAGCCGGCCCAGGACCCCCCCCTCAAGGTGAAGACAAAGGTGAGCCTGCAGGACGAGGTGGTGGAGTTCAGGTGCGGCTCGCTCCAGAGCAGCCTGACCACCTCCTCCTCCTCCTCCTCGGCCGCATCCTCGGGGGGCTCACTGCCCCACGGGGGAGGCGGTCCCCGCAGCCCCAACAGCACACTGGCCAGCATCTGGAGGGCGGCGCCCGCCCGGGCCCGGCCCAACCTGGACCACCTGCTGGGGGCCTTCACCTCCCTTGAGCTGCGGGGGGGGTTGCAGGGCCGTGGGTCCCAGGGCCGCGAGTCGCACACCGCTAGCAGCCCAGTGCCTACGTTGTCTCCGGGGGCACTGGCGGACGGGAAACCCCCCACGGACAGGGACCCCCTGCTGGGCCGGACGCTAGACTCGCGGCTCAGCCGGCTTCTGATGCTGGACCCCCGGCCCCCCAAGAGGAGCCAGTCCTTTGACATGGGGGACGTGGCGGCCGCTAACGCTAACACAAACGCTAGCAGTGCGCAAGCTAGCAGCTACCCGCGACGGCTCAGCAGCATCTGGACTAAGAGGAGCCTGTCGGTGAATGGGATGCTGCTGCAGTGTGACGAGGAGGCGAGTGGGGACACGGGGGGCAGCAAGGGCACGATAGACAGCAATGACTGGGTCATGGAAAGCACCGTCTAGGACTCCAACCACCCCCCCCCCCCCCCACACACACACACACACACACACACACACACACACACACACACAGCAGTGACTCTGAAACATTGCCCGGGACCCTCGGCCTGTCGGTAACTCCTCATCCCATTAATGCATGACCCAACACATTGATGTTTGTCCCACGTTCTCATTGAGCCATGCTAGGCTACGAGCTACGTGCTACGTGCATTGATCTACGAGCTATATGATAAGAGTAATGTGCTACGAGCAACGTGCCTGGATGCTAGCCGCTGTACAGTGGCAGAAGCGAAAGGACAAGGGGGACTGAGATCTTTGGCCAAATCCTTACCACGTGTAGGTTGCTCACTCTAGGCATTTGTACAGAAGTCATTTTTAAAGAATGGCCATTACCATGGGAACGAGCTGAGAGAGCAGCGCGACGGCGTTATGAAATGACACCATGATGGACTACTGCTATACGCTGTGTAAATTGAATATATGTGATGCAGATCAAGTTTGATATTTTTTTATTTGAATGGTCGAGCACATATCATCCCACACTGGTCCCTCTCTCGTCCCACTAGAGCCGAGAGACCGAGAAATCTAGAGACTATGAAAATATAAAATAAGTTGAATCTGAATCATTCCATCATGCAGAGCTCATGCAGAGGTCACAGAGCCAACGTCATGTTGCAGTGTGCTTTGGTGTGATGCTACGAATCGTTAACGTGTTACAACAAAGATTATCGTTCAAAAAAAATACGTGAATATATTTACTTTGGATAAAGAGTATATATATTTGAGGGTTTATCGAGTGACCCTGTGTATTGTCCATTTTGAAATGTTTAAAATGTATATGCAGGATTACCCCCACACCCCCTCCAAAGCCATAGGTCTCTGAGACCTGCGAAGCGGTTGACGGGAGACTTTTTCATTTGTTGTTTTTTACAAGTTATTTTCCACAACCATACCCACGTGTTCATATTCAGGAGGCAGCCTTGTTTCATTCAGTCAACCATCCGTTCACATTCCTCATGTTATTTCTATTGTGGTACCTAATGGCTCCATTGGTTTCCTAACATCCAACGCTGAATGTCTGACTGGCTATGTGGTGTGCATCAGTCCCCGTGGTTTTGGATGGTTTTCACCACCAGGTGTGTTCTTGATTAGCCATCACAACCCATTTCAAAATGTATCCTATAGTGACATCACAAGTGAGCGTGTCCACCCACAGATCAAATCCAGCCCTACCGGTTGGTACAGTCCACACGGGAAGTGACCTCCAATCACACATCTGGGTGGACACTCCCACTTCTTCTTTCCTCCTGGTACATTTTCCGGTTCATGTATGACAGACTCCTTTAGCAAGGTTTGCATTTATTTTCATTTGTACGGCACGTCAACTTCCCATTATAAAGACCACAGAATCTGTGGGGAGATATAATTTAGGAAGTCTCCACTCCGAACCATAAATGCATGTTCCTGCCATGTTCCTGTACGGCGGCTGTTCAACGCAGAAGTTGAACTCGCCCTCTATCAACAACTAGGGCTGCTACCAGGGTTAGTCTGTTCATCGATTAGTCCATCGTCAGAAAATGTATCTAATCTAGTTTTGATTATTTATCAGTACAAGTGTCATCATCAAGTTCAAATACAACATTTGCTGCTTAATGCTTCAGAAATGGATCATTATGAAATTAGTACTTCAGTTTTTCTTGGCTGCTTGTCAGATAAAGCAAGCACATTTAATACATCATGTTGGACTCTGGTAACTTGTGATGGGCATTTGCTATTATTAATGACATTATACAGACAAAAACAAACAACGATTAGTCCAAAATAATCATTAGTTGCAGCCCTATGCACAACGTTTGAGTTGTTGTGTTGTCCATGTCATTAGTATTTTGTCCAATGTTAAATGAGCATGTTTCGAGAAGACCAGTGGGACAACGTGGACCACATTCTTGCCGCGCCCCTCTGGTTGATGAGATAACGTCTCTGTATAACTGCTGTTTTTGTATCTTACTCCCAAAGGATTATGTCTGACTGGACATTATCACCTTGACCTCCTGCGGCACAGACAGGAAGCGGTTGTAACTGCTGGCGGGGTTCATTTCCTACTTGGGAGTTGTAAAAAAAAAATAACAAGAACATGTTTGTGTGGTTCAAACGATTGTTTTTGCTACTAAAAATCAAAAAATATGAAACTAAACATATTCGTCAGAGATTTGTAATGAGCGTATTTTTAACTGCCGTTGGTATGACTCATCTCAGCACACACATACACATACCCACTCTGTGTGAAAGTGGGTGAGAGTGTATGTGTGTGTGTTTTTGTGTGTGAGTTTATCTGTGTGTGGGGATGAGTGCACGTGCCAAGTTCAACATCAAATATCAAACACACCCCACACCTACAATCCAATCATAGCATTAACAGGTAAGGCCAGACTACTGACACCTGATGTCACGCAGCGTTTCTCAACCTGTGGGGCTGGACCACATTTAGGGGTGCCTGGTTTGCAGATGAGGATGTGAGAGATAGGTGAATTATAAGCTATAGATATTTGATAAAAACTTTTTGACTAACACAAAAACTGAAAAGGTTTAATAGGTATCTGGCCGTTGCACCCACGTGGCTTTATTCTAAAAAGTTATTCAGGGGAACTATTACCACCACTTAATTAAATGCATTGTAGATATCATTTAATGATGTAGATAAACCTTCTAAGTTGCAAACATTCTTTTGATGAGTTGTGTTGATGTAATAATGTTGATAGTTACATCACCTTTATTGTGTGTGTAATTTCAACTCAAAATTCTGGGCCATATTTATTTATTTATTTATATAAGCACCAGACGTCCATGGAAGTTTTTTTTTTTGGGGGCTAGATCTGGTCGGCCTGTCGTGGCCTTTATTTAGCCCAAAATAGCCATTGAAAATTGGGCTGTTTGGGTCCAAATTTAGCCCAAGCTAAAGACTGAAAGATACCACGATTTTGAGCGGCAAAAAGTATGTATTGTATTGAACATGTATTGAAGGATTGAAACAGAGCGCAACGCGTCATACTCTAAGATCAGAACTGTTCTTAGTCCGTTAATGTAGTGTGCGCATGCCCAAATCCAAAAATGGCAGTTTTTGGACTGGGGTATCTTTTGGCACGGGGTATTTTTTGGCACTTTCTACTGAGTTCTTTACAGATCTAAGGTGGGAAAGATGTAAATGTAAGTTCGCAAATATTTATTAAATAGTTTATTGTTCTTGCTTCTGGAATTGGGTCACACAGTTTTCCCATTCTTCATGCCGATGCCTCACATCCTATTGCCAGTATCCTTCCTAAAGGCTCGGTTTTTTGGTTCGGAAGCTTATAAAAACTTAGTTCTGGGTTCCTTACCCTGTTGGTAGTGCAACCCACCACACAGCAGTTTTTAGGCATTTTTCTCTCGTTTGCTAGCAGACCGAAATGACAAGGAGGCACCGTCACGCAAACAAAGTCAATTGAGAGCGATGCAATGTTTTCCACTCCGGTATGGGTGAGACATGTTTATTCTCTGTCTCTGCACAACAACACATGTTTGTTGAAGTTTCACTTCCATCGCTCTTTTCAGTCCCCTGGCTTCCAAAAAGGCCTAACTATTTTCACAATATTCAGTCTACGTGGTGACGCAGTGGCAGGGCTATGAAAACAGTTCCGCCATTTTGGATGCCATGGTGCTAGAAAGAGCAATGAAAGTTGTAGAGCATTCACAATATACAATTTGAATATGCTCCCATAGCAGCCACCATATTTACTACTGTGCATGCGCGGTTGTTGGTGCGCTCCTCAGGTGTTCGGTTGATCATGTCATGTTGGTCTAGGACTTACCATTATGTTATAATAAAAACAATACTGTTGCAAATTATTCCCTCCGTATCAGGTCATTCAACATGGTGTCAGAAGTCAACGCGGACATAATGGACTATACAAGTCTTGAAAATGAGTAGGAAGATCAACTCACCGATCGAGCGAGGACAACTAACGTTGACGTAACTAACAAGCTAACGCCGCGAGCTAGCACTAGCAACGAACGTGCACCATCGTGATGGCTGATGGATTTCGCAGACCCGACCCTATACTCTTTGATGGGAACGTCGCAAAGAACTGGTGAGTGTTCGAACAAGAGTACGACATTTTCATTGTGGTGGCACACTTTGACAAGCCAGCCCGCACACAGGCATATATTCTCCTTAATCTAGCAGGATCGGAAGCCATTGAACGAGAGAGGTCATTCGTATACGCGGAGGAGGTGAGAGGTCCCGGGGACGGAGGCGTCATCACTCCGGCCGAGTCAAAAGATGACCCAATATGTCTGAAGAGGAAATTTCGGGAGATTTGCTATCCTCAAACCAACATTACGTTGTTAAGTTCAACACAAGGTGTCAAAACCAAGGTGAGACCATTGAATCATATGCCACTGATTTAAGGATCTAATTTTGGAATTTTGCAAGATGAACTCATCAGAGAATGACTCGTATGCGGCATAAATAATGACAGTCTGAGAAAGATTTTGCTGCGTGATAGTAAACTGACTCTAACCAAGGCTATATCTGTATGTAGAATACATGAGCTGGCAGAACAGCACACAAATACATTATCATCACCGCAAACACCAGCCAACGTTGACGCTGTACAGTACAGATTTGCAAGGAAGCAGAGATTTGATACAAGACGAACATCACTGTCAGAGAGGAATGCACAGCCAATCACAAATTGTAACAATTGTGGCGGTAGCCATGCAGCTAAGAGAGAAAATTGCCCAGCATATGGTCAACAGTGTCACACATGTAAGAAATGGAACCATTACAAAACGTGTTGCAGATCAACACAGCAGCGCCATAGCACACAGAGATATAGGAAATCTGTCAATCAACTAGAACCAGCCCGAGCCATGAGTGGTAGCGACGATGATTCATATTATGTGGATGGAATAACACTGGAGAACGTTGACACAGTATACTCTCATGCTAAGCAGAAAAGTGAAGCATTCACCACTGTCCATGTCAATGGCAAGCCCATCGAAATGAAAGTCGATACAGGGGCAAAATGCAACGTCATATCATATGATACATTCAAACGTGTGAAGAACAGGGAAGAAATAGACTGTTCAAAAATCACCAACTTGGCGGCATATGGAGGAAATCAGATTAACACTGTGGGTTCAGTTGTCCTGTCATGCCACCTAGCAGGCCAGCCATATGCACAACAGTTCTACATCGTGGAGAGAAACGTCCAGCCACTGCTAGGCTTACCAGCATGCATACGCATGGAGTTAGTAACACTGAACAAGGAAGTTCATCAACTCAGCGTGAATGACAATGCCAACATGCGCCACCAGATTTTCATGAAATATGCTGATCTATTCAAGGACAAACTCGGTAAGCTACCAGTCACATACTCCATGAAACTAGATCCAGATGTACAGCCCGTCGTCCGTCCAGCACGCCGCATTCCGGTAGCCATGCAGGACAGAGTTAGGGCTGAGCTTGAAAGAATGAAAGACCTAGGCGTCATCACTCCTGTTTCGGAACCAACTGAATGGGTATCATCCATGGTGGCAACAAACAAAAAGCAAACCGACAACATAAGAATCTGCATTGACCCCAGGGATCTCAACATAGTATTGAAGCGTCCCCACCACCCTATGCGTACTGTCGAGGAGGTTGCCTCACAAATGTCAAAGCTAACCCAGCTGGTAGCTGGCCTACCAGCTGTCAAAAACCTAGCTCAAACTGGTCAAGCTGGTTACTAGCTAGCAACTCAAGCTGGATTTTCCAGTAGGGTCAGACCACATATAGCCATATTACAGCCATTAAAAATAAGATCACATTGCAGCAAGTGGGGAATATATATATATATATATATATATATATATATATATATATATATATATATATATATATATATATATATATATATATATATTGGTGCTACACATCATGTCATTATGTTGTATGTCATTTCTTATTTCAAGACAGCCAGGTAGTAAAATGGTCCTCACTTATTTTTTAACCCTGGCTATGGCCCAGGACAAGAGAAACATCCAATAATGACAATATATAATTCAGTGGTTTAAATAAACAAGGTACCGCAGCGGAAACTGTTAATCAGGAAACACAGTTAAGGAGCCCGGAGTCTATCAGTTGTACTATACCAATCTTATGTGGCTTGATAATCCAACAGTTATCAGCTGACAAGCTGGAAGGCCGTTTAGATCAATCAGTATGTTGGGCGACCCTCTCGTTTATGGAGACTGGCTCGTGGAACTACATTTTAGACAGACATTTGACTCCACTGCTGTCTTTGGAATAACAGCATTACGCTGGAATGGAAATTATTTTATTCTTACAACTGCAATGAGTGCCTTTCTTTTCATAGTCTTTGGACGGGTTGTGGTCTCTCCAACGCCCCTATCGGTAATGGTGGACCATGACATTGTAACTGCCAGCGCATGCGCAGTGTCGTGATACTGCAGAGAAACGACCTGTTTGCAATGCAGTTCAGTGTGTGTATGGGTGTGCATGAATGTGTGCGCGAATGAGTTTGTAAAGCGTGTGTGAGCTTTCCATCGGCTTGCCCTGCTTGTGGAGACGTTAAATTAGCTGTTCCTCGAGGCAATATGTCGTCATAACCCACAATTAAGTTATTTCGGAAAGTTTTAAGGACAACTCCAGAGTCGGGTGGCTGGCAGCAATGGCGTTGTCTACCAACATCACCGCGCCGCAGAGCAATGACAAGCCACGGAAGTACTTCTCGCTACTATTCTACCAAGCCGTGCGGGACCTCAAACCCGTATGGATGTTAGAGGACATGCGGACCATGGAGACGTTTTACCAGGAGGTCGACGACACCCAAAGAACTTTCAACCCGTCCGAGGCGCTGCTGTACGCCATAGTACACGACCACCAAGCGTACGCCCAGTACTTGCTGAGCAACTACACCGACGAGGCGCTCTCTCGGCCCGGAGAGCGGTTCTGTTGCTGCCCCTCGTCAGCTCCACATCTGGCGATGACTGTGCGCTATGACAGGCGGCACATACTGGGTCTCATTCTACAGGAAGTGCATCGCACGCCGAGCATTCCTTCGTACACGGACCAGGGGGGTTGTCTGCACGTAGAGGACGGAAAAACGCCGCTTCACTTGGCGTGTGAACTTGCGCGCCCCGAAGCTGTTACTATGCTTCTCGGCAACGGCGCGTCCCCGTGCGTGGAGGACCACCAGGGCATGACCCCGCTGGACGTGCTGTTGGCGCGGTTCAGGGAGCCCAGCAATGTGAAACCGGCGGAAAGGAGACGATGTCTGGACAACTTGTTGATGTTCATGCCCGCCAAATGTCACTTCAAAATGAAAGGTGTGCTCGAAAAGGAGCCGGACTTCTGGTCCAAGGCTCTCGGCGAGGCCACTTTTCAGTATCTGGTCGGGAAGACCCCGGCGGCGCTAGTCCTCTCCGCCATGCAGACTGTCCTCAGACAATTGAGCCCCGCGAGGTTTCCGGACAGCCTGCACGAGCTCCCTATTCCGTCCTCGCTGAAACCGCTCACTTTACACACACCCCGGTCATGATCGCGAGAGAGTGAGGATGAGATTTGTGTAGTATAGTTGTCTGTTGACATTTCAACAGTAGCCATGTAATGTAGCATTCATAATGTATATGCCTACAATACGGTACTGTAGCCAACTGTAGGCCAACTGTCTAAAGCCTACAGTCAGCATGATGCAAATCTGTACGACCAGTATTGCTGGTTCATTGTATGATTGAAGTAATAGTTCAGCCTTTAACAGAGATTGTCTCCTCGATTATTATTTTCAAGCCATATGTGAAGTCGGTGACTTTAACAATGGTTTCCGCTTACTTGTGTTGATATATGAAAAAACGATTTAAGTGGTGTCATAATTCCCGAGAGAGAGAGAGAGAGAGAGAGAGAGAGAGAGAGAGAGAGAGAGAGAGAGAAGAGAGAGAGAGAGAGAGAGAGAGAGAGAGAGAGAGAGAGAGAGAGAGAGAGAGAGAGAGAGAGAGAGAGAGAGAGAGAGAGAGAGAGAGAGAGAGAGAGAGAGAGAGAGAGAGAGAGAGAGAGAGAGAGAGAGAGAGAGAGAGAGAGAGAGAGAGAGAGAGAGAGAGAGAGAGAGAGAGAGAGAGAGAGAGAGAGAGAGAGAGAGAGAGAGAGAGAGAGACTAGTGCGCACGACAGGCACAGCCAACAAGACATGACAGAGGGATTAACATACTGACTACTCACAAAGAGTTCAACACAAGCACAGACAGGAAGGGGTCGTTACCTTGTTCAAATTTGCATTCATTTGATGCAATAAAGGCACTACAAAAGCGCCCTAGGCCCGAATGCCATCTGAGGACAAGCCAATGCTCCGGTTTAAGGGAGGCCATTAACTAATGTTTGATTATCAGGGAGTGCAGTTTACTTTAGGTTTAAAAAATAATGTTTCAAAACGAGGCAATTTTATTTACATGTTTATTAGATGGGGACAGAGCACGTCAACGTCAGTAAAAACGTACAAGATGTTAACATGCGACATTGGTAAAAATGCTTACATCCGTACTCCCTAACCAGGTACCAAAAACAAACATTACAATATAGAAATGTACAAATGTATAGGTAGAACGACAGGTAGCATGGCATGACGAGTGGTCAGTGATGTCCAAACACGTGTAAACTAAACCTTCCGATCTCTTCATACTTGCAAACTGATAAAATAATTGTGTTCATTATTTGAATAACTGGGCAATTAAATATGTAAGAGTCAGTAACTGTATTTTAGGAAGAAAGAAAAGCCAGGAAGAAATAAGTATAGGAATATTGATAGGACTCATTTACAAACAAGAGACACGTTCAGTCAAAAATTAACAAAATCTATAATGTTTATCGGCAACGGTATGTTCTCGTCCCTTACTCATTGCGTGCCGCTTGGTCAGTTTACGGCATCATGCTCCAGATGCAAGAGGCGCCCAATGGCTTCACCTACTTTCGACACCAGGGGCGCTGAATGTCCTGTATTAGACCACTTATTTGTTTTATCAATACTTCTATATAATTGGGTGGTTTAATAATTACAATTAAATAGACCACATACATGTTAAGAGAACAGCAAAAAAAGGAGGGTAAATAAAGACAAAGTGAAACATTTATTTGAATGCATTTTTTTTATTCTGAGTTGTATTGCAGCAAAAAAAGGAGGGTAAATAAAGACAAAGTGAAACATTTATTTGAATGCATTTTTTTTATTCTGAGTTGTATTGTTTATTTTATCAATCCTATTTCGGCAGGCAAGATTTTGCGTTGGTGGTCTGTGGAATCATGGTTGGCTGTTAAATAATTTTCCATATAGAAATAATTGCATTCCCCAAACGTCAGAATAAAGTGTGCTTTTATATAGAGTAAAATATGGGGAAACAATATGTACTTAACTTACTACTAAAACAAATAGGACAAGTTCTCTTTAACATAGGTTTAGCGAAGCTATGCAAAACGAATTATTAAAATGCTTCCAATTATTTGGACCACATTGATATTTTGTATTGAACGGGTTGTGCTTTCTCCACGCTCCTCCACAGTGCTACGTGCCGATAGGATACTGTGGGTGGAACATGTTTTTTTTTTTTATGTTGAAATCGAATGTAAAATACTATAAGTTCAGGGCTCACAAAAACGTAGACCGCCAACATGTGCTTTTGGTGACTGGTTGCATTAAGCTACGACGCAATGGGTGTCCCTCCGCATCACCGGAGAGAAGCACTGGCCGCTGAAAGGCCGTTAACACGCGACAAGATAGGAAGAAATATACGGCATTCCGCACCTCAAACAATCCTCAATACCACCATCACCAAAAATGATTCGATATTCAGGTTCATTTAATTTAATTATTCACATCAAATGGCTTTGATTGCTCCATCGATTGTTACGGATTCCGAATTTTGTTGAATCTGTAACACTCGTTGTTTGTGATGAACCTAAAATCCCCCCCCCCCCCCCCCCCCCCCACCCCCAGCACTGATTGGGCTGATCATTCCAAAATCGTTTGGAGGCTTTCAACGAGCCATCTGCAGTGTGAAACAGAATGAGAACTTGTGAGATCAGGATAGTCTCACAAGGCTAGGCAAACAAGACTAACCAAAATACCACTTGTGCAGATTAGGAATTACTCTGTAGTCTCTGTTTCTCCCGGAATAGTCACACGCGGTGCAGATGGCCTTCAGATACTTATGATTATCTGTAACAGGGTGGCGGTGTGCGGAAAAATGTTCACGCCACTGAAAGTAGCGCCTGTACGCGTTGTCATCCGCGTCAAGCCTCTTCAGGAACTCCGCCAGGGATTTGGCGTCAGGGAAGTCATTAACGTGGACCAATGAGTCGCCCGGCACAAAGTCCTCGTAGTTCTTCCTTGGAGGACCAAGCACGACTGGTACGGTACCGACTGCCAGCGGTCCGTTCAGTTTCTCTGTAATGTAGTCTCTGTAAATAAAATTCTCAAAGGCAAGGTGGAATTTGCAGCTGCTGACAGCGTCAAAATAGTCGTGTTGGAACAAAGACATGGAGGACTCGCCGAATACCTTGACATCGATGTGTTGGGCGAGGTCTTTGTAATAGCTGTGCCCTGTACTGTTGTCCGCGACCTTGTCACCCTTAATATAACACACCACGTGCTCTTTCTTGGGCAGTGAAAGCGGCCCGCCCGGGACTTTAACATAGGTCAGTTCCCAGCGCACCTGCACGTCGGCGTCCTTGCGAAAGTTCAGACTGACATTAAAAAGATTGTCAGCGCCTTGTATTCTGCGGGTGTTTGCTGGTGGCTCCAAGTTCAGCCACATCCAACGCTGGAAGCCCGGTCGCCTTAGTTGGGGCAGGTTGGACAGGTCGTCTTTGATGGCGTCATGAAAAACTATCACTTCATCTGCTTTGAGGTACAGGGAGCGGTCATCAGTGAGACGGCAGCCATTGATGTTGAAGTGTTTCTTGCAGTCGTCCAAGTCAAACTTTAAGTCTTCCGGCCAGAACCAGAGCAGAACTAGGGGTTTCCTTACTTTGTTGTCCTCACCTGGATTGTGTTGATGACGTGTGAAACTGGGGAGGGGGAGGCAGTTTGTATTCGGAGTGGACTTTATGAATGCAAAATACAAAGTAAATAATGTCCCCAGTGCCAATATCACGCTGCAGACGAGACGCAAAGCTCTGGTCACCGCCGGGGTGGATGGGTTAATCGCTGCAAAACAATAGAGAAAAATGAACATGGTGTCATGAAAATGTCAAAAGGGTACATCAGGCCTTGTCTCATTAAAATACAACAAATGCATAACTGATGAAGAGTGATGGAATCAATTCTACAAAGCAAATTACATGTATTCAGGCCCGAGTACTACACGTGGTTTAAATTAAAAAGTACTACACGTCTTTTCACCTACTCGTGAAAAGAAATCCTGGAAAAGTTGGACCATCCACTCTGGAGAATGCAAATCATAGACAAATCATGTAAATGGTCCAAATGGTCTAAATCAGGGGTGGCGAACCTGCGGCTCGTGAGCCGCATGCGGCTCTTGGCCTGCTCCTGTGAGGCTCTTACTGAGCGGCTGGGCACTGGGTTAAAAAAAAATAAAAGGAAAAAAATAAATATACTGTGTATATTTATATATGGATCCTTTCGCGTTTCGTATTGCGTCGGTCGGTAAGGACGGTAACTATGTGGTTTGTTTAAGTGGTGTTGCCGTAGCTAGCTGTATATCGTGTATTGACAATGCAGGGTAGGTGCTGCTAGTGAGTAAGTGAATAATGGCAGAGTCAGTTGGGAAAAGTAAAGCTAAGCGCAAATATGAAGAGGAGCACGGGACATTTTTATCTGAGTGGGAGGAACTGTATTTTTTTGTGGAACGAAATGGGAAGCCTTTCTGCTTGATTTGCGAGACTTCGCTATCGCATTTTAAAGCATCAAACCTGGAGCGCCATTTCACCTCACTCCATGCTAACATCGCCCGGGATTTCCCCAAAGGCAGTGAACTTCGCAAGCGCAAGGTAAACGCGTTGAAACGGCAGTCAGAGAAGCAGACTCAGCTTTTTCGAAAATTCGTGAAGCACTCCGAGACTGTCACGTTAGCATCATATCAGGTAGCATGGAACATTGCTCGTGCCAAAAAGCCCTACAGTGAAGGGGACTTTGTGAAGACATGTCTCAAAGATGTCCTTGCTATCCTCGCGCCTGAAAATGACAATTTAAAGCGGTCTGTGTCAAACCTGCAGCTGTCACGGCACACAGTTGAACAGAGAATATCGGATATTAACAAGTCCATTGAAACACAGTTACATACGGACCTTGAGAAATGCCTGTATTTCAGCATTGCTTTGGATGAGAGTTGTGACATTCAAGATAAGCCTCAGTTGGCCATATTTGTACGGTCTGTGTCAGAAGACTGCATCATTAAGGAAGAGCTCCTTGACATTGTTCCGTTAAAAGACAGGACCCGTGGCATCGACCTGAAAGAGACACTCATGACTGTTGCTGAGAAGGCAAATTTGCAGTTGTCAAAACTGACAGCAATAGCCACAGACGGTGCGCCAGCTATGTTAGGAGCTGCAAATGGCCTTGTTGGGCTGTGTAAAGCTGATGACCGTTTCCCGGATTTTTGGACATTTCACTGCATTATCCATCAAGAGCATCTGGTGTCTAAGAAGCTGAACTTGGACCACGTCATGAAACCAGTGCTAGAAATTGTGAATTTTATTCGCACTCATGCTCTCAATCACAGACAGTTCAAAAACCTCATAGCTGAACTTGATGAGGATCTTCCCAGTGATCTGCTTTTCCACTGCACTGTGAGATGGCTTTCAAGAGGTAACATGCTTTCCCGTTTTTTTGAAATGTTGAACCCAGTGAAGCTGTTTCTGGGAGAGAAACATAAGGAATATCCTCAGCTACATGACCCCCAGTGGATTTCAGATTTGGGGTTTCTGGTCGACATGCTGCATCATCTGAACAAACTGAATGTAGATCTGCAAGGAAAGTTAAAAATGCTGCCTGACCTGGTGCAAAGTGTTTTCACATTTGTCAACAAGCTCAAGCTATTCCAGACCCATCTTCAAAAGAGAGAGCTCACACATTTCCCATCCTTGTTGAAGGCAAGTGGAGGAGCAGCTGAGGTCTTACAAAGGAGCACTGCACGCTATGCAACACTGGTTGAAAATCTGCAGCAGAGTTTTGAGGACAGATTCTGCAACCTGAGGGAAAAACGGCCACAGATCACCTTCCTCATTAACCCTTTCACTGCTGAATCTGACTGTTTAAAAGCCCCTTTAGTGACAAATGAAGCAGCATCCCAGTTGGAGATGATTGAACTTTGTGAGGATGACAGACTGAAATCTGTGTTGAGAGAAGGAACCACAGAGTTCTGGAAAACAGTGCCCACAGACAGATATCCCAATGTTAAACAGGCTGCACTCAAGCTAATGTCAATGTTTGCAGCAACTTATGTCTGTGAATCAGTGTTTTCTACACTGAAACAAGTTAAGTCAAAACATCGTTCTGTTCTTACCGACACACACGTGAAAGAGTTGCTTCGAGTGGCCACAACTGAGTACAAGCCAGACCTGAATAGGCTCGTGGATAACAAAGACTGCCAAGTTTCCCACTGAGTCAGTCTAGGTAAGAAAGAAACCTATAAAACTGTTCTGCTTTGTATTATGACTGTCATTAGAACTGTAAGCCGCTGTTGTAGTGTGGGTGTGCATGTGTTGTGTGGCTCTTCGCTAGGGTGCGGGGTTTTTTTGGGCTCTTTATGCTGCACTGGTTAGCCACCCCTGGTCTAAATCTTAAAAACTTTTGTTGTTCAAACTTTAAAAGTTTGAACAACCATCTAGCCTCTGTTAATAGTTTTTGTGACTATTAAGTGACAATACATATCAGTTTATTGATGAGTGTCGAGCTGATCTTTTTACAACAAGCTCACATTGTATCTCCTTGTTTAACCTGGCTGTGGGTGACTGGTTTACGTTTTACCGCACATTTACCTAGTCTCATGCAAGTTCAACTTGATATAGTCTGATACTATGTTAAAGGTACAACATGTAATAAATGTACTGTACTGAATCATAAAATGATCATGATATGTCATCAGAGGAAATTACATGTTTCCTCGTAAGAAACATGCTAAATCGAAATACTGGCTTCTCTGACAACAATGCTACAGCCAGTTAGCATGGGAACCAGACGAAGTTTATCAACAAGGTATCATTGCGTTTCTTTCAAGAGGACCCATGCGTGAAGCCTTGGTTAATTAAATAGATCTGATACATTTCATGGCTGTATCATGGTATGTTCAGGAGCACAGTGTGCCAGCATAACCACTGTTTGAAAGGGGTTGCTCTTATAATGTATGTTTGCATATAGGCAATCATTCTCTTATCATGTCTGCATGTGCCCGTGGTTGGGTGTTGCATTGTTAACTGATCTGCCTAGCTGTTGAATAAGCCACCCATAACATCATTGATGAGTCCGAGCCTTCACTTGAGGAATACTGTGATCACACTCTCTAATCCATGCCCAGCCTAAGAAGGCCTACAGATCCGCAATACAAATTAACATTGTTGGCCTCACTGTGACATGATTTATTCAAACCATTTAGACATTTTATATTGAGTCTCATATTGAAATTGTACTGACTGACTGGCTGTAACTGTTATAATTGATCACAGTAGTAGGCTACTTTGACCTACAGAGGAACAGTATGTTTGACAAACCTTTGTCGAAGTGTTTGGAATAAAATTGCTAGCTACCTATTTAGTTACCTTTACAATTGCATGTTTGTAATATCTGGCCATAGCACAAGTGCCATGTTCAATATAGAAGTACTTTTTGCCATTATTAAAGGTTATAGTTTCCTGAGGACTATTGCAGAACATATTTTTCACCTCTTCCTTTTACATCTTGGGAAATGTCTGGGCTACACAGCGAGTGGACTGTACTGAAACACCTAATGTTGTTCTGTGTCAAACCCTTAATTGTGCCCTCTGTCTTTGGTTAAGCGGACGAGAGCGACACGAAGGACGAGTGAGAGCATGAGGAGAGGGCGATCGTGGACGTTGACAGTCTGCAATCTAGTGGCCATTGCTATTGCTGTTATATTGGTTGTTACGTGTGCATTTGTATTTATTTGGCTTAGATAATGTTTCATGTTTTGCTGTATTTGAGTATATGGTAATAACAGACAAGACTTTATTCATTTGTATACTTCTGCACGGAAGGTGACAATTCTGTCTGGTGAAACTGCAAACAAACCGCAAGTAGAATTCAAAAGCGGGTGTGCTCGGTGTTACTGGATCGAGTAAAAGTTTGTTTATCCAAGTTGATTCAAACGCAAGCCAACAAGTCAATTTCAACTAAACAATGATCAGGCAATGAAAACGCAACGGACAAAAACAACAAAGCCAATCGCTCACCGTCTACCGCCATCAGATGGGTAAGTACAGCCGTATATCCACCAACCTATGGCCCTAGGTGCATGCTCGGTATAGGAACAATCAGGAAGTAGCACTTGTGGTGTGTATGTAAGCGTTTGCATTTTGACCCCACGCCTGCTTAATCATGTTACAACATCGAGGAGTGGCAAGCGGGACCGGTACAGCAGGATTCCCCCGTGACACTAACCAAACAACATTTTCTTTCCACAAACAATACATTAATTGACTCCCGAGGGGTGTAACGTTTAAACGCATCACCCATCAGCACAAAGGAAAATAGAATGTATGAATTTACAGCAAAGACATCTATATAATTAGAGTATACTCTCTATGTGTGTCCTTTAACTTTATCGACAACCGATCGACTTCACACTTAGTGGGTGTATCCTATTGCTGAAGACCAAAGGAGTGCAGTGTCAAGGAGGACGTTTGGATGAGCGGTAATCGATAAAGCTGCAAGCAGCAATACGGTGGACAAGAAATCGTCCCAATAGGCCCGTGTTAACTATAATTAGAGGAGTCTCTGTCTGTCTGTCCTTTTATTTTCTCGACAACCGTTCATCTGATCTACTTCACACGTGGCGGGTATATTGCTGATGACCCAAGGAAGTATAGTGTTGAATTGAATATGAAGGTGTTGAGCGGTTCTGCACGGAACAGGCGCTGCACTGGCAGCGCGCTGAGGATCTGGTTACTTACGGTGGCCCTGAAGTGCAAAACACAACAGCAAATCAGAAAACACAACAGCACTAAAGAGACTCAAACCGGAAAAGGTCGTTTATTTATTTTTTACTTTTTCTTGAGGTAGGTTGGACAATGATGCCTCGTCCTGATAGGATGTACTGCAAATAACCGATGTAGTTGCTTTCGCGGTGTTTTCACTCAGAAAAGGTAGTCTAGCATAGAGTGTTTATAGTGTAGCTAGTTTTGAAGTTAGGAGCTGGAACAAAACGAACAATATGTAAGTTAAGTTTAATGTTAGAATATTTAGCTGCGAACAGGTGTTACACTGTGACCCCAGGGGTCACTGTTGCACGTTTTCTGCAACATGCACGAGTTTGAAGTGTCGACAGGCATGATGTCGTTCACGTGCGGAAACATGCACGAGCTTAAAACTAAACATTGTATCGCCATCGCTCACTCGGGATGGGTTCGTTCGTTTTGGATAGCTCGATAAGTGGCTGAAGCAAAACGGTTGATTTGCCTCTGGTGGCATGATGATGACGGGTCTTTCTTTCTTGATACAAACGTGAATATATAAATGGTGTTGGTCAATTTTAAACAGCATTTTACACAATAGCCAATAGTAGGAAATGCTCAAATGTAAATCAACGTACTGAACATAACATAATTATTCATGTCTGCGATCATCACAGACATTGAAGTGTCGACATTTCAAACTCGTGCATGTTGCAGAAAATGTGCAACAGCGACCCCTGGGGTCACACTTTACGGTGGGTCACAGAATACGGTGTAACACCGGAAGCTAACTACAGCGTCGTCTCTATCTACAGTATTTTAGTTCCGGTTAAAATTCAAAGAAAATGGAACCAAACATCGATATGAGGAGTGAAGTAATTAAAGATTATTTCGATCAAGGCTATACATAGGCAGTAATACTATATATGCTGTCAACTTTGTACAGCATTAAGATGAGTTTGCGCACACTGAAAGCACCGCGAAAGCAACTACATATGTTAGTTACAGACTGACAACAGTGCATCCAATCAGGACGAGGCATCTTTGTCCAATACGTACCTACCTCTTAAAAAAGAAGTACATTTTCCGGTTTGAGTCTCTTTAATGCTGTTGTGTTTTGGGGTTTGCTGTTGTGTTTTGCACTTCGGGGCAACCGTAGGTTACACTCGTTTTAATGCGACTTTTATATGCCAGGACGCATTAACTGTCCGGTCTTGACAGTCCCAGATCAGATCTTGGCCACAGTGTGATAATTTAAGCTAGACCAAATCCAGAGGTGGTCAGGCTCGCATTCTGATCGCATTGCATAGGTGTGTGGACAGCAACCCCTTCATGTCAGTCGCTGGACTGAAACTTCGAGGTATCCCTGAGAACGTGTATGAAGGAAGTGAGCTCCCTTAACGACTTCCAATGTCTACGTCTAAAGATTCTGGACCATTACCATCTATAGTCCACTACTTATTTGCTTTGAAAAAAAAATTGAATTGTCTTTTCCATAGTGATGTGCATAGTGTCGCTTAGTGGTAGGACTGCTAAAATTACAAGCAGACTGATTTAGAAATGATTGATATTGAATAGGATAAACAGCATCATGATAAAGTTAACTACAAGCACTTAAGGTGAGCCATAGCGTAGCCTAATATTTTGGTTTGTGTGCTCTACAAACTATTAGGTGGGTAACAGCAACAGCCAAAAAGCTACTCTACTAGCTTTTAGCTAGATAGAAGTCAAACCAAAGTACATTAAACATAAAGAATAACCATGGTACGGGTAGAAAGTTGTGGACTACAGGAAACGATGGAGCATGTATTTTTATACGGTCCTAGATATCAACAAGAAAGTCAGACCGTTTCAGAGAGGAGTAGGGGAAAATAGGGCACAGGGCTATTTTTTATTTATTTATTGAAAATACAGGAATAGGCTCAAGCCCAAATGGCTTCCCATAGGATTCTCCACCATCTCGGCAGGTATACATCGCCAGACGCACTGGGACTCATGGCGGTGTCGCGCCTTAAGTTACCTGTGTCACATCGCTATTTCAGAATATCTGTTGAATATCTAATAGTCAAAGTGTTTTATTGTAATTTGTGCAGAAAACGCATGGTCATTCTGTACACTGAAATTATTTTTGACCTGGCAGGCAAACAATACGTAGGAGGCATAATAGATTAACAAGAGTCACAAATAAAATAGCAAAAAGAATGTGGCAAGAATAGCAACATAATAAAATATACATACATAATAAATCATATACATAATTAAAAATAAAGAATATCTAACTTACAAAATAAATAAGTTTGTGTGGTTGATGGCTGATCATAGCAGCCACACCTGGCCTGGGTGGGGCGGGTGATGCACACCTGTGGTGCATTGAGCAAACATTGTCACCCTGATGGAGGGTGGCCCTGTTGAGGGCTGTTACAGACCCTCCGAGGAGTTACCACCGCAGCCTAGCTGTCAAGCCTTTTCCAGCCTGTCCAGACAGCCTTGCACTTACTGCACATTGTGGTTGTATAAATCCATTGGTGTATCTGCAGCGACCTCTCTTGGTCAGTGACACTAGAAGCAGTGTCACTCAAAGATTCTCACGGCTGAGCTGACTGTGACTAAAGAAGTGCTTTCACAACAAAATGTGTGGACATCTGCATTTCTTTGACAAACAAAAAGTGACCGAATGGTCTCCCCTATTAAACAATTAACACAACAAAGACAATTGTACCCTTATAGATTGACATGTACTGGTCTAACCATAATTACAATCATTAGTCAAGCATTCTAAACGATCCAGAATACTATCACCTTTCTGGTTTGTTTAGGCAATTCCAGACTTCTGCAATAAAAACTGCTTCTACCACATTCAATTCTAATAATACATTGCTCCAAAGTTGGCTGAAAAGTCAAATTCATAGTGATTTTAGGCTTGAAAGTTGAATCTAATTGCATTGCACTAATTGCTAGGATTGCAGTTAAAGGTGCTCTGTGTGGACTCCACAGGGTTTAACCAAGCCTGAAGACTGCGGAGGGTTGAGGGACATGTGGAGAACCACGAGCAAGACACCAAACATGTAGGCCTAGCAGAGATTTAAGGGATATTGAACACCTTAGACTCACTGTTTTTGGTTTTAATTGTTTCCTGTTTGCAGGCACAATGCATTATTTTTCAATATATATCTATACATAGATATACATGTGTCTTTTCATGAAATCATCCCAAAATGCTTTTAATATTGTATGTATATTCGTAAAATATGAATAGCCTATTAAACACTCATTTGTGCGTTCGCTCCTCTTTTGGATGTTAAGAAAATAATGCATGTGTTGTTAGTTGGCCTTTTGGATATATTTTCCCAAAGTAAAAATTACTTTTGTTTTTCTATTCCTATAGTCAAAATTACACAAGGTCTACTAGTCACTTGTCATAGCGGAGAACCAGCGTTCAATTTGTTCTTGCAAAATAAAGTTCTGATCCCTTTCCAACCACCACTTCTTGACAGGTACCCTCTACATCCACATTAACCCCGCATAAAGCCCAGCTCAAGTTTACCCTGTGGATCTCTCACACTCGTCCACCCACCTGATGGCTTCCTGTTACATGGCTTACAAAGAAATGTAGGGTTAGGGTAAGTTGCCTTGTAATACTTTCCTAACTCTCGTCGCAACGATAGATCACGCACATATTAAATAAACTGGTCTCTAACCAGGATATCTTGGTCGGTCAACCTATCTGGGTATGTATGCTGAATATCGATGCCTACAGGGAATGGGATAACTATTTTAAAGACTCCCATTCTTTCTATTTGTTGATCAAATAACTTTTTGCAGGCTAAGAAAGGAAGAGAAAACCATACAGCTCTTTCAGAATAGTAAACATTGCATCTGGTTTCTCGCGCTCTGCCGATGGACAAAATCTGATTGCTGCTTTTGCTTTCCCCTCCAAATGACCATAAAGGAAAGGGGCCTTGTCTCTGGTCATATGCCTATCTCTCAAGCAGGACTCTACATTGTCACTCATTGGCTCTGCCTTCAGGTACAGAGACAAAGGTTCCTCAACTTCCTGGTCCACACCCATTTAGGTGGTTTAGGTTACAACCCTGCTGCAATGATGGACAAAGGGAAGGAGAAATACAAAACCAAGTAACTTAAAAATCAAGCAACGGTGCATGAACAAAGTTGTTGTTCCCATTACAGGTTTGTCTCTACAGTCCGAGAGCCATCTTCTATTGTCCAGCTCAAGCGACTGTTTTTATTTCAACAATAAAAAATAAAACCAAAACACATACACAAATTCGTGCCTCTTTCAAATCCTGCTTACAACACAAAAAATGTGGTACCTGGTATGAGATACTACCCTTCAATGTCACGCCACTTCCCTTGAAGATTTGGGACGAACCCTTACTTCGTGTGACCAAATCTATAAGCTCCTGTGGAATGTGTGTGGATAATGGCTGGTTTAAGCAGCCTCACCTGCCCTGAGTCAGACTGATTGGAATCCGGGGCTGGGTGGGGCTGCACACCTGTTGTACATTGACCATTCAGTGTGCACAGGTTAAACCAGCCATCAGCAAACACATTCAGGGAGAGTTGTCCTGCATGGCAACATGGAGCACCACTATCATTTACAAACTGTACAATAAACCAGCTTTCAACACCACCACCCTGCGTCCTTGTCTGGAGGAGCCCAGTAACCTTGGTGGAGTGTGGCAGCCACCTGGGTGGTGTGTAGCAACAGACATTGTTACAGGATAAATGTAACTTTATTACAAAAATGGTTGTGTGTGTATATATATATATATATATATATATATATATATACACACACCCACACAATCCCAATTCTATTACCAGAAGCATGAAGTAAATAAGCAAGACAATAAAATAATTAGATGGAAAGCGTTTACATAATTAACAAATAAGAATGAAGAAGGTCTGGTTTGCTCATGCATCCTGTTCTACCAGATGGCGGTGGGAGACAGAAGAGGGGAACAGCAGACACCAACAAAAGCATACACTACGCTGTACACACTTAAATATCATGAAATCATGTAGTCCCACCACAGGAAATGAGGCGATGTGTTGGCACAGACATTGTACAGTCAACTTGTTGATACAAAAAAGAGGAATGCAAACTTAATTAAATCACCATCCAGAAATATAACACACAATCACTTCCTTATAAGTGAAGCCTAACTTCCTAGGGGTACTACCTCAAATGACAATATAATGGAGAATAGGACCCAGCAAGAAAACATCCATGGGGTAGGGATGGAGAATAAAATAAACATAAGAATAACAGTAGAAAGCAGTGGCTGGCCTGGTCCTTTGCAAATGGACACAACCCCCCCCCGTAGCACAATAATGCAGACAGTGGGAGCGAGAAATCCAGTGCTACAGCTATTGCTCTGGGATATAGAGCAGAGCAGTTTGTTGGTGGTCAAATCATAAACATCAATCTTTACTTGTGTGCAGCAAAGTCAAAAGGGCTCCCTACCGAAACCAGTGAACTTGTATCACTTCCTGATAACCTGCTGTTTATGTGACTGTCACGTGACGATGCATGTGCACCAATCACCTAGATTCCCACGCATGGATGAAGACAAAAGAAAGCAATGAGGTTTATTGAATGCAAAAACATGTCTAGTATGTTTGTTAAAAACTAAGGTTGAAGTTATTAAAGGATGCAACCTATCCACTGAAGCCCAGCTGGGCTGGGTCATGCTGACCAGACTGTTGGGGCTATGTGAGGCTTCACCCCTGTGGTGCATTTGCTAATCAAGGCACAGAATAAACCAGCCATCGACACACCCACACACGGGAGCTCTGACATGGAAGTAACTGGTGTAGATTACAATCAACCTGTGTCTCGTGTGTCAGAGGAAGCCAGGAAAGTCACTTGGGCGGCGTGTGGCAAACACAGAAGGGCCACGCTGGAGCCACCAGCCGTGTTGACAGACAGCCACCTCCTAGCACCAGCCCTTTCCCCAGCGACAGGGACAGTCACTGGTTGTGCCCAGCGGAGGACAAGGGAGGCAGCGCAGCAACCCCTGGAACCAGCAGTGGCACAAGAAACTTAAGTGTAATTAGCGTTTTTGAGACAGCTTAAGAACCATAGCTTCGGTTAATAGTTTGTTTCAGTGATAAAAGATGTTTCAGTGATATAAGCCTACTTGTAGTCTAGTTAAAATAAAATATTTACTAGGCAATATGTTAGCTAATGGCAACACATTTAACACCAAACCCTCGCCCTCTTCCACCATCGGATGGATAAGGAGGCTACCCTGTAACCAAATTGACCACCTTAATGGCCTAAGATGCTTCTGGTTCTGAAACAGTGTATCCCAAACTTACTTTCTGGGGACCCACCTTTTGAAAATGACACGCCATCGCGACCCAATTCCAATAGGTCTCGCGAGAAGAGAATGCTTGCACGTAAATGAACGTTTAACCTTTACTATTATCACTACCAATTCTCCATCACTTTATATTCGGTCTAATTTAAATTGCTGAATCGGGCATTTCAACGGGACATTTATTTGATTATGAACTTATTATTGAAAACGAATAGAGCTGAGAATAAATGCCTTTAGGTGAGTTAACAGGCTCTCATGTTATTTTATCTCAGTAAAACAATGTCTACCCAATACGTTTTAAATAGTCTACCTTATAATCGAGTGGAAATACACTTGTTCATCAGTAAAACAATATAGGGGTACACGTTTTTAATCTAACCAGCTTTATAAATTTGATAAAATAAATGCATTTCGTTAACAGTATCGTTTTTCATAGTCATTCATAAAGATATGAAAAACAAACGAGAGCCTGTTAACGAAATGCATTTATTTTATCAAATTTATAAGCTACAAAAATCATTTAGCCAATTAGCTACTCCAGCTATTGAGGACTAAAGCACTCAAAATGTATTAATTAATAGGCCTGTGTGATTACGTATGGAAATGTTTTTTTTTTATGTTATCGTTATCAAATACATTTCACAACAATAACCGTATTCAATTTCATAATACATTGCTCCCGAATGAGTTCATTCGGAACTCATTCCCACCGGGGCTCCGAAAGCAACGGATGGCCCCGCCCCCCGCAATGCACTTCGCTAGCTAATGAATGGCCTGGTAACAAAAGGCAGAGGTACGCTTGGACCATAATGCAACTGTCAATCTTTCTGATCAAACTAGTTTCGAGAGCACGAGCGAGCGGATGAAGAGCAGAGAGCGCTGTGCGCAGAGAAGCGTGCCCAAAAGGGTGCTGCATCTGCACCCTTGACATTGAATCGAACAATGTGACACAAGGCTGTTTCTCAAGGCTGTTGCAGAGTCCACGTTTATTCAGATACGTAAGGCATTTATTCCGTTTGTTCATGGGGAGATTACGCTCCAGGCCTGAAGAGTCTGTCTTAAGCGCTCACAAGAGTGAAGCTAAACAGACACAAACAAACACAGGAATGATTTCACACGCGGTTAAAATAAGAATAATACATAGATGGCACATTCATCTCACAACAGATTAATAATGTACAATTAATATAAAGATATGTGAGTGACACTTATGCACAGAATTAGAGAATGTTCAAACAAGGACATTGATAAATTACGTGATGAAACATGACACAGCTCCCAACACCTATAGCTTTGATTGGAAATCTATTTATATTAAAGAATGAGTAGATAACGATAGTTTATCCCCTCTCTAGGTTTCATCCTTCACACTGAGTATGTGTTCAATAATAATCTGCTCAAAAATGCAATTGAACATGGACTGTTAAACAATCTTATTCAGGTAAAATTCCAACCGATGTGTAGGCCTAAATGATGGACGGTAATGTGGTCCTTACCAGTGAATGCACGTCCCCTTTATCTTGAAAATCAATCGAAGACATAAGAAATGCAATCTTAGTTTTTTTTTTAGATAGTGTGACATTGCTACTAGGCCTACCTAGTACTAGACCTACTTCAGTTATTGTTATTAGCCTACTACTATTACTATACTGCTATTGATGATATTAAAGGTTAACAACACACGTTACCCTACATATAGCCCTATCATCCCCAAGGCCAAATAAGAAGTTACACTTTAAGACGATTGACATATCATATCAATATAACGAGTTTATACAAAAATGTTTAATAGATTGTAATAACAATATTTTGTAACGATCATATTGCAACTGTTGTGCACTTCTTTTATGATTGAGGATCCCCCCCCCCCCCACACACACACACACACACACACACACACACATCGCCTCTTATTTTATACTATAGGTAAATGAAAAGCAAGATAAAAATGGGAAGTTACTTAGTTTGTTATAGCCTGTGCTCAAATTGGGCACGTAGGCCTACGGCACTTGTTTTTTGTCCATCGTGTGTGTGTGTGTGTGTGTGTGTGTGTGTGTGTGTGTGTGTGTGTGTGTGTGTGTGTGTGTGTGTGTGTGTGTGTGTGTGTGTGTGTGTGTGTGTGTGTGTGTGTGCTTGTCTACTTTAAATTAATTTACATTAGAGGCATTGAATTACTACGTTCGAATGAGCTACTGGAAAGGAGTGCGAGTTAACCTAAATAGATTGCATATTTTATAGGCCTAACTCTGTGGGCCAAAAGTTCAAACACAGATAAACCGGTTGGCATCAAAGTAAAGTGATATATATATTATTTTCTAGGAAAAGTACCAGTCGTAAAGATCATGAACCACGCTGTGTCCTTGGTCCCTCGAAATGTAGTCGCAGGCGTAACAGATCGGCTGGGTGAACTCATTTTGGAGCGATAGAAGATGAGGTACCGCTTTGTAAAATCTCCTCCACCGAAAGTAAGCCATGTATCTCTCGTCGTTCTTGTCCAGCTCCAGTAGGTATTCCGCAAGCGCCTTGGGGTTGGGGAAGTCGTTGACGTGAATGAATGAATCAGATGGCATAAACTGTTCGTAGTTCTCTCTCGGGGGCCCCAGAACCACGGGCACCGTGCCGGCCACCAAGGGTCCGTTGACCTTCTCTGTTATGTAGTCTCTGTGGATGGAGTTCTCAAACGAGAGGTAAAACTTACAGCTCGCTATAGATGAGAAATAGGCCTCGTATGGCAGCCGGTTTGCAGTAAAGCCCGAACCAAAGATGTCCACCTTGATGTGTTGAGAGAGTTCGTGGTAATATCTTTCCCTGATGGCCGTCCCAGTAGCCTGGACGGTATTGCTGACAATCCAACACAGCAATTTCGTTTTGGGGGGGAGAACAAAATCCTCACGTGAAATGTATTTCTTTGTCATCAATTCGGTTCTGACAGTGATGTCTGCGTCGCGTCTGTAGTTTAACGTGAGATTGAACAGGTTCTCCAGCCCTGGCACTTTACCAGTATTGGTCGGAGATTCTACATGATACCAAATCCATTTCTGAAAAGGTGGACGGGGCTCTTTGGGCAAATTCATCAAATTTCCATGAATGTCCTTGTGGAAGATAATGACCGCACTCGACTGGTTGTACAGAGATTTATCATATGTTAGGGTGCAGCTTGTGATGTTAAAATATTTGCCGCAGTCATTAAAGTCAAACGTTATACCAAAAGGTGTAAACCACACCAATACAATGGGCTTCTCCACAATGGGCTTCTCCATTACGGGCTTCTCCACATCAGAAATAGTGGTTTTGCATGAATCCATCGTCGAGCCATAGTAAACATAAAGTGAAAGCGTTGTCAATACAACTCCAAACGCGACGGCATTAAAATATATTGCCTTACAACATGACCTGGACATCGTTTAAAGGTTTAAAGGCTACACGATATAACTTACTGTTTTGGCGACGCACCAAACAACTGTACAAAAAGACGTCACGGACACAGGTGAGCGGATTAAGAGTAAGAGAGACCGTGTGGGTATTTGTCAGGGATGGTGACGTGTTTGTAGGCTGGGGCTTAGCAGAAAGCGCCGTCTCTTATTGATGATAATAATCAAAGCTGGTATTTATTCAGCGCCTCTCTCAAACCCAAGGACAGTCTACATAGGAAACAAACAAACATAACAGGAACAAGACAGGGTAATTAGATCATAATAAATCAATAAAGACAGACCAAAAAAATAACAAGTTTAATAACAATTACAATAGGTTGCCTCGCACTTTGTGCTTGGCCCCCTAAAAATAAAAAGGGGGTCAGGGGCTGCAGGCCTGGCTGAACAGGGAGGTTTTGAGGAGGCTTTTGAAAGGGGCCAGTGATGGTGCGTTTCGAATGTCAGTGGGGAGAGAGTTCCGGAGGACCGCAGCTTCCGGGTGGGGTTACAGGGGTGGAGGAGGTCCGTCTCTTACTGCGGGGCAAGGGCGTGGAGGGACTTGTTGGCGAAGGAGTAGGGTTTTGTAGGTGATACGGGGCTTAAACGGGGAGCCAGTGAAGAGTGATGAGGGTGGGGGTGACGGGCTGCCTGGGCTCGTTCCGGGTGAGAACTCTGGTGCAGCAGGGGTCTGAATACACTGGAGCCTGTCCGGGGCTCTTGACAGGTTGTCTCAGTAGCGGTGGCACTAACAATGCAAATATGAGAATATGAGCACGGATTTGGAGGAGCAAACTTCAAACACAAAACCTTATTATGGATCTTTCACATGCCTCCGTTTATTTAAAGGTTGTTCGGCACAAGGAGAGAAACAGACGAAATAAACGCATGCTTAGCAATGGGATGAAATGGCCAGACCCACGTCCTGTCATTGTTGCCGTCGACTAGGCCTACTTAATGTAAAAGTGTGCGATGGCATTTATACATATGTTGTTGATAGTGACACCCAACGTTTATACTGTGGCGACCACGGTCGGCCTTTTTACCGTTGCCGCGAGGACTCATGGGAGGTTTCGGGCTGCACCTCGGTGACAGGTGGGGTTGGCCGGAGCGACACCTGCCAAACGTTTGTGTGCTACAGACCAAAGTATTGCATGTCAGCGTTAAGGACACAAAAGTATACAATACAATCACTACTAAGAAACCAAACAATTACAAACTGACGGTTGACTGCCCCTGCATGGCTGGGTATGGTAATTACTCTTAATATACCACGGCAATGTGTAATGGATGAGATGTAATATTATCTATATATGTTATTGCTATTATATTTAAAACTGAAAACTGTTCATATGTATTAAACAAATTGCATAATAATAATAATAATAATAATAATATATAATAATAAACGAATGTAATAATACTAATAATACCTTTATTTATATAGCACCTTTCGATAGAGTATATAAGGCTAACTGTTCTTTAATAGGTCTAAGGCTTTCCTTAAATCTATAGTGTTATCATTGCAGATCAACTCAGTTCTATTTATTGTGATAAAACGGTAGGTGTTCTTTACAGCATTCAGCTTTACCATATGCATGTGATTAAAAAGTACATTTTTGAGGATAGGCTTACAAGGTTGTATTTCTCCACTGTTACCAGATCATATTCTGCAACGCAAACTCAATGTCTACATCTCAAAAGACAGACTGCGTAGCATGATGACAGCTTATTTTCTTTCTGACGGTCACGGATGACATCCTGATGGAGTCGGGAGGCCTTGCACCCAGAGCAGCGGTGATCAGGGTCGGCAGTGCTTTGTGCACAGCAAGAAACGACGAGTGCTCGGCGTTCAGTGTGCAGGTGGACACATTCCGCCAGAAGCTGGTCAGTTTATGGGTCACCATAAACTGCTTGAGGGATCACTGCCTCACTTCATCTGAAAGAGAAAAGACGAAAGTATACATTATAGGAACATTCATACATTTGATAAAAGAAAATTGAATGCACAGTGCCCTATTTTCACAGTTGTGTCTGACACTGTTCACACTATTTGGACACTGATGTCTTCATCATATGCAACATGACTCATTCAAGATTAAAGACGAGAATCATTGCTAGACCGGTCGACTGTTTCCACATACAGGTGATAAAGGAATGGAGTCCATCTCATGTTTTGAACAACTGACACCCATCTGGCTCAAGGCTGATCCGAGAAATATGCCTAGATAGGGCTTTCCAAGACTGTTGTCGCATTACAAAGGAGGACGCACCCATTGCACAAGTGAAACGTACCTGTCAAAAAGCTCCTGTTGCAGTCCTGGGGCTGAAATGCAAAGCTGGAGTCAGGCTAAATTGTGGAAGACCCTGTTGAGGATTGTATTAATTGGATTGGTGAGACTTAGAAGTCTCAAATGGAGGAATGTTGAGGATTGTATTCATTGTTAAAAAGTTACATATGGTTTTGCCTCATGCTGTTTTCCCCCTCCCTGCCAGAGCCCTGTCTCTGACCTTCACTGTTAGTTGACAACACCTTTTCCCTGCCCACACGTCCCTCCCTGCCAGATCCCTTTCTCTGACCCCCGGTTTTAGTTGATCAAACAAATTATGTGTATTTACCTTCATCCTGTTCTCATCCTCCTCCCTGTCAGACGTCTGTCTCTAACCCCCTTTTGTATTTAAAGCAATTGATCAACGGAGCAACTGAGGGGTTGGTATTAGCATAAAATGGCCCTTCCTTTGTCTTACAGCCCAAAAACAGAGCCCTTTCTCTGACCCCCACTTTTAGTTGATTTACGTGTATTTACCTTCATTCTGTTATTAATCCCCCTCCCTGCCAAACATCGGCCTCTATCCCCCTACTACTCTTGAGGAGTTGATCTAACAATTTGTGTATATCCACTTTCATCCTGTTATTAAATCCCCCTCCCTGCCAGACGTCTGTCTCCAACCCCAAATGGCCCTTCCCTTGTTTCACAGCCCAACGACAGATCCCCCTCAGACCCACAGGTCGGGGGCCCATCTGGCCCAGTCATCACACCCCTCCAAATGTTTAGCCTAGAAAGAGTGTATGCGGTTTGTGATTGGCTTGATTTGAATAACGGTAACCCAATAGGAATCTGTGGGTTTCACCTTTTTTGTATGATAACAGGTAATGATTGGAGGTAACTGAGAGCCCCGCCCTTGTCATGTGCTTTAAGTTACTGTGTTTTGCGATGAATGAAAAACTTAAATGGGAGAATAATAATGGGAGGACACGCAGGATTTTACACGCATAATTATGCAGAGAATAGGTGACCACGGAAGGACTCTGGTGGTTGTTTTGGGTATCCTGCGTGAGCCCACGAATAAAGTGTTGAATGTGAAGCATTGACTCCGCGGTCTTTTTGGAAGAATCGGATGATTAATAAGTCAACATATATACCATACAGTCATAACTAAATTATCAGCAGAAAATAAAGTGAGCAACCTGTGCAGGACTCAAAAACTGGTACTGCCTTGTGAGATGGAGCCAAGAGGGAATAAATGCTGGGCTGTCCAGATCCATTGATTCCTCCCCTGCTAATACCATTATCACTACATTATTATTCTGAGGTAGAGCTTAACCAGAGTTAGGCAAGTAAACTAAGTTAATTAAGGCTAAGCTTAAACTTTGAGCTGAGCCCTTGTTCTGATATGCATGTCATTTCTAAGATAGATCTGTCTCTCTGTCTGTCCATCTAACAATCATAGTTGAATCAATCAGCCTTATAAACTGAATGATGTTGGTATTTGGTTTGTTTACATGCTGATCTGCACATAGGTTGCTAACGTCGGGGTAACACTCTCTGCATGTTTCCATTGTGAATAAGCCCTGTCACGGTAACTTTAGTCAACAATAATTATTATGTTACTTCGTACTTTATTAATTTCTGCTTTTGTCAACTAATGGAGAAAAAAATCCCTGAAATGGGCACTGCTGAGAAAATCCATCCAGTCTGTGATTTTAATGGCTTACAAATCTGTTTAGCTTTTTTGGGGATGGAATGCGATAATGAAGGCAATCCTTTTTGCCATTTCTATGAGCCTGACCATAGGCTATGTGTAATGGACCACAATTGGCTATGAGGTTCAACGACAGCATGTTGTTTTCAAATTTATTTTTGTATTGTCTGTTTAGGACACAAACATGGAAACGTGGTTGGGGAGCGTTATCACATTAAACAATCATTATTAAACTTGAAGCGTGTTTGAAGAGTGTGTGCTGGTAAATTCCCATTTTGTTTACGTCTCTATTTTGGTGCACGCACCATCACTCACTAGGTTTTGCCCTGAGACTCTCGGTGCCCGTTCTCAAGCTGTGGACGATAACTGTAAAAACTCTTCGCGCCAGGGGTATGATCTTCCATTGAACAAACTCTATATACGCTTTATGTATCTGAATACACTTTGAATTTTGAGTGATACTGCCTTGTGTCACATTGATTCCGAGTCACTCTTTGCACTGTGGCTGGAAGAAGTCCAGGCATGGAATGCTCTAGTCTATGTGCTCTGACAGGCATCGAATGAATATGGTCGATTTCTGATCAAGGGTCACAGCGTTTCAAACAGGGTAGCGAAACTCTGAGGACCACCTGTTCATTGGTAGCGATAACTGTCAATTGGTAAAACACACTCATGTCACAATAAGTGAACTATTGTGGTCAAGAATCTCATGTTAAAGTAGGTTTTACACTTTTAGGGTGTTGTAAATGGGAAAGTCTCAAGTCATAAAGGCACCGAAGCAAAAGGTTATGGGGGTTGTTAAGAGTTTATTGTTGAGGAGATTTTAGTGTGTAAAGAATTATGATTGTAGTGTTGTTGGGTTTTATGGTCCTGTGACTGACTGATAATGTAGTACCGTGACTCAGACAGTTATGTTCAAATGTGTATGCTGTGTTTGAAAAGTGTGTTTGTGTTTGTGTCAAAATAAAAGTCAATCCGGTGGTCTCGGGGTGTGTGGGACGCAGATTTGCCGTTGTTGGAACTCCCCCGGGCATACGGACCAGTGTTCTGGCCAAGTGTCGCGGAGCAGAGAAAAAGATCTCTGATCGTACCATCAGATAGCCCTGGTGAGGAAGAAAGATGACAGCTGGAGGTTCTGCATGGACTACCGGCGTCTGATTGATATCACCACGGAGGACCCCTACCCACAATCCCGCATTGATGATGCCCTGGACTACATGACAGGTTCCAACTGGTTCTCTCCCTAAGACAGTGTTCACCATCCGGCGAGGGCGGTGCCAGTTCAGAGTCATGCCATTTGGGCTCTGTAACGTGCCAGCAACGTTCAAGAGACTTGCGGAGAGAGTGCTGGCAGCCGATCCCCGTGATCACTGTGTGGTGGACCTGGATGACCTGTTGGTACCTGCCAACAGCTTTTAGGGAGCCTTGGCTAACCTGCGGTAGGTTTCCGCTGCCATTCGACAGGTTGAGGCTCAACCCCTGAAAAAGTTGGCTTTACAGTAGTTATGGACAGATTGTTTTGTGTTTGTCTTCCAGATTTGACGTCTGCATGTTCCTGAAATCCCTGACGGTGATTCACGCCATAGAGGAAGTGAACGTCGCGGGCTTCCTGCCCGGGCTGTCTCTGGGATACTACATGTGCGACACGTGTTCGAATCCCACAAAATTGGATACGACCATTCACGAGGATTTCGTGATTTTATTTTCGTGAAATTAGTACAATATACAAAGAAGTGAAAGAAAGAACCCAAAAGAAAGATAAGACATTATAGAGGTGCTAAGTCACACGTCTGGACCTTAGAACGGAAAGAGTTGTATGAGATTCAACAGAGCTCAATTGAAAAAGCTTTGATTTCAATCTGAATCTCCATGAAATGTGCCTGGCAGGGGTGTCTAATTTAAATTTAACTTAAATGTATTCAAGAAATATCTAATAAAAAAGAAAAGAAATTCATGGGTACAATTGTGTGTCAGTAAAGAAAATGTAACTGAAACAGACTATAGTAGGGTAGTACATACATATGAAAAACAGGCGTTAAAACTGTCATCAAAGTTACTCCTGCTTCGTCTTGCTCCCTCTTTCCCTCTTCCTTACTTTATCAAGAACCAAACCATTTCTGGCAGGGCTGGTAGGTGTGGTTTGGTAAATGGCATTGATTTATAACACAATAATTAATTTATTATAATTATTGCATAATTATAAGTGCTCCAACATCAGTAACTCTAGCTCAAATATGTAGTAATGTGGGCCGTTTCACTGCTCATGAGAGCATTAGAATGTCTTGTGGGAAGTCCGCTGGCAGTTGGTTCTGCTCTAACATTATGCACCGTTGTTCTGTCACGCTACTGTCTAAACCGGTCCGGTCACCCTTATGGCATCAGATGGCATGTGTTTGTGCAAGTTTACGGTAAAAACAACTCGAAAACACAAAATAGAATCTGATGTAGCTTTTGAAAACCAAGAAAATGGAAACTTATTTGTTCTTTTAATGTGTCAGTGGAACAGACCACCCCAGAGTCATGATTTATTATTTTAACTCATTGCTAATCTATTTTCTACTAACTTAATGTGACTTAGCTTTTGTTTCCCTTTGTTTTGTGATACCATTTCATGTCTAGCCATTTACCTATTTACCGTTATGTGAAGCCCTTTGAGACAATGGAAAAAGGCTACACAACCCCAATGTCCACAACATAACTGTAGGCATTCTAGAAAAAGATGCCCTAACCTCTACCTGCTCCTTAATGACCTCCATCTGAATTCACTCTAATTTGATTTAAATAAAAGCAACTTGCTGACTTGATAGTAGTAGCCATAATACAATCAACATATTCTTGACTTGACTTTGTTGGATAAATTCAGATCCCAGTAAGTTACTCATAAATGAAGTAGTTAAGAAGTGTGTATTGCATCTGTCATAAGTGAACTTGTTGCCTGGAAACCAAATGTAATGGAGTGAAGAAAGCTAAAAGAGCCACCTGGTAAACAAGCTTTAAATACGCTAATGAGCTTAAAGAGTGTGTGTGTGTGTGTGTATGTGTGTGTGTGTGTGTGTGTGTGTGTGTGTGCGTGCGTGTGTGCGCGTGCGCTGATGGACTTAGCGTTGAGCATCTGTGTGCGTCTTCTATCTGTCTTATCCCGTGAGCTCCCGTGTCGACAAAGCCAGAACGTCGGACAGCTTCTAGAAACCAGTCCGGCTCTCAGGGGCCCACGACAAGGACAACAGGTGATAAACACACATTTCTGGGTTCCTCACAAGTCACACTCGGTAGGAGACCGGACGGTGAGTGAATTTCGTTTGTGGAATATTGTGTTGGTCTGTGGAGCTCGACCGACCTTCCTAGCTAAGCTAACAAGTTTGGGTGATCGGGAGATATCAGCTTTTTCAGCTTTTCGTGTACGGAGTCATTAGGAAGTGAGGATGGGCTGTTCTCCCTCCAAGGGAAAGCTGTTCCCGGAACCAGAAGACAAACCGACTCTCCAGGCTTTAGAAAATTTGGAACAAGCAGAGAAGATGGCATGCTTAAAGACAGACACGCATGTTGAAGAGGTTGAACTACCCCCCACGCAAGACGTTGTGTTACTCTCGACCCAAGAAGATTCCAAAGAAGGTGATACACCGCCCTCGCCTGACCCTGATGTTGGGGTCGTCCGAACCATGGAGAGTGTTGCAGAAATGGACTCGCCACCACCGGTAGAAAATGCGTGTATGGAGATTCTAACCGATTCAAAACCGGTGAAGACGGAGAAGAAAAGAAAGCCTAAAGGCGCAGAGAAGAGACAACGGACAGAAAAGCAGAGGAAGGCGTCCATCAGAACAAAGGTGGACCTGCCACCACACATGGTTCGAGCCCACCAGGCGGCTTACGCCTACCTCAATCCTAACATCTCCAAGTACAACACCCTGCTAGGCCTGTTAGACCAGGCCGCCCAGACACACCTATCTCTCCAGCCCGTGATGGGCATTCTGGTGCTTCGCTTCGAGGAGATCAACCAGGCCCTGGAGGAGATGGCCGAGGAAGGGGAGCTGATGATGAGGGAACATGGTGACTATATGGCCTGGCCTGCGACTGGCAAGACCACTGGACCAAATGTCACGCCCGCCAAACCCGATGCTGATGTGACCCACCCTCCCGACCCGCCTCCGGATCCCCTGCAGCAGCTGCTCCAGCATTCCGTGGAGAAGATGAGGCTGGTGGGCAGCTCCTTCCAGGCCATTGGGAACGCCACCCTGGAAGAGAAGGTTGAATATTTCGCCTCGCTCTCCAGGCTGCTGTCGGACAAGCTGCGCGCCAAGCGGGCAGCGGAGGGACGGTTGGCGCAGGTGTTGTCGCACGTGGAGCAGGCCACCGTGAGGGGTTCCCACGGCGACGACATCACTCTGCACAGCGAGGACAGTGGCATCGGCGGAGAGAACGAGTCCCTGGCTGGATCCGAGAGGCACCGCTGCCAGCACCGCGGTAGCGCCGGCTCGGGGAGCTGTGGGTCTGGGGGAAACGTCCGAGCCTCGCTCGACAGTCCGCCCAATCCTTTCCAAAACCACGGGGGCCTTAACGAGGGTGAGGAAGAGGAGGAAGAGGAGGAGGATGAAGAGATGGAAGAAGAGGAGGAGGAGGAGGAGGAGGAGGAGGAGGAGGAGGAGGAGGAGGAGAATGAAGAAGAGGAGGAGTGCGACAGGCCAGGGAGGAAGAGGTCCAACTCTTCGCCCCCGGATCCGAGCCGACCGCTGGCCACCGGGGCGTCTGAACACCTTCAGCACAGGCGACCCCTGACCGCTGTGACCTCCACCCAACCAAAATGCTTTCCGTCCACCAGCGGTTCCGACCCAATCACGGAGCTGCAACAGAGCCAAAGAGACTTGGACCAGCGAATGGGTAACAGGAGAAGGAGCAGAGGAGAAGGTGGATCAACTGAGCCTTACTGTAACGCGTACAGGGGACAGAGACAGCGTTCTCTAAGTGGCTCCGGTGCCGGTAAGGGTGCTGTGAAATGGCCCTTGGGGGATTTTCAGCTCCCTGGTGGACTACCAGAGGTAGGGTATGCTCCCCATCCCCCAGGACGCAACTCTGTGAGGCGGCTGATCAACACGTTCAGCCAAGGGGTGGATGGACGGCCGGGTCAGCGACTGGCCAACATCCCGCCTCACATCAAGAGGCCCAGGAGGAGTGGTGCCCTCATTCTGCCAGACATAGGAACTGCAGAGAAGATCACCAATGGCAACAACAACAACAACAGCTGGCCAGACAGCAGGGATGACCTGGATGTGGACAGCCTACCGCCTCCCCCACCAGAAGTTCTGATGGACGACTCCTTCCAGAGCACCAATGGGAACCAGAGGGACCCTGGACGACCTGTCACGTACCCGAGGACCAGGCTGTCCCAGCGGCTGAGGGCGTCCGTGCAGAACGCCTCTGTACTTCCAAACCGGGCAACTGTGAGTCAGAATTTGGCCACGTCCACCATCGCCATCAAACCAGACCCAGAGCAAGACCTGGACGACGACGTGGATCAGGAGAGAGAGACCGCCTCCACTCTGTACCAACAGGCCCGGAAGATAATCCACCTGCGCAAGGTGGCCAGTTCCCCCGCCAGGAGGCGCCACCACCTCCGTCAGCTGGATGAGGCCGGGTTGGCCCAGTGCACCCCGCCCGTAACAGCACCGCCAGTCTCGAGGGTACGCTTACCACCATCATGTCCCTCTGTGCACCACCGGTTCCCAAGCTCCCCCCAGACGGTGGCCTTGTCGCGGCCGAGCTCCCCCAGGACGGTGGCATCATCCAGGTCGAGCTCCCCCAGGATGTTGGCGTCGTCGCGACCGAGCTCCCCCAGGACGGTGGCGTCGGCCGCGGACAACCACAATGAGGAAATTGTTCCAATGGTGGCCTTCAGCACCGCCCGCTCCGTCTTCTGTCAGATGGAGCACCAGACCGGACATGATTGGACCCCCTCCACCAGCTCCACCCTGCCCAGACCCTGGGGAGACCCACCCAGGGGCAGGCAAGCCGCACGGGGGGCGGCTGGAACATCCTCCAGACGCACCCAATCAGAACAGAGACCGGGTGTCAATAGCCAATTAGAGATGGAACCTGGAAGGTATGTTAAAGTAAACAAATCTAAACAATTAAAATGTGATGAAATCACTCCCTCATAAGCACTGTAACAATACCAGCCATACTAAAGTGGTAAATGATAATTGGAGCTATGAGAGTGGTTCATGATAAGATACACTTTTTTTCACGACAGATGGGAAATGTCACAGCAGCAGTATTACAGGACAGTAAATGAGTTTTAAAGAGATTGAAATCCATATTATATTTTATTATATTCTTATATCTTAATTATGTTATTATTCAAGATCTACGTAAAAAACAGTTTGATGGTGTATTCTAAATGGTTTAGCTGCCGAAATATAAATGTACATGGCTTGTCTTGCCTTGGTATGTTAATATTTTTAGGATTACAGGTCAAGATGAAAAAGTCAAATTACAACAGTGATACTTTTATTTGGGCTGGGAGATGAGTGTCAGTGAATCCCAAACAGATGGCTTCTGATGCTCAGTGACATCTGTGAAGCATGCGCTTACCTTAGCCTTCAGACAGTAAGATCAGAGCTTTTTCAAATGAGTAACTAAACACATGCATTCATACGTCTAAAACATAACAACGAATGAAAATATTAATTTGATGAAAATAAACGATACAAGAGCAATATATTGGTAAATTACTGCACAATACTCTGACAAATCTCTGTGATTATTTAGTGAACCAGTTATTTTGTTTTTGTATGTTGACACAACATATTACACATTTCTGTGCAAAAACTATACCATGGCACATTTTAAGAAATAATTCATTGAACATATATATTGCATATATTTTCCACTTATAATAACTTATCATAGACATTGGATACACAGTCATGCTCACCAGCAGAAGACAACAACAGGCTTATGTCTTCCTCTGTATTTTATTGGTTCAGGTGCTTCTGTTCCGGGATTTACCCAGAGATTGTTTGACTAGGGAAAATCCATTCAAGCAAGGCACACTATAGGCCTATCCACCACCACCTCCACAACTACACCAAACTCCACCACCACCTCCACAACTACACCAAACTCCACCACCACCTTCACAAAACCGTAAATTGTTATTGTTCAACGAGTTTGCTAACATTCCAGAAAAGACTCTTTCAAATAACTTCTTCATTCTTCATAGGCCATTTAATTCCCCGTTTTTTTTATGTGGTGGAGACAAATAAACACTTGTTATACGAGTGCCTTTATCTGATCAGATGTGTACACATAAGGCTTCCAACAAACATACTAGTAACAGTGAGTAACTAAGTGAACAGAAGCGCAGCTCAACAGCTGTTGGCTACGGTCATACCAGACATGTCTTTGAAGTGTTCATTAAGGCTATTGGAGACAGAATGTGCAGTAGAGTGTCACTTCATGCCAAGGAGGGAAATCAGATTATAATCCAAGGCAGATTAGCCCTGTTCCCCCACTCACCCTGTAATCCTCTTTCACTAAACCCACTTCCTGTTTCTCTCGTCTCTCCCGTAGGACCAGCAGCCCTCCGGGGAGCGGAGCAGACAGCCATTTGGATTTTGGTGCCTTTTCCTCAGCATCCTAGAGAGTGTTGTGCACCTGTATGAACATGTAAGTGTGTGCATGTGTTTGCGAGTGTGTGTGTATGTGCATGTGTGTGTGTGTGTGTGTGTGTGTGTGTGTGTGTGTGTGTGTGTGTGTGTGTGTGTGTGTGTGTGTGTGTGTGTGTGTGTACGTATGTATGTGTGAAGGAGCATTCAAAGAGATTATAGCTTATCAGTTCTTTAAGTTGTAAGTCCTTTCTCTTCCATCTTAAGCCTCATTCTCTTGACATGTCAGAGATACACAGAAAAACGTTTAAATGGGCCCTAACTCTCACTTTTAACATTATTCATCATGTTTAACACACAAAAGAGGAAGGAGAAATGAATCAAATAACCTCCCTTTTTATTTGTTATTTGTTACTCTACATAATATATGACATTTTGTAACCGTTAATCTAGTTAACTTTGTTTATTTGTGTGTTTTTGGGATCATGTTGAAGTCTATCTCAGTTTTTTATTATCCCCTCGTGTTTGGACAAATTAGCTTGAATTGTGTTGGTTTGTTTGTTTGTTTATCGTTTTACTCTCTCACACAATTAAATAAAAACGGAAGAAATAAAGAGTGAATACTACTTAAAACCGAATGAAAAATTAAAAACTGTTTTAATCACAAACTGATTAAAACCTGTGAAATAATGAAACAACCCACTTTCCTTTCCAGGGTCTAAGATAACTTCTGAGATTGTAAGTCCATTTTCGGTATTCTCCGTATTCTCACTAAACAGGTTCGACAGCAAAAGGAAAAATCTATTATATCTATTGTGCTCTTTGTCCACAGTGGCCCACTGAAGGTAGGAGACACGATCGGTGGCTCTGTAGTGGCTTGTGAGTGTATAGGTATTCCACATACATACATTGCTTGCTTGTGGTGTCACACGTGGCTTGTGTCAGGCTCTCCAAATTGGATGTGTCGATGATGCGCATCTGGTGAAGCTTTTTGGCAATAAAGCCTTGATTTTCATGTTGTTTGCACATGCATGTTTCACGATCTGACTATGTTGGATGCACAACCCAGTAGGGGCGAAGTGTGCAGAACAGTGAAGTATGATAGACGGAGGTTGGTCTGCTCCGCCAGGATCTTCAAATGGAGGTTCTTCATTGAATCCACCAGTAATCCTTTCTGCATTTTCTTCTTTTCTTTTGTCACAGTTCGCTTTTTTCCAGTTGTGATCCTGTTGACATCGTCACGTGAAATGAACAATCTCACCGTTGAGCTCAGTTTGGTCCTTGTTTCTACGTCTTTCCTCCACTTCTCTTTCTCTTATTCTAAGTACTGCTGTCTCCTCTGTTCATCAGCATCACGCCTGGCCCGGCAGTGCCTCTGCTTATCAGCAGCGCTCAATGGTGTGCAAGAACTCTGATCAATTTAACATTTTGTGACAAATGATCTGAACATGATTTAAACACAGTTGAGTTCATTTTGAGTTAATAATCAATCAAATCAAAAAGCTTATGTAGGCCTACCGTGCTAAAAATACACAAATTGTAAAGCGCTTTAGAGAACTTATCAGGTAAACTCCCACCACCTGCAACGATCCTCCCTCCCATCACTTCCAGTTGAAAACCACCTGTTTGAGACAAAACATTTAAATACATGGTGATGCGAATAATAAACTCAATGTAAACATTTTAAGATTCAAATCACAAGAGTTTCCCAGCCATGTTATAAAAATCTAGTCGTGGATTAAAACGTTAAGCATTTATCCATAAACAATTAACACAATGATGAGCCTGAATCGACCACTAGTGGCTAGTTTCTGGTTTCTTAGCGCCCTCTGTTGGCTGTTTCAGGGACTATGGTCTCCTCGCCAATTTCGCTGGGTAGACCTTCATATCCCATTTATAACACAGCCATGATAAGTAGGGCTACAAGTTTGGGGAAAATAGGATGAATAAATATACCGAGCTGGTTCAATATAGAACAAAAATTCAATGAGGCCTATATTGCAACAACACATTATATATGTGTTGTATTCCATTTATGTAGGCTTACAAAATATGTAGGCCAAACATATCTAAAACCTGGGCGTTCGCATAAACTGTAGCAAATATTAATTCCAATAATTCCGTTAGACTCTTTACAGTGTCAACGAGAAACATAAAGTTGCATGGGTCTGAAATGAGTCAGCCCCTGTAGGCGTGGCTTCTTTACCATTCCGCCCACACCAATATATAAAAAAAAGGTATGCTTCATGAACCACCTCCAGAGTGCATGTCCATATACCTTGCATCTCTAAATAAACCACGTGTTGAACCTTTACCACTCTTTGAGTAATATCTGGCCCCAAAATCACGATACCAGATAATTAAAAATCACCCTCATCACTCTTCCGATGTATTAATGTTAGAGGGAGTTTGGTTACCACTCAGCTCTGAGGAAGAGGAAATAGTGAGGTTTGCCTTGGCCTGCGGATTTTACACCTCGAGACAGTGTGGGGCAGTGCCACAATACAAATAGGTGTAGGTGTAGTAAAAAACTCCAGTTTGCAATCGCTGCTATGACCAGTGTTAAAACGTGAAGGCACCTCAGTGTGAGCATGGCTAACCAGCTTAGTTAACCCACCTAGTGTTCTAGACTCTGCATCGTAGGCTAGTATGTTGCCAGCAGGTTTGCTGATCTCCTGCATCCCACCAAGTGAATGTGTCACGCCTGGCAAAGACATCTTTCTATGTTTTCTGACATAATTGAGGTGCCTAACAGACTAGGGTTAAAGCTGTCTCTCATCAGCATGCCAGGGCGGCCCCACAGGGAGGGCCAGTTATCTACAAAACCTAGGGCCTGCTCTAAACTATATCGTGCCAGCCAACGGTTTAGACATTAATCTATAATAATGCTCATCATGACCCCTGACAGGTAGAGGGCCGGAGATGATTATTCGATGCCGACACATCTTTCTTGTGAAATCCCATCTTTCTTGTGAAATACTAAATCAATACTATACATGTAGTAGGCCTACATGTATAGTATGTCAAGCAGTACATATTTAAAGGGCTCCTATTTTGCCAACAGGTTTGGTGTTGATTATCCATTATAATATCTACCCTGTAGTGACATCGCATGGGGAAGTGTCGACCCAGATGGTTGATAGATGGAACTAGGCCGGTAGGTTGATGTTGAAGGAAGAGGTTAAGGAGTTAGGGACCTTTGTGGACATCACTGGAAAAACTATAGTCCAACATAAACTGAATTACCCTAGGTTTTGCTGATTCGTACCATTCCGACCAGATGGATGATGGGGTAAATAAACGGAATTATCAAACACATGCATGTGAGCTTATGGGTTTTGTTTGTGTATTTAGGAGAGCAGGATAGTCTAGTAGCGGAAGGGTGTTTGACTCCCAGCTGAAAGGTTGTGGGTTCGAACCCCCTAATGTCCACAGTCCGTTTTGAGCAAGATTCCCCCTAACCCATACCTGCTCCTTAATGACATGTATCAGAATTCACTGTAAGTCGCTGTGGATAAAAGTGTATGGTCAAAAAGTAGTATACATTTCTTTTTTTGTGAAACAAAATGAGTGCTTGTGCTAACATGTATGTCCACACAGACAGACAGACACAGACACAGACACACACACACACACACACACACACACACACACACACACACACACACACACACACACACCTAACTGTCACTCCTAAGTAAGAAGTTGAAAGTGCGTCATTACTCATTTGGAGTTAGTGCGTCCTCACGTGGCCAGACTCCCGCGGTCCTGCTGTGAGATGATGAAGCTCTGCCGTCTCCAACGGTAACCAGTGGTAACCAGGATCATCTCTCTCCACCCCATTTTCTCGGATTCCTCCCTGGCAGCAACACCCTGCGTCTCTTGACGATGATTGACAGCTCATTTTATTGAGGCGCAATTATTGGACGCATGTGGGAATATGACAGAGCATCATGGGAATAACCCTAGGAAAAAGTCCTACACGATTGGACCTGTGCTAGAAAAAAAAACACTATCTAAGACAACGCACAGAGGCAATAAAGCAGGGTTAGGGTTACTGAACATCTGTTTAAAAAGAGCTTCCGACCATTGGGTTCGATGCATTTAAACAGTATAGTCATCCATACCGATGATATGTCTAATACAGACACCAAGCAGTTTGCATGGAAACAGCTGTACATGTGTCGTAATTCTTCATTTTCGTGGAACACAACGTCGACAGCGACTTCTTTCAGCGTTGCATTTACGAGTGCATGTTCTGTCACGGGCGCGTGCAAAGGTGAACGCGCGTCCGCGTGGGCCCCCGGCGGCGCAGAGAGGCTCCCTCTGTCAGACACGACAAGAAACGCAACGGTAGGCTACCAAGGCGTGATGCAAAAGTTGCTCTGTTCCGATCGCAGAGGAAGAGACCAGTCGCGCGCGGCGTGACGTGACGTGCAAAAGTTGTCCCGGCGCCACCAGGGTTTCTTTGTTCAAGCGCAAAGCAGACGCCTGATGATGAGCCGTCGGAGCGGAGGGATTTGCAGGCAAGCCGTCGAAGTCTCTCTGCGTGTCTCTCGGTCAGACAGAGCGCTGAAGATTTTTTCGCCAAGGGGAGAACAGCGCGGACGCTAAGGCCACGGGAGGATAAATAAATGGTAAGATAAGTCTACAGGAAAGTTAGGTAGAGATTAGGTAGAGATTTGGCAAACAACCCTGGGCGGCTGTAAGACCATGTCTCAGTTTACGAGCAATGCATTTATTCATTATTATTTGAAGACCCATTTGTTGAGTCAGTTTAACACTTGACAACGTCTTTATTTTATGTATCGTCATTTAAGTTTATGAAACGCTAATGAACAAATCAATATTTATTATTTTCAATGTCAAGTGTGAGTGTGTGCACGCGTGTGATGCCTTGCATAAATGCTCCATAAATGTTGCAATCCAATGGGTGGTATAACAGTTGAACATGCTACTAATGGGTGTGAGACAGGTTTAAACATTGAGACGGTATAAACAGTTAGACAGGTATAAACTGTGAGACAGATGTGAGACAGGTATATACAGTGAGACAGCTATGGACAGTGAGACAGATGTGAGACAGGTATATACAGTGAGACAGCTATGGACAGTGAGACAGGTGTATAATGTGAGACAGGTGTATAATGTGAGACAGGTATAGGCAGTGAGACAGTTATAGACATTTAGCATCCTTAAACAATGGCTTTTAAAAATATAGCTTCTGCTGTTTTGTGCTTCCATCAAACGTCTTCTTGTTCAGCACCTATCATCCTCCTCGCCATCCCTGGAAGGAGGGATCCCTCGTCTGGGTTCCTTCTCAAGCATCCTTCCCTCTGGGTCTGGGGGGTGTTTCCTTGTCCTTAATAGGGCTAAGGGTTAGATGGTGTCGTATAATGTAGGCCTGTGAAGGCTGCACTAATAAAGTTGAGTTGACTTGAGGAACTGACTTGTCAATACAACAACAAGGCTGAGGTGACGCTGAAGTGACGAGCTGTGATGAAGAGCCAGGAGGTAAATGCTGCTCCATGACAACAGGGACACCTGGTTACTGCATTGACCGGCCACCCGTGGGCCACTATATTCTCTTTGTTGATGTGATATTGGTATTAGAATTGTATCACTTTATTACCGGATTCTAGACATGGACCGAGTCCAGAGTGTATTTAATCAAACTTACCCTCTTGTCTATCGGCCTTGAAGTTGTAGTTGTAGTTGGGAAACCGAGTCTCTGGGCTATGTTTCAGTTTCAAGCAGTTCACAGAAGGGGATTTGGATTATGGTAATCAATATAGTTTATCAGAATGGGATACGGTTGTCAATTATATTGATCAGAAAAGGATAAGGTTATCAATATAGTTGAACAGTAGGGGATAAGGTTATAGATATAGTCTACCAGAAGGTGATATAAATAAGGTTATCAATAAAGTTGATCAGAGGTGGATATTGATAACGTTATCAATATAGTTGATCAGAAGGGCATATGGATAAGGTTATCAATATAGTTGATTAGAAGTTGATATTGATAAGGTTATAAATATAGTTGATCAGAAGGGTATATTGAAAAGGTAATCAATATAATCTATCAGAAGGGGATAGGTTATCAATACAGTTGATCAGAAATGGATATGATATGGTTACCACAAAGAAACCACAAAGAAAAAGTGTGTTGTGTTTTTAGAAGAACTATGTTTGCCAAAACCACACATGGACCCAAACTGGGGAGCTGCGGAAATAAAACAAGCAGAGGCTAAAGCTGTACCGGTGTAATTAAAACCCGGTGTAATTAAAACCCGGTGTAATCTAACATGAGAAACGGTGGGAAGAAAGTCCTTTTCAGTCTATTGATTTTTGTCGTTGCTGTTGTTTTTCCGCAGCAGGAAATGCCGTGTTTAACGTTGTGGTTTTCCCCAACACCAGAACATTTAGTCACTGTAGCTGGGAAGATTTAACAGAGGAAGAGAATGATATGTTTACTTTATGTATCTATCTGTCTCTTTGTCTGTCTGTCTGTCTGTCGGTCTATGTTTTGCTGTTTTATCTCTCCTTTCCATTTCTGTTCCTCTGTCTCCATCTCTCGCTCTCTCTGTTATTAATGAACAAACTAATCTTTTCATGCTGGTTAGCAGAGTTAGCTAGTAAGCAGGTTTAACACCATTACCAGTTAGCAGAGTTGCCAGTTTGGGGTAGATCAGTTAATTATTCAATACAACAATAATGATTCAATTAAATTATCGTCAGTCAAGTACACAACATGATGTATCAGGTGGTGAGGTTGACTGCTGCCTCTTTCCAACCAGCCTCACAACGCTCTCTTCCTCCTAGCCGACATGACAACATGACAGATTGGGCCAGCGAATGACATCATATACATCACTGTCCACCCTGGCAGACAATGAGGCAACTTTAGGTTTTGCAACAAGATCCCAAGTTATAGACTGGGCGGGGGGTCGATTCATGTTAGTATAATTATTCTTCGCTTCTGACGCGATAAATCGAGTGTATTCGTCAATTTGCATCAAGTATGTCCTTTTGTTACGCCACGTTCATTAAAAAAGCAATGGTGGCCCTTTGAACACAAAACGAAATGTTAAACGACACAAAAGATACCATCACTCAAAATAATTGTAATATCGCATTGCATTTCTTTTTACAGAATTGCACTATTTACAGAATACATATCGTATTGGCACTCAAAACATCTTTGTACTATCGTATTGTGAGGACCCTGCCATTTCCTGTCCCTATTAAAGACTAGTGTTAAATGAGCAGCCTTGACCTATAGTTGTGTGGGCTAAGCGCCAAAGCCGCTGGTGTGAATGTTGGTGGAAGGACAGAGGGCCCAGGTACAAGTTCCGTGGTTGCGAACTCGGGAGCTGTCAAAATAATTTGCCAGCATCAGTGGAAGCCTGCCATTGTCGTTACACTAGGACATGATCAAATAACCTTCAAGTCCAACACAAGTTAGAGACAGAGCGTGATTTAAGGGCCTAAAGGTCCATCCGTCCATACTGGCCATGGTGATGCGAGTTGTTTGTCTGTCGGGATGTTTTACAGTGCCAAATATGTCAACATAGGGGTGACGTTTGTGAGTAGATGGACTGTGTTGCTGTACATACTGTAGGACATCTGTGACTCCCAGCTGAAAGGTTTAGGCTTTGGACCCTGTTGTTAATGGCACTGTAACAATGTCCATGTTAAGTGGCTTTTACTGGGCTCCTCCGAACCACCAGGACAGGGTGGTGTTGTTATAAAGCGGTTTATTGCAGATGTTGAGTATTGTGATACAGTGCAGGAGCTGTTACATGCTGCCATGCAGGAGCTCTCCCCGAGTGTGTGTGGTGATGGCTGGTTTACCGGTGCTCATTGATTTGATTTCTTTAGATTTTATTAGGATCCCCATTAGCTGATGCAGAAACATCAGCTACTCTTCAGAAGGGCACATTGATTAGTCAATGCACAACAGGTGTGCAGCCTCACCCAGCCCCAGAGTCCAATCAGTCTGACTCGGGCCAGGCGAGGCTGCTGAAACCAGCCATCAACCACACACACCACAGGCATGTATCCAAAAACATTAACTATAAGACACGTGGAGTCTGATCAATGACAAAATCGTCCATAGTACTTCTACTACAGAATGTCTGTAGTACTATACAGCAGTACTATTGCAGTACTATACTGTACTATGGAACTAGTACAGTATTATATTTAAACGAAGCCATTATATATGTATTCTTCTATCTCTTGTGAGACAATATTGTTTAGATGTGTTGAAAATGGCAGTCCAGTTAAGTCTTTATTCATTTTAAATGACAAAAATCCTCAAACAATATCTTAAGACATCTTTATATCTCGAAAAATATGACAGTTTCTTTTCACATCTCTACCTTCAACCTTCAGGCACAGGAGGACAAAGCATGAAAACACTGTCTACATGTGATAGACAACTTGAGATAAGAGTGGCTGAGAAGGCTTTGAAAGGACGTTTAAACCAGATGTAAAAGAGAAGGCTGCCAAGGAGCCTGTTAATGCTGCGGACGAAGATCAGAGAAACCAGTTAGGTCTGCCTTGCCTTTCATCTCCCCTCGCTTTTTATTCATCCCTCCTCTGCTCCTTTCTCTCCACCTCTTTCCTTTCCTCTCTCCTCTGCTCCTCCATCTTTCCACCTCATATTAAGCAAGGGATGGGGTGGGGGGTAGCTGCAACATCAGATCAACTCTTTTGCCTGGCTCCTTAGAAGTGACAGCTCCTCCTCGCTGAAGAGACCCAAAGTGGGGATAATACGGAACATCTAAATGGCTACGAGATGGAGATGGAGGCGCACCTGACCTGTGCTTTCCCCTGCTGAAAGGACGGCGTTTGGCCTCGCTTCGTTCGGCTGTGTGGTCGACGTTTAACGTTTGGGTGAGAGAGCTAAATATCTGACGTCTGTCTTCATCTCCTCTCCCTCAACTCCTCATCATACCGTTCCCCAGTTCCATTACTATACCATGTATTATTCAAAACGTATTTCTTCTATGCATAGTGACCACAGTGAATTCAGATACAGGTCATTAAGCAGCGGGTAGAGGTTAGGGGGCATCTTGCTCAAGGATGCCTACAGGTTAGGCTTCGGACATTGGGGTTCGAACACCCTAACCACTAGTCGTCCCCATGAGATGTTGAAGCGGAACGAGTTTGATCGGCCTGTGATAACTTCCCCATCCTATTTGAATCCTCTCTGTCAGTCTGTCTCTCTCTCTCTCTGTCTCTCTCTATCTCTCTCTGTCTCTCTGTTTTTGGCCAATAGATTTGTTCGCTACATCGGGGTGATGGGGCGGGGCCATGTCCTAAATGTTGGCAGTTTAACAATAGCATGTGATCACCACTGCTCGGTGAAAGATCGTCCATCTTCAAGGTTACACAACAGGTTAGCTCCTCCCCCCTGGGACTGACAGCTCAGCAAAACCAAGCACTCACCCTCTCTCACTTTTTCTCTGTGTAATGTAATTCAATTATTTAGACCTTTATTAATATCAGTCCTTCAATCCTCTAGTGTGAATTTCCCCCAATAAATAAAGCGGCATATGGTTATCCCAGCTGCCAGCTTTTATTGCATCTTTACCCTTTCGGTTTTTTGTGTCTTTAAAACCCATTTTAAGGACATATTAAGATAGGACTAGAGTTGACAATCTCACTCATGAAACCCACATTATTGTGTGTTCAGTCAAGGGTGATAACCTGTTGGGTTAGCTACCTTGTGTATCCTGGTGTTGTGATACCGTTTCAGAAGCAGTCCATTAGCAATAAATCAGGATTATTGAATCATGTTGGGTTTGCGTCCCAATGTCTGACTTCTACGTCGTATATATTTATAACCCTTTGCAAATGTATCCCAAAGGGTTGGTGATGGTGTTAGAGTACAGCTGGAGGGGTGAATATGAAGGGGTGAATAGTTATCATCCTGTCTCCTCCCCTCTGGTCAAAGTCATACAGTAGGATGTGATCCCGTCACATTCGATTTTATGTTTTTAGTCAGCCTCCACCCTCCCCCCTCCCGCATGAAGTAATTTTCAACAGGGGGTGCTTATTAAAAGTGCCGAGGGGGGGGGGGGGGGGGGGGCTATTTATTAATTAATTTCTCCATTTAATTAAATGCTGATTGCATCAGCTGTTAGCATCATCTGAATATTCATGTCTAATTTAACATCAGCATATAAATGACAGACTATTAACAAATTATCATTAAAATATATTTATCCAATATAAATAAGTTAGAAAATATTAATATTTGATTACATTAAAACTAAGTTCCTCCTCCATCTCCATGGGGGGCTGCAGCACCCCCAGCACCCATACGTCCCACGCTGCTGCGCCCCGGCGCTCTTATGTTCTGATCAGGGGTGTACCGCGCGGTGAATGTGAATAACTAATATTAATAAACCATAGGCGCGGAGGCGGTTTGAAATGTCTTTTGATGTGTGACACCGTGCGTGGGGTTCCTCTGGTTTCTTACGACGGGTTCAGAGACACGTGGAGCAAACGCAGGGTCAATGTGCATCAGAGAACGAGGAGAAGCCATTCATGTCCTTGAAATGCTTGGATTCCGGACTCCCTCAGCTGTGCTGATAAAATACAGGCTACATATATGGTATCTTTATGATCAAAGTTAGCAATAAAGAGAAGTTATAGGGCTAGTCGTGATATAGCTAGCCCTGTTCCAGTCATGATAAAGCTAGACCTGAGTCGAAAACGACCATCTGCATCCTATTAGATCTGCTAGATACACACACACACACACACACACACACACACACACACACACACACTGACACACACACACACACACACACACACTGACACACACACAGACAGGTACATACACACGCACACATACACACTGACACACACACACAAACACACACACACACAGGTACATACACACGCACACACACACACACACACACACACACACACACACACACACACACACACACACACACACAGTGACATAAAGCATAAGGCATCTGTTTGATTTTGTAGATTTTCTTTTCACATGCATCGTACATAAATAGGTAACGGAGAAACTAAAGAACTAAACATACTCAATTCGAAACAGAATAACGTCCATATGAGAAACACTCTGGAAGACAGGAAGCTCTGAGACTGACAGCACTGAATTACTGATGCTCTCCGATGACTAATCTGGGACTTAATAAAGTTTCTTATTTCCTGTCTTTACATGCCTGTGAACAGCAAGGACAGAGTCTTAATAGCAGAACAGAGCACAGCAGCCTCATCATGTTGGCGTTAACAAACGAATGAGATAGAATTCATAGTGGTTAGTAGAGTGTTTGACTCCCACTTGAACGGTTCTGGGTTCACTCCCCAATGTCCCCAGTCTGCCTGTAGGCATCCTAGACTACCTGCTCTTTAATGACTTCTTTTAAAATATTTTCAGTGTAAGTAGCAGAGAAGCATGATGTAAACGACGGTAATACATTTATTATTTGTTTTCTAATTCGTTTTTTTAAGTAATGATTCATTATGATATATTATTCATTAAAGATGATTATGACGAAATATGTAGAAAAATGATCTCCCGATTTTGTTAACTCTACCACCACTAAGTGGCTGACTGATATCATTTCATCGTCACGATTGAACATTCACCATCAGGACGAGATGGTAATGCATTGTAGGAAAACAAAAGCAAAGCCTTTTTTTTTTTATTAACCATCTCAAGGCACCTCTGGAAGCAGTAAAGAAGGGTGTGGTGTCTGAAGGTCTTCTACTCAAACACTTTGACTGTCTGTCCCTTGAGTGAAAGCCCTGGCTTATTGAAGCTATTGTCAGGCATGTTTGCTTTGGCCAGAACGGTTCTGCATGATGGAACCTCTATACCTAGTTCTCCATGTAGGCTGTAATGGATCAGAGCTAACTAAAACCCCAACTCAGCATAATGTTTGTACAAATAATACCTCAGGCATGCCTTTAAGAAAAACATAACTAATTGGATGTTGATAAAGGAGCACACACAAAAGACATGCAGAGATTATTAAGTTCTTTCACTCAGACTTTAATTAATTTGTAAGACTATTACTGAATGATAATAATAGTTCATTACAGGCTTTATTTGCTCCGCTGTGACAGTAGAGCCCATGCATATTACCAATTTGATATCGATGCTATGGAGGGGTTTCCAAACCTTTTAATCACAGGCAGGCAGGGTGCGAGCAGGGAGATGGATAGATAGGTAGACAAACAGGTAAGCCGTCCAATCATTTCATTCGGGCCGAATGAAATGATTAAACTGGCTTATTACAGGCCAGTCTGAGCGCCGTCGCCGATGAACAACACACCAAGGCACGCCTACGACTGTTTTTGGCGATCAATGATGTCCCTTATTATATCCGATTCTCCCCCTTTTTTTGTCAGATGGGTTGTAAAGAGAATTTCAACAAATATGACAAAAAATGCTCCTAAACTAAATTGCCTACCCTAACTTTAATTTAGAATGTATCTATATGTATCTATATGCTGGCCTATATTTATAATGCTCATCAATGTAGTTTCCACTTTTCCGTCTTCAAATGCACTAATGATCCATTGAAACAGATGAGGCATGTTTATTTACTCGGGTCATCCCGGGACCCACCGACCCACTTATGGGTGGCAGCCCACAGATTGAACCGCACGGCTCATGCGTCTGAACTTCTCCGTTGCAGACTGAGCACTGAGCCTTCCGAGCCATGGAGATAGAGGTGGTGAAGCATCTGGCGGACGCCACCAGCACCACCACGTTTATCCTCCTCCAGAACACCTCCTCCAACACCACTGTCCCCCCCACCTCCACCCAACACCAGCTGCTCCAGCTCACCGACACCACGGCCCCGGCAGCGATTGCCTTGGCCTTCCTGTCCCCGCTGGCCCTCGCCACGGCCATCGTCAACGGCGCCGTCATGGCCGCCATCTGCAGCACCAAGAAGCTGCACCTGCCCGCCAACTACCTCATCTGCTCGCTGGCCTTCACCGACTTCCTGGTGGCGGCGCTAGTGATGCCGCCGGCGGCGTTGTACGTGGCGTCGGGCGCGTGGCGGCTGGGCGCCGCGGCATGCGAGGCCTGGCTCAGCGTGGACATGACCTGCTGCACCTGCTCCATCCTGCACCTCTGTGCCATCGCCCTGGACCGCTACTGGGCCGTCACCAAGGCGGCCGCCGAGTACGCCCGCAGGAAGTCAGCCCGCCGCGTCGCCCTCATGATCGCGGCCGCGTGGCTCGTCTCCGTCTTCATATCCCTGCCGCCGTTGTTCTGGAGACGCCGGACCGGGCTCACCACAGTTACCGTGGACGACGGCGAGGACGGGAGGCAGTGCGCGATCAGGCACGACCACGTGGGCTACACGGTGTACTCCACGCTGGGGGCGTTCTACGTGCCCATGGCGGTCATCCTGGTCCTGTACCGAGGGATCTACCGCGCGGCGAGGACGCTGTACCAGAAGCGGGGCTCCTCCTCCCGGAACCGCCGGAATCTGGGGAGCCAGAGCTCCGTAGACCGCTGCCGGGGGCAACCACCGCAACCGCCGCAACCGCCGCAACCGCCGCAGCCACAGCCGCCGCCGCCGCCGCGGGCTTTCTGCGTGTCGGACGCGGCGCTGACGACCGTTGACACCCTGAGGGCTGGGATGTGCTCCAGCTCGGACGGCGAGCTGATGGAGGGGCGGAGCCAGCAGGGTTGCGCGTTGCGGCGGGAGAGGAAAGCGGCAGGGATCCTGGGTCTGATCCTGGGGGCCTTCGTCCTCTGCTGGCTGCCGTTCTTCCTGATGGAGCTGCTGGTGGGGCTGAGGCTGGCACAACCCTCCCCGCGGGTCTCTGATGTCCTTGCCTGGCTGGGCTACGCCAACTCCCTGGTCAACCCCCTGCTCTACACCAGCTTCAACGACGACTTCAAGCTGGCCTTTAGAAAACTGCTCAGGAGGAAGGAACACGCCTAAGACGGTGGTCGCTGCATAAACAGGGCGATGAAGACACTGGATTCTGTGTTATAACAGCACTATAAAGACAAATCAAGTCAGTTGTGTTTGTGTTACATTGACAAAGAGCTTTACAAGCCTAATAAACGACACCCCCTTACCCTAACCTAATCCCTCTGAAGGACAAAACAAAACTCTTCATACCCAGAGGGAAGAAACCTTGAGAAGGAACACTGAAAAATAAAATTTAAAGTCTATCTTGTCTTCTTTTCTATATATTTTTCTTTTATTCAGTCAAATTAATTGATTGTGTACCATATTCTGGGCCACAGCAAAGAACCTGTTTGAATTGTATGGCTATATATGAAGCTTGACATAGAGAGCTGAATTATTATATTAAATATTATATTTTGTACCCCTTCATCGACCTCCGACACCAAACTATGTTTCATTGGAACTAATATCATATTATCATTTAGCATCATTATTGATATTGTATTGTACTAGGAACTAATATTATACTGTTACATTTAGCATCATAACTAATACTGTAGTGGTGTTTAAAATAGAAGAAGCTCAGCTACTTTTCTAGTCTGAACTTCAGATACAGCAACTGATATTCAAAAATGTTTTATTTTATGCTTTGTAATTGCTCTTTTTTGTATGAATAACTACCTAAATCAAAATAATATATATCACTGTTCACTGTGCTGGCATTATATGCACATGGCTGTAAGGCAAGCTCTTCCAGAAGGGGGCGTCTTCGCATCCCTGGCGACCACTGCGTTTTGTGTGACGCGCAGTGGGACGCGCCGGACTCGGGTGTGAAGATGGCGGACGGGGAGGAGATAGACCCGGAGCGCAGTAGCAGTAGTAATACAAACAATATCGTTACAACGATCGGGACACTAAAACAACGTTTTCAAGAGCTGCATGAAGTGGTCGTGAAAGACAGTACGGACTCCCCTGTTCAGGCGTCTTCTCAGTACTGCCAGGACTTCTGTCGGGTAGGTTTCATTCTGTACAGCTGGGTAATCCTAGGAGACGCGCGGATCAGGGTGATGGCGCAGCACCGGTGGGCGGGGTTAGGGCTAGTAAGGCGTTGTTTCGGGTGACCAACATTTACATCCATGGTATTTTACATTTCGATCGTGTAGTATTTTATATTCAACAATTATATCAACTGATTTGGCAATGTTGATATTTATGTTCCATGCTATACCGCCCTGTTTAATATAATTGAAAGGCGTGAAGACGGAAGAAGCCATTCTCTCCACCCTAAAGGTGGATGCCGACATTAAAAACAAACGTACCCAACCTCCGTAAGGGTATGATTGTTTGCTACTAGCATGGGCTAGCAGACAAACCTGCATGTTTACCGAAATATGACGGGTTTTAGACATTCGTTGTTAAATGGCCAGTGTATAAAGGACGTACCGGCTATTACAATGTTTAATAGAGCTGGTTAATACTATTCCTGCCATAGACGTAATTATGAATCTAATGGTAGCCTGTCTATAAGCTAAGCAGCCCGACCTGATAGCTTTATGGTGCAGACTATTACGAGTTATTATTTAAATTAATATTTCTGAATATACGTATTTTACAAGTAAGACAAAGCAATTGTTTTATTGTAGAGAGAGAGAGAGAGAGAGAGAGAGAGAGAGAGAGAGAGAGAGAGAGAGAGAGAGAGAGAGAGAGAGAGAGAGAGAGAGAGAGAGAGAGAGAGAGAGAGAGAGAGACTACACGGGCAACCTCCCATCAGCAGTGAAGACAATGTTACACCGTCTGTCTTCATTTTTTTAAATATAAATTACATTATTTATAGAAACACAATATTGCCTAACAAGTATTGTTTGTTCACATAAATGGTAAATTTGGGTTTTATTAAAATGCCACTAAATTAATTTAGTGGGATCTAGCGGAACGGACTATAATATAAATATGTTCAAATTAGTGTATAATCCCATGAAAAGAAGAATCGTGTTTCGTTTCCTCAGAATGAGCCCTTTATATCTACACAGGGAGCGGGTCCTCTTCCATGGACATACAATTATCAGAATGCAAAAATGCAGCAGTGGTCGCTGCCTGCTCGAGATATGCACCATGAATGCACTTTTCCAGGCAGAGAGAGGTCCAAAATGAGCCCAAACGGGCAATGTTACGTTTGGTTTGCTCACGAGATCCATGTCGCGTTCCTGTTAAGTTGTTCATGTATTTTAATTAGCACATTTTTTCAATTATTTTTCCTTTTCGAATATATACTGCTCAAAAAAATAAAGGGAACACTTGGAGTTACATTGTGTTGTTTAAGTGTTCCCTTTATTTTTTTGAGCAGTATATATTATATATATATTCAATTTTTTCCAATCTGCATTATTTAGGATTGTTTTTTAGTGATGTGCTTACTGCTCACATGTATAGAACGTTTTCAAATTGGAGATTTGAAATACGCTATGATGGTAAAGCAACAAATAAACCTTTTCCCTTGCTATGCACTTAATTTACTAGCATCCGCCAAATGTAGGATGCTCCTAAATCCTACACACTGCACCTTTAAAGAAGTATCTTGGTGGTCAAATATTAACTTCATTATGGCGAGTGCAAATCACCTGTGTGGCCTTTTTGTTGACCGGTCAGTACTCATATTTCTGTTATTGATTCACAATTACAATGTAACTCATTTAAGATGCTTTTCTGTTGCCTCTATCTGGAAAATATAGTGAGAAGGGAATGAATGCAGAGACTGACGTGGTTTGGGGAGGGTGTATGGGAACTGCTGGTAAACTCACTCAACAGGAAAAATGTCTACAGCTTTGTAATAGCAGGTGTATGATCAAAGTTCAAAAAGATATCTACATATTTCCATCACGCCTTTACTTCATTAAATCAAAACAGTGACAGGCTAGAATCTATTCTAGCAAACATTGTTATCCAAAACGACTTCCAGTGAGTTTTTCAGATATTGGTCATTAAGGAGCAGGTTGGGGTTAGACAGTGAATAAAGAGACCGGTCATTAAGGAGCAGGTAGGGGTTAGACAGTGAATAAAGAGACCGGTCATTAAGGAGCAGGTAGGGGTTAGACAGTGAATAAAGAGACCGGTCATTAAGGAGCAGGTAGGGGTTAGACAGTGAATAAAGAGACCGGTCATTAAGGAGCAGGTAGGGGTTAGACAGTGAATACAGAGACAGATCGTTAAGGAGCAGGTAAGGGTTAGACAGTGAATACAGAGACAAGTCCTTTAAAGAGCTGGTAGGGGTTAGACAGTGAATACAGAGGCATGTCATGAAAGAGCTGCTGCGGGTTAGATACAGACACAGGGTAAGGGTTAGGGCATCTTGTACAATGGTGCATACAGTTTTGGCTGCGGACATAGGGTTCAAACCTGACACCTTTGGTTGGGAATTAAACACCCGACCCAAACCACTAGACCAGGGGTCGGCAACCTTAAACACTCAAAGAGCCATTTGGACCCGTTTCCCACAGAAAAGAAAACACCAGGAGCCACAAAACCCTTTTGACATCTAAAATGAAGATATCACTGCATATATCATTTTTTACCTTTATGCTATGTATAAAAAGTATAGTGTGTTGCATTTATGAAATCAATGAACTGCTACAGAGAAAACAAAATGTTATTTCTGCATGTAACAAACATTTTTGAGTCCTCCTCGTATTTATGAAGTTAAAACCCTAACTTAAATTTCCACCTGCAGCAAACCAAAAATGCCTTCTGCTTCTGTGTGCAGTCATCCTTTACTCGCGTGTACTGGAGCGTGCAGTCAGCTGTCAACCTGAATAAAAAAAAGGACTACTTCACTGAACAATGTCAAATATATATTTGAAAAATAATAGCCAATTAAAATAATTACTTTACTTGGTTAGTGAGATTTTTTCTCCTGAACCTCAGCGCACAGTGTCTGCGCATCGGGGCTGTAAGACATCACCTTCATCTTCACACAGGATTGTAAGCTGTCGTCTGTGAGGCGTGAGCGATGTTTGCTTTTAATAAAGTATATGTTGGAGGAGACCTGCTCACATACGTATGGACTCCAAATGCACACTTTTTCATGTTCATGTAAGTGTCGGGGATGGCATTCCATGTTTCGAACACAGGTTTGTCTGGTTTTCAAAATCACACCATTAGTGATTCTGAGTAAGAATGGCCTTGTGACGGGCAACATCTTCAAGATCAGCTGTCAAGCGTTTGAACTTGGACACCCATATATCTTTGTCGGCTATGCCGACCAGTTCCATCTCAAGATCGGGTTCACTTACAGCTGCAAATGGAGTCATATTCAATAGGGATGGATCGGTGGTCAGGGGAGTGACAGGGAAGGATAATGTTGTTTTTTTCCTCTCTGACCTCACAGAATTGTTTCCTAAACGATGTTTGCATTGCGGTGATTGCAGACTGCAAAAACACAGAATTTATCATATTGTGAGCTTGTTTGAACTCTCTCATAAAGGGGAAGTGAGACAGTGTACCTCTCTGGCAAACACTGTCAACTTGCGCTCAAATGCCAAAACCACCTCCAGCATCTGCAGGGCGGTGCCTCCTTTCCCCTGAAGAGTTGTATTCAGCGTGTTCAGGTGTGCTGTCATATCTACCATGAAGTGTAGCTTTTCCAGCCACTCTGGCTGTTCCAGCTCAGGAAAGGTGGGCCCTTTGCTGCCCAGGAAAGTTTTCACCTCCTCCAGACACGCGGCAAAGCGTTTCAGCACCTCCCCTCTGGACAGCCACCGGACTTTGTTGTGCAGCAGGAGATCAGAATGCGTGTGCTTTCCACCTCGACCAGTAACAAACGGAACTGACGGTGATTTAAACCTTTTGCCATTATTATATTGACAATTTGAATGACAACATTCATTACTAATGTGCGTTCCGGAGGAAATGTTTGAGCGCACGATGCCTCTTGGTGCAGGATGCAGTGAAATGTCAGCAGCGTCCTACCCAGTGACTTCTGCAGTAAAGCCACAAAGCCCTTATGCGCTCCTGTCATACCCGGTGCCCTATCAGTAGCCACTGACACCAGGTGGGTGGTGTTTATTTCTTTGGCTGTCAAACAATCCAAGACAGCCTCACAGATGTCCCCCCCCCCCCCCCCCCCCTCCCCCGTGTTTGGCCTTTTAGTGGCATCAACTCAATAGTTTCTTCCCTTGGCCCAGCAGAGTTCACATATCGGCAGAACAGCACTATTTGTTCAATATCACTTTTGTCTTTGGACTCCTCACAGGCGATTGAGTACGCCACTGCTGAATTGATGTCTTTAATTTGCTGTCTGGTGATGTTTTCTGCCATTTTTATGGTTCTGTCTTTGACAGTCTTCGCAGAGAGAGGCATATCTCCGATTTTTTTGCACAATTTCACTCTTGTTTTTTAAAGTCTGTGAATAGATGTTCTGAAATCTTAATGAATGATTCTTTTATACATTCTCCATCTGTCAACGGCTTCCCGTGCCTGACTATTTCCTGAGCGACCACAAAATGAGCATATGTAGTTGAATTTGCAGACTTCACCTACTTCTTGAAATGATTTTTGCTCAGATCAACCTTCCGCATCAGTTCCGAAATGGAACTTTTTTTTCTCATCTCCATCCGGATACTTTTCAGCAAAAGGCTGTGTGTTTCTTATGGAAAGGTCTTGCAACATTTTACTTTTTGTTGTTTGACATTTTCTCACCACATATTAAGCATACTGGTAAACCAGTTTCGTCAGCAGTGAAAGCAAATGCATCTGCCCACGTTGCATTAAACGTTGTGGTTTCATCAGAAACGTGTCTTTTCTTGGAGTTATCCATGGTCGGCCTACCGGGGGTCGAAAAGCAAAAGAAAAACACGGGCCGGCGGGTGTCGCACATCGGCGGTTGTGACGCATATTTTGAGCGACAAAATTTGAGGCTCGTGTTTGACCTGCGCCATCGTGGTAAAACCGTTCAGGTGTCCGCTCTCTGAGGAAGAGAGTCTGTGTTTTTAGCAGCAAAATAGAAGCTCTCTTTACCAACTAACTGACAGAAAAATGCACTGGACTAGCATAAGACACTTGTCGTATAGATCACCATCCACTGTGAAGTAACCAAGCAGCGATTGAACTACAACAGACCATGAAATACACAGGAACATGAAGGACAGGATAGTGTATCGGGCGTAGTGGTCGAAAGGTCCCAAGTTTGATTCCCAATGTCTGACTCCGCAGGCTACGGTAAGCATCCTTGAGGAAGTTGCCTAATCTATCAAATCTGCTCCTTAATTTCATGTATCTAAGGTCACACCATGTCACTTTGGATGAAAGTGCCTGCTTAGAAGTAATTGTAACAATAACCATAACCACTAAATAATTATTGTTACATGGCAGTGAAAACATGAGTGTAAGCATTTTACTTTAAAAAGTCAAGCAACATGAAGTGAAACTAACACATTTGAAGAGTGTGTGTGCTTTACTATACTCAGGCTGTTCTGGTAGAGCTGCTTCACAGACTGACCTGTGTATCAACATTTTAAAGACAAAGGGAGCGTTTGTTTTGTATAAACAAACAATGCATATCTTTGACTAGATGACGCTATGCTATGTTGGTTTACAACAAGTCATCATGACAATTCATAAACTGAAAAGCCGGGGGCAGGATACTGGGTTAAATCCCCAAAGTCCACAGACTAACATGTAGGTATCCTTGAGCAAAATGACTCCTAGCCTCTACTTGCTTGTTGATGACATTTGTCTGTATTCATTGCCTAACCCTTACCTGCTCCTTAATGACCTGAATCGGAATTCACTGTTAGTCAATTTGGATAAAACTGTCAAACTGTAGAAAAGAGTTGGCCGTTTGAACTTTTTCCCCGTTCTTACTCTTGGCGTCACCCTAAGTGATTTGTGATTCATCCTATAACTCTTCTACTCCCTCCAGACGTTGCTGGAGTATGCTGGCTGCTGGAAGGTGGAGCAAGACCCCGTGCCGCTGGTGGAGGTGTACACGGCGGCCTTATTGGCCTACAGCCAGGCCTCGGCCGCCCTCTCCCCGCAGTGTGACAACGTCCCGCTGGTACTGGAGCGGCTGGCTCTGTGAGTACTGCACCCCGGGGGGGGGGGGGGGGGGGGGGGAGTTTGGGCCTCAGCTCTCATTAGGATCTCAGGGTTAGGGCTGGTGGCCACGGGCACAGAGAAGAAAAGGTCATGGTGCTGCAAGTGTGCGTCTTCGTGGAACACACGACAGCTTAACACTTTTCAAAGTTTAATGAATGTTTCCAGCGAATTGCACAGGAGACATATTACTCAAGCATAACCATACATTACTCTTTGGTCTTCAGTTCTAGTGAACAGTTTGTCCACAAAGCAAATACCATCACAAGAGTTCAAAGTGAGGTCTTAAATGTGCTTGCTTTATCTGACAAGCAGCCGAGATAAACGAAACTATTCCTTTCATAGTGATCCATGAACTAAATATTTGATTTGAACTGCGACGTGATAATATGATCATATAAATGTTGACCTATGACAGAGCAGAGGTCTGTTATCTCACCATGCGGCAGTGATTGGTGTAAATCTGTTTCAGTATTTATAATGTTTGTGGTATGTTTTTTTAGTATTTTATGTTTTTGTTTAATTTTGCAGGAGCTTCGTTGAGCTGCTGTTGTCCTTGAAAGAGGAGCTTCCTGCAAGCTTCTGGAAGGAAGTGAGGTTTTCAGTCCAGGTAACGCACAGCACATTGCATCCTGCAGCTGTCCTCTGTTAACCCATAAAATGGGCTTCTTTTGTCGTGATTTTGGCATTTAGCTTGATTTTCTTACACTTAGGATAGTAATGTTAATGTTTAGCTTGATGTTATTGCTTGGCCTGATGTTAGCTTTTGGCTTCATATTAGCAATTGGCTTTATGTTAGACCTCAGTGTAGAGAGCTAGGTTTACCACATGTTAGCTTTTCAGCAATCAGTGTTAGCACACAGTGTTTATCCTGATGTTATTAATGAGCTTAACTAAGCAGCTGCTTGTGTCTGTGGGCAGAGGGCCCACGCCCGGCTCCAGGAGAGCGGTATCCCCCAGCTGAGCCTTCTGTGCTCCCTGACCCAGCAGCCTGGTGTCTGGGCCAGCCAGGTGCTGCAGGGCCTCCTCTCCCAGGAGACCCAGCAGAAGGAACAAGGTGAGCCTGTTGTTCCTCTCTATACCCTAACCCCTACCTGCACTTTTATTACATCTATCTGAGTGTTGGCACTAGACATTTGCAATACAGGCCTGTCGGAACATCTGATTGGCTATGAGACGGAGGCGCACTTGATCCGTGCTTTCCTCCGCGGAAGTCCCCACTTCGTTCGGCTCTCTGGTCTACGTGCATCAGTGGATGACTAACAGAGCTAAATATCAGACATCTGTCTTCATCGACCATACTATTTACTATTTAGTCATCTATCCGATGCTTTTATCCATAGTGACTTACATGTGAGGCTGAGAACAATCAAACCATATAAGCAAAATTTGAGTAGTTACCAAAACAATCCAGTGCCGCACAACCAAGTTCTAAAAAAGTGCAGAGTAGCTATGGGAATCCATACACGAGGTTACTAGAATTTGTATTTTTACTGTGTCATTATTTTCTGAATTTGTGGTAATGACAATCTCCCTCATTTCCTCTCATTTCCACAAAGTGCTTTCTTGGTGATAGTACATCTCAACAAAATGTGTATCAATTCAACGCTAGAGCTAAGATTACACAAATCGGCAGGTGTGCACCAGTTTGTGTAATTGTGTTGAAGACTCGTCCAATCCCCCTTTGCCTTTGCCTTCTGCGCGTCTTCAGTGGCTGAGTTCCTGGAGCTGGAGGGCCCGGTGCTGCTGGAGATGAGGCTGAAGCAGCTGATGAAGGAGGAAGGCCGCCTGAAGGAGGCGGAGGTGCTGGCCCAGGCCTGCGCGGAGCACCCGGCCTTCCAGGGCAGGGGGCACTTCAAACAAACGCACCTCATCTGCCTGTGTTCCACTGCAGAGCACGACAGGCTCATGGAGGAGGCAGGTTCAAATTAACTCTAAAGTTTGATAACCTCCGCTGAGATTTAATTTGTGTTGTAGTGTCTGTGTTCATTTAACTTTATTTACTCTGCTGAGGATTTTGTTTGAGAAGCAGATTGGACTTGGTCTCTAATCTGTTTACATGTCCATAAGAATCTCAGTTGCCAGGTTATCTCAACAGTTGAACAGTCGAATGAAAGTGGACACCAATGATTGGTGACTACACCAGGGTTACATTTATAAAACAAACACCAATCAGTTTTAATTCTACAGTTCTTCAATTTCATTGATGAAATAAGAAAGATATAAGATAATGTTAGCAAAGCAACAATAGATCTGTCTTTACCAAAATGACATCCAGCATCCACCTTTGGCATATTGATTTAAAAAAGGATATGACCTTTAGACCGTGGAAGCAATGTACTTCATGCAAATCAAGGTTCCTTAAAGGAAACGATCACAGGAATTAACAGTCAAGTTCCCTACTTCCTGTACTAATGACGTACCGGTGCTGTGCTGGTTGTGTTCCCAGCTGTCTAAGGTGGACTGTCGGGATGCGCTTGAGATGATCTGTAACCTGGAGTCGGAGGGCGAGGAGAGGGTAGCGTTTAGCCTCTGTTCCGCCTTCCTCACCCATCAGCTCCTCCAAGCAGACACCTACTGTGCCTGGTAAGAACCTACTATGCTACTGCATCCTCACAGGGTACACCAGTTGTTCCCCACCTTCTTTTGGCCCGTGACCCCACATTTCTTGGTCTGGAGATTTTTGCAACTCCCAACATTTTTCGTTTGCTTCTTAGTTCCACACACATTGTTCTAACCTAATCAACCTCTGCCTGTTATATCAATGTCCCAGTGAAGCTATGGGCATCGCACCACACTGTTTGCTCGTGGCTACTACTCATTAGACAGTGTGTTTGTATATATACAAACAGACTTTTGTTCAAGCCTTTAAACAAAAAAGATGATATAGAAAGGTATCATCACCTGTCTATAGCATATCTCTTATCTCAAATGCATATCAGGTGACCCCAAGTGGGGCCGAACCCAAGGTTTGGAAACACTGGGAAGACCCTATTAAGTTACATTAGCTTTTCTATTCAATGCTTGCTACTAAAAGTACATCTGTTAATACTAATTCTCTATTTAGTAATGTACTATTGAGTAATGTAGCAGATGCTCTTATGCAAAACGGGCTCCTTAATAGCTAATCATTATAGGTAGGGGTTAGGGCATCCTGCTCAAAGATGTCTACAGGTACACTCACTGTTGGACATTTGAGTTCAAACCCAGGACTTTTCGGCTGGGAGTCAAACACCCTAACCACTACACCATCCAGCCTCCTCAGTGAGAAGGGTTGAGCTGTCTAAAGTGTTTCCTGTATCTCCACCAGGGAGCTCACCTTGTTCTGGAGCAAGCTGCTGAAGAGGCTGGAGTCTTCTGAGCAGGACTTCCTGGACAGATGCCGCAAGATGTCCATGCTCTCCAAAACAGTGTTCCACATCCTGTTCCTCATCAAAGTCGTCCAATCTGAGGTCAGTCAGCATTCTGCTGATGTGTGTGGATCAAAAGAGAGAGTGATGATGTTCTCTGGTGGAGGTTCACTAAAGTGTGGCCTGAAATATTCTCCATCGTTAGTAATAATGATATCCAATGTACTATAATTATTGTTTTTTAATTAGGTGTTCTGATTTAATGGACCTAACTTTTTGTGGAAAATCCTTGTTTGCACCAACATTGGGTTTTATAAAATAAGTTATATTGAAATTAAGTGTTTAAAATATCCTTTAAGGCACTTTTGTATGTAAAATGTGTGGGCTTTGCTTTGTGAAAGGTTTGTTAGTGATTAATTTCTTAATCCTTTCCGGACTTTTAGTGAAAGGATAATATTTAATCCTTAGAAGCTAATATGCTCTAAACATCTGTTTTCTAATATGTAATGTCTTACCAGTTGGACTGACACTAGTATCTTCTATCTCGTAGATGGACAGCGCTGGACTGCCGACATGCATTGAAATGTGCATAATGGCTTTGCAGTTGGAGTCAAGCGACAGAAACTCCAAGGCCACCATCTGTAAAACCCTTTCCTGTCTGCTTTCCAATGACCTGGAGGTGAAGCGTGCGTGCCAGCTCACGGAGTTCCTCCTGGAGCCCACCGTGGACGCCTACTACGCCGTGGAGAGCTTGTACAACGAGCCCGACCAGAAGGTAGATGAGGACAACATGCCCGTTCCAAACTCCCTGCGCTGTGAGCTCCTGCTGGTCTTCAAGACCCAGTGGCCCTTCGACCCTGAGTTCTGGGACTGGAGAGCGCTGAAGCGACAGTGCCTTGCACTGATGGGTGAGGAGGCCTCCATTGTGTCCTCCATCGACCTGCTCAACGACAACGAGGACCCAGAGGGTCCTGATGATGGGGAGGGGCAGGAGCACCCTTGTCAGGAGGACCTCGGAGATCTCACCACCTGCTTCGTGGACACCACCAATGACCTCGACGAGATCACGGACCGGCGGCAGAAAAACAGGGAAATTAAAAGGCTGAGGCAGAAGGGCTTTGTGTCTGCCAGGTTCCGGAACTTTCAGGCGTACATGCAGTACTGCGTGCTGTGTGATAAGGAGTTTCTGGGCCACAGGATAGTGCGTCACGCACAGACTCATTTTAAAGCTGGCGTCTATAGCTGCCCGATATGTGCTGAAACGTTTACCTCAAAAGACACTTTGCTTCCCCATGTGGCTTCACACGTAAAGCAGTCTTCTAATGAGAGGCTAACTGCGATGAAAACGAACAAAAAGTTAGCTAATCCCAAAACGGCAGCCCCTGTGATAGCAGCATTAAAAGCCAAGTCTGAAAATTACCTTCACACAAATGGAGATTCACAAAGACCGAGTGGAGGCACATCACATACCGCCCAGACCGATGTCTCTGGGTTTCAGGTGAAAAGCCATGAAGAAAATGTCTGCCCAGTGTCAAGCTGCAAAAAGAGCTTCAAGTTTCTAAAAAATCTTCTTGCACATGTGAAGGCCCATGGTGACGAGGAGGCCAAGCGTTTCCTCGAGATGCAGAGCAACAAGGTTGTTTGCCAGTACTGCCGTCGGCAGTTTGTCAACGTCACCCACCTCAATGACCACTTGCAGGTGCATTGCGGCGTTAAACCCTACATCTGCATTCAGTTGAACTGCAAAGCTAGTTTCCAGTCCAACCCTGAATTCCTCGTTCACAGGAAAAGCCACGGTGTGTTCAAGGCAAGATGCATGTTCTCGAACTGTGGTAAGATCTTCAATGAAGCCTTTAAGCTCTATGATCACGAGGCCCAGCACTATAAAACCTTCACGTGTAAAGTCCCAGACTGTGGAAAATTATTCCATTCTCAAACCCAGTTAGAGCTACACCAGGAAGAACACGCCACTGAAACAACGCAAGAGGAGCAGCAGATTACACAACATAATTCACAACAGAGTTTACTGCAGAACCCAGAACAGAATTCACAACATAATTCACAACAGAGTGTACTGCAGAACCCAGAACAGAATTCACAACAAAATTCAGGCCCTTCGCTGATCGAGCGAATGCTGTCCAACTCGCCTTCCTCTTCACTGGAGATTTCTCACGAATCAAAGGACTTTAGTTGTGCTAATGTCAGTGGTCGGCAGCCACTGGCGTTAAACTCAATTGAAAGCCTACTGGCCTCTCCTCGCAGGCCCTTGCAGGACTTTGGACAATATGTGGTCAAAAGTGAATGCCAAGAAATGCCTTTGTCCTCCGTCTGTCAAACACAGGGTTTAGATACTGTTATTCGGTCTAATGTGAATTCCAATTTCACTTCCCATCCAAATAGACCCATGGCTAGTCCAGAAACTCATTCCTTTGATCATTTGAGAGCCGCCCTGCAGAGTCGACACACTCCTTCGTTTGAAGCTCAGAATGGAGGACTCAACATGTCAAACATTCGTCACGCAAATACGTTTGAAGACCAGACACAGATGTTCTCCCCTATTGAAAGCCCTGGGTCGATGATGTACTCTTCCAACTGCAGCGTAACCCATCCGCAACAGTTCCGGCCCACATGCGCCAACACGCTGCTGACGGATCCATCTGACAATGGCATACCTTTAGGAATGTGCCAAACCCTTCCTCCATCGATGACCCCTCTTCCACCATCTGGGATCAGGTTAGAAAATGCTGCACCGTATCCTGTAAACCCTGCCACTCCCTCTGCACAACAACGACACCATTGTGCATTTGAAAACTGTACGAGGAACTACAGCTCCTACAGAAGTGTCACAAAGCACATGCGTGCTGTGCACCCAGAGTTTTATGATCAATGGAAAATTGCGAGGAGAAATGTCAAGAATCCCCCGGCCATTTTGCTTGCTGATGGGTCTGTCGGGAGTACCAGACTGGTTCCTCCACCACAAACCTCAGAGACTGAAGCTGTCCCAATGCATGCCATCCAGAAACAAGTTGTCCACCAACCTCTGCCTTATCCTACTATGGATCCAAGCTTATGTTACACTAGTCAACTCACTTCTGTTCAAAATCATGATTTTTCAATGAGGAATATCCTTAATCCTATTGTCGTTTCTCAGTTGGCAAGTCCAGTGAATCCAGTCACACCTATGCAGTCTCAAGTTGCACCTACCCCTCAATGGCACAGGAATCCAGGAAAAGGTCAGATTCCCACCCACGTTTATCCATCAAATATGCAAAGGATGCCACAGGTGGATCTTACCAGTGGAGGGCTTCTATTAGGGCTCTCCATGGACCCGCCTCTGATCCAAAAAAGCCCCCATTCAGCTTCAGCGTCATACATTGACAGTACTAAAGTAGTATCCCCTGAAGTTGGGAATTCACTTCAATCATTAACATCACTAAATGATAATTGCTCCGTCTCAAATTATATCGCCCCAGCAATAACAAAGGCAACAGAGACACATGACAGGCAAATGCAGGAATTCCCATCTTCAAGCAGTAGCAATAACCAATATCTAAAGGGTGAGACCTCTGAAAGCATTGCAGACTCTCAAAATAAACCCAGAAAAAAGCTAAAATGGCCATCCAGTGTTAGAGATGGCAAATACAGCTGTCCACGGTGCACTAGACGATTTAACTGTTCCAAATCCTTACGAGGCCACTTGTCCAAGCGTCTAATGTGCAAGCCACTGGCTGAGGCTCAACAAGCAGCAGATCTGCCAACATCATTCTTGGATTTTCTCAACTCTGAGCAAACAGAGAATCTGTTTAGTTCCCAGTCGCTACACGATCAGTCTTCACTCCATCAGGAGGGGCCATCACAGTCCGTGGAAAACACTGCAGCAGACCCAACCGCTTTCCCAGCTTCGGGCTTCCCCCAAGCTGATTTACCTGGTATGGGGTCTGAGGATGATATTCTTAAACAGATCATGGCTGAAGCAAACATGGCTGATCTATTTGACCAGGCATCCGTTTCCCAGCCTTTCATCCGAGGTACCTACGGCGGTGTTGAGCGGATGCCACAAAACTCTGTTATACAGCACACAGGGGACCTGCAAATCAAGAAGGAGGAGCAGTTTTACCCGGGCACTTACCTTCAATCAAACATCCCTCAATATAGCAGTCCCATTTTCCCAGACCCCATACTTTCGCAGATCCTGTCAGAAAACCAAAACACCAGGCCTAATCCTCCAAGTCTTCCTGTTGATCATGTGACAACTAATCAGCAAACAGATATCATTTCAAATGCAGCGAAGCAACAAACTTCTATGAGTCAGCATAGTTTGGCGCCATCCAGTGTTAATCAGGGGGAGACAAAAAGGCAAAGTGAACAAGATGTCAAGAAACGATTAAGGGAGCAGATTTTATCTGGTGATTTCATACAGAGAAGCAGCGTATGTCATTCAGTTAACCCTAAAGCTAGTGCTAGTACTAGTTCGAAGAGCTCCGGGTCGTTCAGCTCAACAGGCAGACCTTCAAACATTAGTGTCCTCCATCAATCTCCTTCAGATTCAAGACGGATTGCTCCAATAAAAAATAGAACTCCCTCTTCGTTCCCCAGTGGATGTCCCAGAGGTAGCGAGGGGTTTACTGGTTTTAGAGGGTCTTCATCCCAGCAGGGTGGTACTCCAACCCTCACCAACATGGTGGAACAGAGCGAACCAGTGCAGTTATCTGGAGTTCGCAGGCCATGGGGAATAGATAGTCATAGTGCATGTGCGAGACCCAAAACGGTCGGAGATGTGAATGGAAATATAAGAACCTCTGTGAAACAGGAGGAAGAGACCGGGCCAACAAACGTTGAATACGATACATTGTCAGGATTCGTCAAGCCGTTTGCTTGTGATAATGAAAACTGCACCTTTAGAGCTATGTCTTCTGATGTGCTTTGGAAACACATGTTTAGAGTCCACAACTCCACGCTAGAGATGATTAACCAGGCAAAGCAAAGGAACGCTAAATTAGCACCATTCGGCTGTCATAAATGTAATAAAACATTTACACGCAACTCCAACCGCCGGGTACACTACCAGACTGCTCACCGGATGTCGATAGATGAAATCTCCAAATTACACATAAAGCCAACTTTAGCCCCTGTCGTTCAATCCCCCGGTAACCAAAACCAGACCCAAACTGGAGTAGCCCAGAGTGCCATTGACAATGAAAGCGTAACCCTCCAAGATCCCAACAAATACCAAACACCATTATTTGGACAGTGTAGCAGCAAAGTTGTCATACAGCAGAACTTCCGCAATGACAATAGATTCACTGAAGTCCACAGACATCCTGCCATCCAGGCATCTACAGGGACCAGCCATCTCCCACCCCAAACAGTTTCTGGTTCCAATTGGTCGGATGGACAACACAGACGTGTCCCCGCAACGCCAACTCGATACTCTGCTGATCGATATGGTCGGCTTTTTTTGCAATCTACTCCGGGCCCATTGCCCTCGTCTCCAATTAAATCTAGCATGACTATGCCTTTGGAAAAATCACAAATTACCAAACAGACTTCAAGCAGCAGAGTCGAGAAGCCAATTCCAGAGGCAGCAAAGAAGTTAAAAGGGAAGAAATCGAATGCTGCCTTTAATCCGTACCGACCATATTGCTGCGTTCACGAGGGCTGTGCAGCGGCTTTTACAGTTCAACACAACCTCATCCTCCACTACCGGGCTATCCACCAGTCTGCTCTTTCCGTCCTGGAGGTGAACAAAGAACAGGATGGAACCGAGGCAGTAGACGTGTCAAGGGAGCCTGAAGAAGAAGAAGAAGAAGAGGAGGTGGCGGATTCTGAGAATGAATTTGTTCCTGAATTCCGATGTCAGGAAAAGGACTGTTGTCGAGTTTTCCAGGAGGTCCCCAGCTTGCTGCAGCACTACCTCCAGCTTCATGAGTTCAGCCTGGATAAGGCTGGTGCGATCCTGTCTCGCGTCAATCTCGGCCAGTTCGCCTGCGACCAGCAGAGGTGTGTGGCGATGTTCACCTCCTTCTGGAAGTACGTCGGACACATCAAGGAAGTACACGGAGGCGTGACGCTGTCCAGACATGAAACATTAAATGGGTTCAGTTGTGATGTGGAAGATTGCGACCGAACCTATGCCACAAAGTATAACCTGCTTCGACACATGATGAAGAAGCACCCTGAGACCTACCAACTGAAAGTGATGAATCAACCGATACCGGAAGAGTATGCAAAACTGAATTCCAAGAATTCCCATAATTCCCATTACCCAATAGTCAAGGCCATTAATGGGAAGGAGAACATCCAGAGCAATAAGAAGCTTCAGAAAGTATGTGAGAAAAAACGACCGGAGAAGACGCAGAAAAACAACTGGACTAAATATGGCAAGCCGTCTTTAAAGAGCAAGGGTGAGGCCTCTGCGCTGTGCACCAAGAAGTTCACCTTGCAGTACCCATGCATGCTAACGGGCTGCGAGTCCGTCATGAGGTCGGAGCGCAGCATCATGAAGCACTACATAGGCCACGGGCTCTCTGAGCGCTACCTGGAAGAGCAGAGAAGCCACTTCATCTTCTGCAAGAAGTTCTCCCGATACAAACACCGCTCCAACCGGAGTGACGACTCAAAGTCCGATAACAGCTCGGACCTGTCTGACAACGACCTCATGGCGGACACCGGCCTGGGAGGCAGCGGATACAGGTCAGCGAAGCCCGGCTTGCGGAAAAGGGCAGCTGCAGAAAGGTCAGGCGGATTCTTCGATGGCAGTACTTCCGATGAGGACAGCGATTCAGTGGCAGTGTCCGAAAAGCCTATCGTGGTCAAGCGCAAAAGGGGCCGACCTCGCAAGCTGGTCGGAAATGTGAAATCCAAGCCGATGCCGAGGTCCACGAGGAGGACTCGCATAGTTTACAGCGTCGCCGATGAAGAAACGGATTCCTGCGACTCCTCGGCTTACCTTGCCTTGACGCCAGATGACGGGACGCAGCTGAGCGGTACTCTGACCTCCTTTAAACCCATGGGGTTTGAAGTGTCCTTCCTGAAGTTCTTGGAACACTCTACACCGCCACAACAGACCCCTACAAGGCCCAGAGGTAGGCCCCCCGGGAAGAAGTCCAGTTTGCACACCAAAGACACCAGCGTGGAGTTCAGTAATCGGCAGAACTTTGAGTCACTCGGTAAGGTCAGGATAGTTGTCGATGGGGCATATTCTGTCGTGGCCGCCCTTCTGTTGAAACAGCTGCAAGATATGAGACCCACAGTGATATTGGAAAAAAATGACTGAATGATTTCTGTGATTTTTATTTTCTTTATTTTAATTTATTTTATTGACGATACAATCTCAGGTGTAGAATTAACATTATAAACTGCTGCGCACTGGTGCCCTACAAAAACTTTTTGACATGTATTGAGTGGGAGACTTTGAAAAGATTTGTATTTATGTAAAATGTCCTTTTCCTTTTTTAAAGTCAACTGTATAGCATGTTTGTATTTATGAACTCTTTAGAAGTTTGAAACTGATCAGCTGTGGGGTTTAAAACAGTCCCAATGGGAAAATATAAATATAGATCTAGTAATAAAACACACAGATTAAATCTTGTTGCTTATATCTTACATAATTTGAACTTGAATTATTTGATTGTGTTTTCAAACAACTACTGCCACCAGCAGTCTGAATATAAAAATAAACCTTTTTTGTTATGAACACGTTTCTCTTCCTATATCTGTTTATATATATATATAATTAGTTATAGTTATATTAGTTATGGTAATATACTTTCTACAGGCACAAGGAAATGTTATTTGTATGAAATACGTTGTTACACGGAGAATATGATTTTGCATTTTATACTGAAAACGGATTTAGCGCCTAGTTTAAGCCAACTGTGTGACATAGCACGTTTTTAGATTCCCCAGGGCCAGTACTTTAATCTTGTTGACGGTTAGGTTCCAACGTCGTGGGATGCGGAGTTTAATGTCTCATCAGAACTGGAAGGCTTTGTGTACACGACGGATCTGCTCGCATGAGCTGCGGGTTGGGTCCGGGCTGCGGGGATGCGGGCTCGTTGACATTAGAAACAGGTAGATTGTAATTAGACACCAGAAAGCGATGACGTCTATGGCGTTTGTCCTCCACGGAGATGTACCGTTGGTTAAAGTACTTCGCGCACTGTTTCCATACAATATAGAAAAGCTCGGCGATATTCAGCACAATGCAAAGGATGGACGTGCATCCCATAATATAAAGGAAGATCTTTTTCTCCGTGGCCCTGGCGATGTAACAGTCCACTATGTTGGGGCAGGGGCTGATCTCGCAGCGGTACAACAGGGGCACCTCGAATCCGCTGTACAGGAAGTAAAAGGCGAGCAGCGACCCCACCTCGAAGAAGGTTTTGACGAAGATGCTGACGATGTAGGTGGCGAGCAGCCCCCCGTCGACCCTGCCCCGGTCCTCGTAGAGTTTGTGGCCGCACTTGGACTCCTTGTGTTCCCGGTAGGCCACGTGAAGGGCCACAAGGAGGGACGGGGTGGACACCATGATGAGCTGGAGGGCCCACAGGCGCGTCTGGGAGATCGGGAACAGGTGGTCGTAGCAGACGTTCTCGCAGCCAGGCTGCCTGGTGTTGCAGATGAAGTCCTTCTGCTCGTCCTTCCACACCTGCTCGGCGGCCGCGACGTACACCAGGATGCGGAATATGAAGAGGATGGAGAGCCAGATCCGACCGATGACGGTGGAGTACTTGTTCACTCCGCTCAACACGTTCTCCAGAAAGCCCCAGTTCATATTTCGCTGCCTCCTCGTCCCCCTTTAAAACTAAAGATCAACAAAAAACAAAAACAAAGTTATCCATGAATTAGGCCTACATTTATTATTCCATACAGGCCTTTTTAGTTTGAAATATAAATGGACTTGCTCTTATTTTACACCTATTATTCTGTGAAAGTAACAATCTACGGGAGTTATAAAATGAGGGGGAAAACAACACATTTCTTTCAATATTTGTTTTAAATTTACATTGACGTTGCTTGTGTTAGCGCTAGCGCATTTAAAACCACTCCCAAGTTTGGACGGAACGATCCGTCTTCCTTCCAATCAATTGATCACATGCTATTGAATAGGCATGAATAATAGCATCCTACAATGTTAGTCTCTAAATGGCGTTGCATGTTCACTTACCGTAGAAAGTGTGCGGCTCCCGGGAGATCCCCTCTGTGCTGGCTGCGGTCTCACCTGCGTAAAACAGCGCGCCACACCTTGTGTAACCTAACACGCTATTTGGATAGCTCCAAGAGCGACGATCATTAGGGATGCGTACTAGATCACTACAGGAATATAACTCTACAACCATGTCTTTGAGCTTGGGCTTTTCGGTTTGGTCTGGAGAATAGCTGGTCTGTTAACGCCTACAACTAAATGTTGAGGACAGGTAGGTCCACATGCACACATCAGGTCAGACCTGATGTGACACCATCGTCATGGTCACCCTAATGCAAATAAAAATGACCTGAACAATGGACTATATGAGAACAGCAGTGTATATAGGCTAGGATGTTGGAGACAATACGACTGTATTTTGTCATATAGTTGTAACCAAATGAGCCAAAGCATTCAACTTTTATGAGTGCAGTTATTTAGTTACAACAGGAATAAATAATGTAGAGTATTCCTTCTGGGCATCTGCCCTTAAGGACGCCAATATCAGATCCCCGTTTTAAACTACACAGTCTTCTTCCCATCATTTAAAATTAATATAACATGAAGCTGGATCTTTCGCTGAAATCATATAAATAAGTCGAACTAACTGTACGGTGAAAATGTACTTGTTGTAATCCCAACTCCAACCATTGTTCGGCGGTGTTGTCGTTTATCAGGTGTAGTTCAGTCATCTCTCCTGCGGTCGTTGGTTGTGATGACTTTGAAACGTGAAACATGGCTGCGCCAAAGTAATGGGAGATACATCTGCGATGTCCAGCTGTTTAAGTCTCCATGATTGATAGGTCATCCAGATTGATTGATTGATAGATCAGCGTCATTTGGACATGTCGTCTGCGGACTCCGGCGGTGGTGCCGAAGGCCCTAAGAAACCAGGGTTCCGGGACCCGGGGCTGAGAGGAGCCAGAACGACGACCCTTTTCAGAGCCGTCAACCCAGAACTCTTCATCAAACCAGTGAGACATTTGAAAACTGAACCATCAAGTGGTTCCCAACCTTTATTGGGGCTAACACCAATACCAAACAGAAATGCACCATCTTAAAGTTGTATGGAATTAATTTGATAAAATTCCACACACACACAATACTAGGATATGCTTGTTATTCGTAGCAATATGTTCGCAATATTGCAAACACAGCAGGCTATCAAAATGTATCACACACGGATACTGGTTGATAAAAATAAGACTATGCTATAACTTTTGTCATTTTCAAGATTACGTTTTAAATCCTGAAAAATAGCACACACTGGTTGGGAACCATGTCTCTAACATACCACACACATGTCAAGTCACAGTTTTTAATGACCTGTATTTTGTAATGTTTTCTGTCTTGAAGTGTATCTGTCATCATAACCTGTAAATGTAATAACGTGTATTGTGCCATATGTTTTGCAGAACAAACCGGTGATGGTGTTTGGCCTGGTGAGCATCAGCCTGTGTGTTGGCTACCTGGGCTACCTGCACGCCATGAAGGATAACGACCAGACGCTGTACGAAGCCACAGACAGCGAGGGGGAGAAGTATATGAGGAGGAAAACCTCCAAATGGGACTGATGACGATGCCACAACTTTTTAGTCTTTGAGTAATGCTTGATCTGTAATTGAGGCCTATTATTAAAACGCTCGCTCGACCGCGACGAGTGATGTCACTGTTCCAGTCTACTGGTAGCCAACGTTTCAGGATTAAAATGGGAACTTTATTGTTTATTGTGTGGATTTGTAGGGGTTTGTAAGATGGTGACTTCGAAGATCAGGCAACAAGATCAAAGATTGCTTTAAAATTATTGTTAATATTAGTCTTTTGGCAACTTTTCATGAACAAAAAATGGCTTCCCTCTGAACTAAGCATATTAAAGATGACTTCTTGTAGGCCTACTTATTAACATGAAAACTCCTGTGGAATTTATGTCAGACAAGGTCCTGGGTTCGATCCCCACTGTCCACATCAAACAAGTCGCTGCTCCTTGATGACCTCTGTCTGTATTATGTTGATAAAATAAAGTATTATGTTTGATTGTATATTGTACTTTTGCTGTAATGAATGTAACGTATTTATGCGTATCTTAAATATAAATGTATTAATGTTTATGTCTTGGAGAATGAAAGAATTAGCGATCGGATCTGGAATAAGTTCTAGTGAACAGAGTAAGTCATTTCATAGGAGAAGCGGATCTTGGCTGCCTGCCAGTTGAAGTTCCGAAAGTCTGTGTGTAATACAGGTTTGCCACCAGAGGCCGCCAATGTATCGACCAGATTGTTTCAAAATAGATACAAATAAACAACAGAGACAAAGGGAGAAATTGTAAATATATAAAGTCAGCAACGTGGTAAAATGCAACGTTTTTTTATTCAACTTAAATTCAGTTTAAATGCAATATCTAACAAATGATGAATGATTGATTATATCGCTTGATTAATTACTCATTATTTAAAAGTAACCACTGTACATCGACTTGAAACCGGTCTTCGGAATGGTATATCTATATGGGGAACAAATAGGAAACAACGAACAAAGTAGGCTAATGACAAAGCATTATCTCACAATCGTCCTTTCCTCTGCTCCTCAAGTCGAGTGGTTTACACAGCACTGTGCTATGTGCCCAAACCAGAACACTCGGTATTGAGTGTGCGTGTGTGTGTGTGTGTGTGTGTGTGTGTGTGTGTGTGTGTGTGTGTGTGTGTGTGTGTGTGTGTGTGTGTGTGTGTGTGTGTGTGTGCGCGCGCGTGCGCTTGCGTACGTGCGCGTCTCCCCGCCCTCTGAGGTTATACATGTCTGCTCAGCATCTCCTGCGCGCATTACTGGAAGCTCGGCAACATGGCGGAGGAAAGTGCGGCGGCATCCCACGTCTGTTCCCCAGACCACAACAACACAACCTCTCGCCGTATATCGGGACAATGTTAAAGGATACCTTGGTTCTCCGTCCCAACACGCAAACCCCCCCTAACAATCAACACAAAAAGCCGTGAAGGACTTTCAAGATGAGCCTACGCTCAACAGGTAGGATACACTTTAACTATCGAGTCAGGTGCAGCGTGTTTGAAGTCTAACGTGGATTATTCACATATATTGCTCATCTTGCCTTTTTCCGAGCCAATACCGTGTGATAAAGCGGTTTAAACGTCAGCCATTAATGGGATGTTTGCAGGAATGTGCTGCACATGGTTTCTTGTGTGGCATATGTTCAATATCAACACTCGTTTCTCCCCCCACTAAAACTCTGCAGACCGCCACGGCTCCGTCCCGTCCCCACCTCTCCCCGCGGACCACGTTTTAAACTCGGGAGCAGTGCTCTTCCCCGGTACGGCGCTCACTTTCACGGCCGTTTATTGTGTTGTGTCCCGCTTGTAAATACAACCAGAGGTAACTTTTTTTGTTGTGCACCGTGTCCGACTACAGGTGCTTTCGATCAACATGGCTGTCCGCTGGTCGTGTTCCCGGTGGACGGACACGACAAACTCGCCCTGGAGCTCAGTAAAGCCGAGGTGGTCGACTTCATCAACTACTTTCTGATTCTGCATAAGTACGTCAAAGACAAAGAAGTCTCTGTCTACTGACCGAGGGAGGGTGGAGGTGGGGGGCGTGGTTCAAATATTTTCATTCCGATGTCCACGCATGGTTGATTTATAATAACTATTCTGTCAACAGTAAAAAACAGGACCGAGACAGCCTGGTTTCCGTCGTGGCGGATTTGAGGCAAGCGTCTCTCTCTACCGCAAGATTCATCGCCGAAACACTTCTCCTTCAGGTACAAACACTATCATGTGCTTGAGGTCTAGTTTGGATGGAAGGGACTCTCCCGCTCCGTTGAAACAGAAAGCATGAAAACGACCACAATCCATCTTGTAGAAGGGTTGCAGGATTGGTCATGATTTGGAACATGTTTTATTCTCACAAGGCATACGTTTAAATGTTTAATATACAAAATAAGACAAGTTTCACTGCTTTTAAATGTAGTACTTCCAACAATTCCTTAATGTAACCCGACCATGGAGTGATAGGGTTAACATACCCGCTATGAATAAAATAAGATTGTTCCATTCGGTTCTAACAGTTAAAGGCGCTGTAAGCGCTATTTATTTGTTAAAATAACCATCTCTGATATAGAGTGTTTGGTCAGTAACCTGGATGTCCCAGTCCCTCCGCTCTACGGTAAAAAGAAAGCAAATTCTGGTATAGGAAGTTGACCAAAACGGCATCACTAACAGCGTCTTGACCAGTCTACCTGCTGTTATGATTTGCTCCCCTTGCTAGCTGACAGGTGGGCATCACTCAATTCTGAGTGGCGCTGAATACTATGTAACATTTTGATGCAGATTGCTGCCCTTCGCAAGGTGATCTGCAGTGCAAAGCACCCCGGGAAAGCAGTTTCCTGCTGGGTTTGTGGTCGTAGTGGAATTCCTTCCTAGGCAAACAGGAGAATGGGTGTTGAACTGGGCGATGATGTCACATGAGTCGGGTCACATGTTTCGTGGCATTCAAGAACCGCTGTGAAATTACATAAACTGGGGAAGAGTCCCATTATGTTTAATTTGAAAAAGAACGGCTGTTTGAAATGATTGTGGTTGAGTTTGGTTTGAGTTGAGTTTGCCAAACGCGACCTCTATGAGAAACCAGATCTAATATTGTGGTGGTTTCTAAAGCACACACATTCCCAAGTTTCTACCCAGCATATGTCTAGGACTGCTGGGTTTTCTATGGTCACATTTCCCCACACACACACGCAGAGGAATTTTCCTGGAATGTTAATTTGTCTTGTCCATTCGCCAGACTCCCAGAACCGTCCACACGGCATACCTCATCCAACCGATTAAAAAAGACGTCTTGAAGATGTTGCAGAAAAGCATCGCTCCCTCAAAACCCCACAACACCACCTTCAAGGTAAAGTCAAAGTCCAAAGAAGAAAATAAATGTTTTGCTTTATCCACACGCTCTTTCTGTTGGCTGTTGACCCAGCGGTTTTCTTCTGTTTACTTTCAGAAAGTTCTGCTGAAGGACGTTGCGGAACTCTCCAACTACATTGACCGGAGCCAGCTGCCGCCATGTTTAGGAGGCTACTTCACGTACCATCACCCAAGCTGGGTAGCCTTCATTAAGGTGCGTCCAACACTATAACCCCCCCCCCCCCCCTCCCCCCCCCCCCCGCCCCGCCCCGCCCTCCATTCTAGTCTCCATCTTTGGGTAATAGCAGTGTTTTGGATGGTTACATGAGGAGAATCAAACCAAGAGATGCAGAGGCTCCATCCCAAAGCTTTTTTTCCACGTCTTCCTTCCTGTGTACCACTCACGATACCTTCGAGGAGACTAAAAGTGACGTTGACGCGTTGATGATCTGGGTCAATCACAGGCAGACTGGCTGTGCTATAAGGGTGTACTGTAGGTCTTAACCCTGTACTCGGAAACTCTCCGATGCTCTTCCTGTGTAGGATAGGCTGATGTAACCGGTCATAAGGCCGCTTCAAGCTGCCTCTCTAGCTCCCCATGAATGAACACAGTAACCATGTGAAGAGAACTGCTTTAGGATGTAAGAAACCAGGAAAGTAGACTTACTAGAACTATTAGGTTTTCATCCCGGCCAATTGCTTCAGGAGTGTGATTGGTTCAGGAGACTCAGGGCTAGGTGCAGGTTTATTGTGCATGCCCCTGGCAAGAGCAGCCATGTTCATATTTAGACAGTCACCAGATCTTATGATCACACACACACACACACACACACGTCAGAGCACCTCTCCTTCATTGTCTGTTACCATGGCGCTGCTTGCGCAAGTGCGCCGTGCAATCAGCTGACCTCATTAGCAAGTGAAAGGGCCTTCTGTGTTCACGGGGTCATTAGATTATATTCAGTCATGTTCAACAGGGGGCGGGTAGCCATGTTTGCCCACTATCGTCTCTAGCGTAGTCCACCGGCGTAGCCCTAGCGTCGCTTTGCCAAGAGTCCGTAGTGAGAAGTGCTAATGGTGATGCAACGCTGGGCGGCTACACACTGGGACGTTTTAGTTCTGGAGGTTGGGCAACCCCCAGAGCCTCTTTTAAACATGAGCTATGGGCTGTGAAGACTCATTGTTCTCTCTGACATAACAATTAGTCCAACCGTTTGAATGGAAAGATTGTGAGGCAGGCGGACCCATAAACTATATAACTCAATGTAGTGGCCGGGCATACTGCTCTAAAAATGACAGTAGTGTGGTTTAGTCGAAGACTGAACAATAACGAACTCTACAGCTATTAAGTTATCATAAATTACCACAAGCAGCGATTAAAATAATTTATCGGTAAAGCCTGGTTTTTAAGCACTATAGCAATATAGTTAATAGAATTTACAGATCCTGTCAATCAGGGAAAAATCAATGGAAAGACAAAGGTTATTTCAATAAAGAAATTAAACCAACTAGTGAGAAGTTTAATCTAAGTAAACTTTGAATTTGTAGTCCCACATATATCACAAAAATCCTGAGGATTTCCTGTGTAGGATGCTTCCTCTGCCGCCTTAAGCTGCTTCTCTTACTTACTAAATATTGGGTAAGTGGGGTACAATAGCCACCGAGGAGAACATCTGGAAGTATTATTAAGCGAGGTCTAGGGAATGTCAGAACTTGGAACACAGTAGCGCACCCACCCGTTGTCCTGTCTTTAACCCCACCTCTAGTACTTCCTGGTTCTCCTGAGCGTTAAATGGCTGCTGCTCTCTCTTCTTGTGACAGGAGATAGACCTGTTCCTACAGGAGTTTATATCTGTGGTGCAGCGTCTGCCCTCCTGTATCTCCACCCTCCAGTCCATCTCCAGACTACCCATCCCAGAGGACCTCCACCTGCTAACAGACTTCTGCTCCACCAACCAGAATCAGTTCCTCCATCTGAGAAGGTCAGGGTGCAGCTATTCACACTCTTGCGGTTGTTATCACTGCCAATGTGTTGGCTATGATGATGCTTGTTTAATTGGTTGATTTAAGATGGTTCAGTTTAGGTGTTAGGTAAGAGGTGTTTAAGGTATTGGGTTGATAGTTATTTAAGCCTTGGAATGGCTAAGGAAAAAGTGAAACTATATTCTTGCTAGCGTGAAGTGACTCATGTGAAAGTAATACAGGTTATTTGGGAATTAATAATCGTAGGAGGGATCAGGGATGTTTATTGTTGACACTAGCGATGTTGCTACATGGTTTCATGTCCCACGAATGGCTAAAGAACATCATGTGAAATCCTGTCAATCTAGTTTTGTTACATTTATCTTGTGCTGTGGTTTTGTAGCGAGGGGCCCAAATGTCTCAGTAAAATAAAGATTGTTGGCGCTAGCTAGCTATCCGTTCTCCTGTTGCGCTATGCGCTCGTGAGTCAATATTATGCTTCTGGACTGGTCACGGGGTCTGTATGTTTTCCCCCTTACTGTAGGGATAACATTGTCTTGGTTCACTGCCCGGAGCACAGTCATGTTTTTATGAGTTAACATTAATGTTTTTATCCTGCATTTCCAACAAACGTATGCCCGCTACGATCAGGTGCTCTGTGGCTTTTGGGGCCGATGCCCACTGTGTTTATTATTTGCCCCTCCTGGGCCCCCCCTACTAAACGAGTTGAGACACGCCCCTGCCCGGGTCCTTGGGTGACTGGCTCTTGGTCTCTGATTGGGTTTGTCAGGGAGCTGGGTCTTGACGAGCTACAGAACCACTGTAAACGGGTGGCGAGCAAGCTGCGGTTCCCAGACCAGGACCCCTGCTACCTGGCAATGGCCGGGACCCCCCTCTTCACAGACACGGCCCAGGACATGCTCCACCACTACAGCAGGTACCCCGACTAGTGGACACTTTATACATAGTCAAATAATGTAGGATATCAAAATACGTTTACAATCTGCCTTCTACATTACATTTTGCTGCTCATATTATGTGTAGGCCTATAGATATGTTTTTCTTTTTTGGCATTCTTATTTAAAAAATGTTTCACTGTCCTTTCAATCTGCTGTACAATGCTATTCTCTCAGACTTTGAGAATGTTGCATATCACGATTGAATGGGATGTTTAAATGTATATACATTTATAATGAATTTGTCATTATAATTTGGTCATGTTAATTTCATCATGTATGTAATGGGGACTTTTAACGTATACTTATTTGTTTTTTAAGTCTTCATTTTAACAGTTTTTCCCTCATACTTACAGAATAACTGCCGCCGTGGCCAAAATTGAGTTGCTATGGCAACAGGTCTTCTACAAGGCCCATGTCCAGCTCAGGCTCCTCCAGCTACACAAAGAAGCACTGAGGGTACTGCTAATACTAAGTAGTTCTTCCTTTTCTCAATTTCTCAAACTGTTGAACGAACTGTTGTCTAGCGTGTTTGTCCAGTACTAGTATAGAATCCTCGGTTTAACCAGGAATGTGTACAGAAGCATCAGATTACCGTTGATCCTTGTCTGCTTTTGACACAACCTGCTTTTTGACCTGACTGCCCAGTCTGCTCTCTTTAGTCACTGCAGACTGCTAACCTTCAGTATGTTCTTACATTGAGTCATTTGGCAGATGCTTTTTTTCATCCAGAGGGTACAATGTGAACAATCAAAGCATAGATTCAAATTTAGAGTAAGTACAAAACAATTCCAGTTCTGCACAACCTCAGACTGGAGGTCTGAGCGCGCGGACGAATCTGCGAGCTCATGTTTTATTTGCTCCGGCATGTTGGTTTTGGCCCCCCGTCCCATTCAGTAGGGATGTTTGGGAATAGGAAGATGAAAAGAGTGTTCATGTCACGTTGTCCCGTCTCTTGACGGACAAATATTTATTTCCGATTATTGGGTGGGGGAACTTAACGCGGAATTCCGCACCCAGTCAGCGTTTAGAACCAAGATGGCTGCTTGCTGAGTAACGGCCGTTACCAACCAAGTTTGCACAAAATACAAAACACAACTGTAAATCTGTATTAAATAAAGAACCCATATGTTTACAGTTGTGTTTTTGTATTTTGGACTTTTCATACCCCACTACGGCAACATATCAGAAAAAAAACAAAAAACCTTGTATGTGCAATTTGCCTGTCCTCAGATCAGAGATCAGATGGAGGTCCTTCTGACGGAAAGGGTCCAGACCTATAGGGTGGAGATGGCTGAAGACGAGGAAAGGGCGCGGACGACTGCAGCCGAGTTTGAGGCGTCCGTCTATACTCCGGCCATGGTGAGAGAATCTACTGCTACTGCTGCCGAGTGGTTCAGGTGATCAGGACTTGGGTCCCAAGTCTCTGAGTAAGAGCAGGTCTGCTGGTTAGGGTGTTGGACTCTCACCCGGCTCTGGATTTGAGCTCTCAATTCCCGGTCTACCTGTAGGTGTCCAGGAATGCGCTACTTAATTTGCAAGCTGTATGTTTTAATGTTAAAATTGTATTTATTTATTATTGTAACATGTGTTTCAGTGTCTAGATAAGTGCAACATAAATAAGATGTATTATTGTTCTTATTATCATATATTATCCATGAGAAGGATGCCCTCATTATTACTTTGGATGAAAGAGTCTATGCAGTAAAAAGCCCAATCAGAAAATGTTTTATGTTTCCCTCTGCAGGCCCTGGTCCGCTGTTCAGAAGACGTTCTCCACACCCTAGAGGAAACGGTACCCATAGGGGGAGGTCCGGTCAGGGAGCCCTGGGTGGTGGAGCTGGAGGCGCTGAAGGAGAAGCTTCTCTCCATGGTGGAGTTCCTCCACCAGATGCTCAGTGCGCAGTGCGACTTCCACTGCTGCTACAGCAAGGTAGGCTGTGGGCCAGAAAAATATCTGCGCTTCAGCTTCTTTTACTGTAGTAATAAACTGTACTGTAGCACTGTAGGCTCCTTGCAAATGATGCCAAATGCATTTGTAGCCACTACTAGCCATGAAGCTAAAGTTTCATTATATATTTCACTGTAATGTTTATTGCCCACACAAAAACATTTCCTGACGGGAAATGTCTTGTTTATGAGTCACCATAGTTATTATATTACCTTTTTTTAAACTTTAAGTGGTGCTTTCAAATGCCCCCTCCCCCTCCAGGTGAATAGGTGGTACAGTCTGGTCCTGTGTGAGAACTTCCTCCAGGGGCTGCTGTTGGGGCTGAAGGAGGACACTTCCTGCGTGTCCAGCCAACGTCAGGCCTGGCCGGGCCAGACCCCCGTCCCTCCCTGGAGGAAGGCGCTGGCTGCCTTCCTCCGGAGGAATCCCCCCCCGGCTCTGCAGGAGCTGGTGGCCTTGGCCCAGCTGGCACACACCCTGCCCCAGCCTCGGCTCCAGAGGGCCGGCCGCCAGGTGGCCCAGCGGTGAGTTGTCAGAGGCCGTAGTATGATGTCACAGATGGCATGATGATGATGATGATGATGATGATGATGAGTGACTTGACCTAAGGAGCAGTTAATGGTTGGGAAATCTGGCTTGTTCATTCTTTGCGGTCTACTATTGTTGCATGTGGTTGGTAGATTCAGACTCTAGTCATTTAAAGTTTGAGTCACAAACTTGCTAGTGCATCCATAGGGTGCAGCATATTCTGAACTACCTCCGCTGAACAACTTTCTTAATGTTTTTGGCTGAAAACGTTGTATGCTTTGTTGATGTCGACCTCTATAGGTGCATGACTCTCAGGAAGCTCCTCATCTCGCAGGACACCGTGTCCTTCAGTGATCTCCAGATAGCGCTCCAGTGGCAGTACGACCTTCTGAGGAGCAGCCATGTTGGCCCCCCTCAAGCTCGACCGCCTGACGCCGCCAAACCCGACAGAATTTCAGAACAAACGGAAAGAAATCCTTCTCTGTCCCCTCGTTCACGATCCGATCCCGTTGCGAGTAGTTCCCACTGCCGCAGCTCCACTACCGACCCCGGTCCCTGGAGACCTGGGAAGGAGGCTGGACACCAGCAGCAGGTCCTCCTGGCCATGCCCCCTCCAACTGAGGGGAAGCCCTCCTCCCTGAGCTCCTTTGACTCTGGCTTCGATGGCGCCGGCTGCAGCCCCCTCGAAGCAGCTGGTTGCGGTGGCGGAAGGGAGGTGTGGCAAGGCCTCTCCGGTGTAACCGGATTGAGGGAGTCGCTCAGACCCCCTGCAGGGCCGCCCCAGACCCACACGGAGAACTTCTCTGGCGCTTTGCATACAGAGGACCTGAGGGAGGCCTTTGACTTTGGTTCAGTGGGGAATTCATCGAGGGCTAGCATCCAGATCACCCCTAAAATAAAACTTGAGTCGCTGAACTTTGAGATAAAGGTTCAAAGGTCGGCCACACCGCCTCAGAATCCATGGCTCAGCCTACCAGTGGACGATCTGGAGAACTCCTACACCGTCACCATTACCCAGAATACCCCGGGACAGCAGAAAGTTCCAGAGCTCAGCAGAAACCACTCCAGTGGTTCCCGAGACCAGCCCACACAGACGGAGGTCCCTGTCGGTACTATGTCCGACGTAGGACCACAAGCAGGAGACGGGACCCTGCAGTCGCAGAGCGGCATCGGTGATCCGGGACTGAGTCCGATCAGTCATCTCCTTTCCAGCACCATCACGGATGGGAACGTCAAGTCTGACTGCACCACGGAGGAGAACCCCACGCTGATCTGGGACTCGTATGACCTCCACGACCAGAACCACCACAATGCTCATGAGCGGTACGCCACCAGTTCTTCTTGAGTTGGAAACCGATTGAATTCTGTCATTACGGGTCTACATGATGTGTATGTGTTTGAGAATCGTTTAAGAGTCAAGTCAAGTGTTTCTTTCTAAGAAGAAAGCAAGCATTCAATACATACAAAATCCAAAGTATAGGACTGTGCTCTATCCAGCGTACATGTAACTAGTATAGAATGTCAGTTCATTATTATAGAAATTGGTTGTGTGTAGTCTATGGAAATCATTGTGTGCTATTGGTTTTGTTCGTCCAGGACCTGTAGCAGTGTCCAGGACGTCTCCATGATGGACTGGGAGGTGAAGGTTCAGGAGGACCTAAGGAACGTGGAGGAGATCCTGGAGCGGGCTGATGGGATCCTGGCGGTAAGGAAAAAGAAACCTCCAATCTTTCCCAACTCTAACAAAATCGAATTGAATATTTCTAACAATTTCCCCTAAATTTTCCATCTGGGATCATAAAGCATTATCCTATCGTTATGCAGTATGTTTATAATGGTGACCGTCAACAAACATGTCTGCCAGAGCTTTAAGGCTAGGGTAAGCCATTATTTTATTTTATTTTTCTTTACATCCTGAATCATCCTGAATCTGCAATCAAGAAATCAAATGCTTTGACAAAGAATTACAAAATCCAGTATCTGTTGCTACCTGAGATAGTCTGCCCGGCTGCCCCTGCACTACCTAGCTGGCACTTTTTTTATACATTTGCAAGCTTGGACAAAAATAACTAGAAAAAAACAAATTATAAAAAACTAGTTAAAGCAAATAAATATTGTTTTGGTGAGAGACCCTGTGTATTTTGATTAGCTGCTGTGTTAATATACAGGAAGAAGAGGATGTCCTCTCGCAGGAAGCCATGTTTGATGTCCTCGTGAGGTCCGAGACTAATCACTGGGAATTATGGGAAAATGAGGAACAGCTTGGTCCGGTATGTGCATAAACACAAATGGACCAAATCTAAAATATTACTATAATCTATCAATCAATATATCTGTTTTGTTGTAACATTTTTTATTATATTTTGACTTTTTACGAATGGCAAAATTTGAAGAGAAACATTAGCGTTTCATTATTTGACTTGAGAATTGGCAGATATATTGCCCTTTTTGCACTTTCAGCTGTCCGCTAGTGAGCTGGCTGAAGCTGGTGTTCTTGGCCTGGATGAGGACCTCAGTTATCCCAACTGCGAGACCCGTGACTGGTGCCAAACACTGATCCCTTCTGCTGGATCGGAGTCCCTGCTGGACGACTGCTACCGCGTTGAAGACAGGAGTCCTCCGGGGTTCGATCTGCCCGGAGACCGGGTAAACCTGCTCCCCGCGCTGAGGAACATCCACATCCTGGACGAGCTGATCCTGGAGGAGAACCTCAAGATCCACAAGCTTCGACACCAGGAGGAGACCCTGGAGGAGGAGAGGGGGGCTCACCGGGAGAAGCCCTCGGAACCGAGCGTGTCGTTGGGTAAGAGCAAAGACCAGCAGGCCTTTCGACACAGGCTGCAGAAGGAGAAGATGGAGGTGGAGAGGATGGAGAAGAGTTTGAACCAAGAGCTGGCCTGCGGGCAGAGGGTGAGGCGGCAGGGCAGTAGGATCAGGAAGGTTGTCAAGTGCTCGGCTCTTGTGAAGTTTGGAACGTTGAATCCCGACGACCAGGAACTCTGCAATGAGCTTCTATCAGGGAGCCATCGGCGTTCCCAGAGGGCAGTTCAGCAGACCTTAGAAGAGCCCCTTCATGACACTCCAGGACAGGACTTGGATGACCACCATGATCAAGAATCCTTGACCTACTGTGATCTCTACCCTCTCACGGTTGATGTCGACGAAACATCAGAACCGTTGCCTACACTAAACCCTACAACCATCCGCAATTCCCAATATGATCGTGAGGAATTTCCTCAAGAAGAGGGGTTAGAGCCTCAGAGCGCGATGGCCGAGACTGAGACGGACATGGAACCAGGAGGAAGTGACGTCACCTGCAAACCAGACGCTTCCTTAACCCCCGAGATGGGACCAGACGATGGAGCGTTTGACCCCGGCAGTGAGTCCACGCCGTCTCCTGTGCCTAAGCCCCGGACAGTCTCCCTGGAGAACACCGCAATCTCCATGGAGATACAGGAAAGGCCTTGTTCTGTGGAGCCCACATCAGAACCTTCTCCTCCACTACCACCACCGTGTGATCCACCATCATGTGATCCAACTTTGTTTCATCCTCCACCACGTGATCCACCACCATGTGATCCACCACCATGTGATCCACCACCATGTGATCCACCACCATGTGATCCACCACCATGTGATCCACCACCCGAAGCTCCACCCAAACCCAAAGAGCGTAAGCACAAACCCTCGTACGATGGCCTCCTTTGCTCAGCCGTCAGCGGCCACAGCAGCAGCAGCAGCAGCAGCAACAACAACAATAACAACAACCCCCTCACTGACGACTCTCTGGGGTTGCCAGATGGCCGCAAGTTCCCAGCGTTCTCCATGGAGGACACGACAGACATGGAGAACGCTACGATGGCGCCAGCATGCAACGGACCAACAGAGAGCAATTCACAACCCCGCCTGGGGAACCAGACCCTCATGGGTCTCTCCTCCTCCGATCCCCCATCTCCACCCCAGGAGACTTCAGAGGAGCTGATGGCGTGCGACCCTTTCGGGAGGTCGGATCATTGGGAGGACGTGGCGGACGGGTTTCAGCGCTCCGCGACCACCAGGATCAGCAGAACCGTCTTACCGGCTCACCAACCGACCGTGAAGCAAGAGGACTTCTCAGAGGTACTGGCAGTGTGGCTTCTGAGTTGTGAGGGTGATTTGAAAGTCATTAAAAAAATAAAATACAAAATAGCCACTGGTGACATCACAAGTGTCCACCGAGATGTATGATGGCCAAGTCACCTCCAAAGTGGATTGTTCCAAGTGCTAAGCGTGATCAGTCCATCACTCTCACTTGTGATGTCACAAGTGGAAAGATTAAGTGATTTGTATGAACCCCAGCTCTCCCACCTGCTAGGGTTCCTTTAAATGTGTTCAAGTACTCTTTCGTTAACGATAGCAGCATCTGTTTTAAGCTCCCATCAAATGAAGCCAGATGATGGTTTAGTAAATGTTGAAGCTGTGCAAAACAAGGTGATGTCCAACTCCTCGTGAAGTTTACATTAATTGATGTATTTGCGTTTTGGACTCAGATCTCAGACTTTAAGACCCCCATCGTCCTGGACACGGGGTCTGGGGTGATGAAGGCCGGGTTTGCCGATGAGGAACTTCCGAAGGTTATTTTCCCCACAATCATTGGCCTGCCAAAGTATGAGGTAATGTCATAGCAGATCAGGTCATCGTGTTCAGATCATAGTTCTCATGTTGGTTAAAAAAAGACATCTCAGAAAACGAGGAGAAACAAAGGTTAAGGAAGATTAGTCAATGAGTTCAACAATCTTGACTGTGGGTGATTCTGTTTATCTGAAACACCAACAATCTTAATATCAAAGCTATTGCTGTTAGTTCATGGTGCTAGCCATCGTTCCGTCCATGTGGTAACTACTGAGACAGCAGGGGGGGGTGGGGGGGGGGGGGCTTTAACAGATGTTGAAGGTACAGATGTTGAAGGTCCACAGTTGTTCAGCGCTCTCTGATTCTTCTGCAGGAGATGATGAACAACAGCTCGGAGCGAGAGGGCTTCATCGGCCACGATGCCCAGCACATGAGGGGGGTCCTGGCCCTGAGATACCCCATGAAGAACGGGGTCATCCACAACTGGGACGACATGGAGAAGGTACGGGTAGCACACAATGTGTTAAACTGGGGCAGTACCAGTGTGTTAAACTGGGACGGTACAAATCATTGACAGGCCAATGAGTGAGGGGAAAATAATCTTTGTATGCAAAACGCTTTTGATCTGAAGCGTTGTGCATACAGCATTACCTTCCTACCAATAATTCACTCAAATTCAAATATGTTGATTTGTATGTTTGGTTTTGTAATGGGATAAATGCAGGTTAAAACACCTTGTTGAAATGCTATTGATTTCACTTGTATTGCTGGTGTTGGCATGAGGAGGTGACTTTTAATTAATACTTAATTCGTTAACTTTCCTGTTACGAGATCCATAAAGAAATGTGAAAACCTGACTTCTTTTCAGATCTGGCACCACGCCTTCCAGCAGCTGTGCGCCGACCCCGAGGACCACCCGGTGATGCTGACCGAAGCCCCCATGAACCCTCTGCAGAACCGGCAGCGCGCGGTGGAGGTCATGTTCGACCGCTTCTACGTCCCCTACGTCTACGTGGCCATGCAGGCGGTGCTGGCGCTGTACGCTGCCGGCCGCTGCACCGGTACGCCAGACAACTTTATTCATACAACGCTTCGGAACAGTTTCAGTCGCAAAGGGGTCCACCTTTTGAGTTTTAGTTGAAACCCCAAAATGTACTTTAAAAAGCAAGGGGGACCATCTCTTTTGGTCCCGTCCCGTCCGTCCCCCCCCCCGAGGGAAAAGGAAGACACCCCGAGGAGGAACACACACACACACCTTGTGCTTGACCTGAGCAAGTGTGCATTGGGAGACTTTATATTTCAATACATTCCAAAGCGAATATTTGATTTTGTTAGTTTTCACCTAAATTACTGTCCAATGTTATTAATGGGTTTGTGTTTCAATTATCCCAACAGTAAGAGGAAACCAACATCTCTAAGCTAAACCAACAATTGTATGCATGAGAGAAAGAGCTTTTCTTAAGAGTTTAAATTGAGTCATATTTCATTGAGTAGAATGTTTCAGTAGAGGTTAGAGACCAGACTTCTACTAGATAGTTGGGGACTGGGGTACCTCTGCATTAAGGACCCCAGTAACGCGCCCTGTGGTTCCCCAGGGGTGGTGCTTGACTCTGGGGACGGCGCCAGCCACAGCGTGCCCGTGTTTGAGGGCTACAGCCTCCCGCACGCCGTCCAGCGTTTCCCCCTGGCCGGACACGACGTCACCCTGCACCTCACGAAGGTACCCCACACACCGCTCATGGGGGTCTGCATGCATGTTTTATTTCTGCTACTCGTTGTGTATATAGATGTCGTCGTTCCTGTAGATTCTTTGGTTGTTTTCATTCCACTTTTCCATCATTTTTTTATTTATTCTTATGACTAGTACTGTCCTGTAGTTGTGCTGTGACAACCTAATGACCCATTTAGGATTAAAAAATAACATCTAATCTGGGGGTCAGAGAGCCTAAGAGATTTAATGCAGCTTTAACATTTTAACCTACGTGAATTCTGGCTGTATCCATACAGATAGTGCTTCTGTAGTTGAAGATAAATGTTTTGTTTGCCATTGCCATCTATGGCAATATTCATATGGAAATTGTAGAGCTGGCCATTGAATTATCCCAGAGGTCATTAACTCTGGTCTGTTTAATTAAGTGTAATTAAAATGTATTTATACAGGGAAGAGGATGCGTGGTTGCTAGGCAACTTCTCTAACACTGGAATAAAACTGGAGCTCTATAAACGATGACTCCATGTGATAGATATAGTGATGCTCATGTATGTTGTTGTCATTGTATCTTTAGCTGTCTTTGAGGTCCTTAAGACACTAGATGCTAAATGTCCTGATTTACAAGTTGGTGAAGGAACGTTTGAACACTGGCCAATTCTTATATCGTCTCTATTCAAAAAAAATAATATTATTTTTTCTGTAGTTGTTGTGAGATCATTCAAAGTATAGCTTATTTGGTTTAGTTGCAAGTGGGTTATTGGTATTTTACCTGTAGAGCATTAACCCCCTGCACCGTCTCCCCTAGAGGTCTCATGAATAATACACAGCCCCCATCTTCAGTTACATCCAGGGGAGATAATACGGCCTGAAGCTGTTTTGATCTGTACAGTCCACCCTGCATGTTTTGTACCTCCTCCATGAGACGGCTGGGAACGCTACTGAGGACTCTGGTCCTTACAGCTCGGCTCGGCTGGGGCCATCGAGTGTTGTGTTCAAAACCGCCTTCCCTCATCCCTTTGCATCTGGCTAGGAAACGCTAGCCTCCATGAGACCGTCCGGCTCTCAAGAGTTCATTCTGTTTCTCTCTGCAGATCACTTTGGCCTCGGTCTCATTGAAAGCCTTTTCCAAGAATTAAACAATGATGGGGCCAATCAGCATTTGGGGGAGGGACGAACAAGGGGCGTCTGACGTTTTGAAATTGAACGTTATTAAATCCGTTAACGTGTGGAGCACATTTACTGCAAGTGGGCACATGGTTGATGGCAGCAAGAGACAGCCTTTTATGGCGGTTACATCGGTTTTGGGAGCGTTTAAACCGCGTGCGTGTTTGTCCCCAGCTCCTCCAGGAGCAGGGCGTGGGCATGCGGACCAGCGCCGAGCTGGAGATCGTGAGGGAGATGAAGGAGCGATGCTGTCGCGTGGCCCTGGACTACGAGGCGGAGCTGACCCCCAGGGGCCCCTCCCAAGGGCGGGAGATGAGCTACACCATGCCCGACGGACAGGTGGTCTGTCTGGACACCGAGAGGTTCAGGTGAGGGGGGGAGGGGGGCGTAAATCAGATCTTTTTTAAAGAAGGGACATCATGCCCTCAATGTTTGTGAATGAATGTTATTCTGTGGTGTTTGACTCATTTGTAGGACATTATCCCCTACTGGCTACTGGCCTATTGGAGCGTTTTCATTGGAGTTCTGGAGTTCAAATTCTGTTGGTGTAGATTTGTTTTTGTTTTTTTAATTTGAAGGGAATCTTTGTGCAAAATATCTGATGTGTGGACAACAAAGGGATCGTGTAGTGGTTAGGGAACCACCATTCCCAGCCGGAACTTTCTGGGTTTGGTCCCCAATACATTCCTGTAGGCTTCCTTGAGCAAGATGCTAACCAATACCAGCCCCTACTTACTTAAATTCACTGTAATTCACTGTGAATAATAACATCTGCCAAATGACTAAATAAATAGTAGGATGTCAATCTTCTTTTAGCCGTCACGTTGTGTTACAGCCAAACTTAAACGTATCCTAACTTTATTTAAACTCAGTTGTAGCTCACCTGCTTCATGTGGTTCTTTCAGGGCACCTGAGATTCTCTTCAGGCCCGAGCTGATTGGCCGAGATCATTATGGGATGCACGAGAGCCTTTACAAGTCGGTCCTCAGCTCCGACGTCGACCTGCGGAGGGAACTGTTGGGAAACATTGTCCTTTCAGGTAAAGCCCTGGTTTACCTTTTACTGGGGACACTTTCAGCTTAAAAGTCAACCGTGGTCACCAGTTTAACCTGCAGACTGTCTAGCAAACATGCTGGGATCGTGTTATCTTGGCCGGAAATTGGCCTCCTTTTAACATTCCTGTTTGTCCTTGAATGAATACCTAAACTTTCTCTGTACGGTTTGTCTTGACATGAGCAGAGGTGCTTGCTGTCATCCTGAAACAAACGTGGCCTCTGTCCACAGAATCAACCTTGGTTAATTCATAATTGTTCCCGCCATGTTGATTTATTGTGAAACCAAGCAAACGTTCTCGTTGTGTTGTCTGCGATAACATAATTGTACCAACCACGGACCAAAGGATTTTAAATGACAACTTTGTGCGCCAGGAGATCCAATCCTGTGTGTGTGTGTGTGTGTGTGTGTGTGTGTGTGTGTGTGTGTGTGTGTGTGTGTGTGTGTGTGTGTGTGTGTGTGTGTGTGTGTGTGTGTGTGTGTGTGTGTGTGTGTGTGTGTGTGTGTGTGTGTGTGTGTGTGTGTGTGTGTGTGTGTGTGTGTAGGCGGGAACACGCTCCTGGCGGGCCTCCCCGAGCGTCTGCAGCGCGAGGTGGGCCGCATGGAGCCGGGGGGGCTGGGGGGGCGGGTGCGGGTCTCCAGCCCCGCAGGCCGTGAGTCCTCGGTGTGGCGGGGGGGCGCGGCACTGGCCAGCCTGCCCTCGCCGGGGGGCTGCGCCTGGATCAGCCGCGAGGAGTACGAGGAGTATGGACCCCAGATCGTCTTCAGGAAGTGCTTCTGAGCCGGCCTCAGGTGTCTCACACGTCAAGTGCAATATGTATTTGTAAATGATTATATTTAATATACAAATATATTTATAGCTTCTTCTACTCTGGTGCCATGGTGCTCTGCTCGTTCGGGAATCTATTTTTAAATGTGTGTCCGTCTTATTCTGGATGAAGGATTCTGATTTAATTTATCCGTTAATAACTTGTTTTACTGCGTGTTTATGAATCTCTTACTTCACGAATGATTCCACATCTCTTAGTAGCGGGTAAAGTCCAACGGTAAACTTTTTAACCCACGATAGAAACTCTGCAAATGTGTTTTCCCCTTGCATTTTTCTACCAAACAAGACTTGACTGCTATGGTCTTTAAATCCAGTTCAGGGATTATTTGGTGAAAATCGTTCAATGATCAACGGTCGACCCAATCAGCCTCAACGCCATTCTCTAAGCCTTTTTAGAATAACCAGTGTAGAAACAAACAAACGTCAAAGTTAAATAATATTCTAACACAAAATAAATTAAAAAGTTAAAATCTTATTTTAAAAAGTATCAAATTTTCTTTGAAAACATATGTATTTGGTGTACGTTGGTGAATGAGACAAACGAGTACATAGACTGTGATAACGAGGTTGATCGTCAGAACGACCGCTATCAACTGAAACATGTTGTAGTTGTGACGTCAACCCTATGCTGGGCGACTCCAGCTAACGGCACAGAGCGTGTATAAACTATGAACTTCACTCGGATTTCTATGACTGTACGATGCAATAACGTTCTCGCCTTTTATACTTTCCTCGTATCGTTCATCTGCCTGAGCCAACGCAACTGCAAAGTTTTTTCAATTGAGGGAGTGAAATGCAGAGAATTACAGTATATGATGGGAAACCCTGATCTTTTTTTTGTGAATAGAATAACTGCAAACTTGTTACAGGTGTTTGATGACTTGGTTTTATGTTTTTAACTGCGTGGTTTGATATCAATGTGTATCTTCTGTGTATTTTGTTTTATGTGGGTGATGTGTTTCTTTTGGGCTTTTACCTCCAACTTGTTCAGCAGTATTTATTCATTCTAAACTCTGTGACAGCCTTTCCCTCTGTGCCAAAAAAAAACATGCATTGTTACTTTACTTGAAACTAGAGAATGCTTTGCCGAAAACCTTATGTCAACTACCTAAACTAATAGAAACACCAAGCTGATTTACATGGAAGTGATTTGCTACAGCTTTGTGTTTAAACGTTTTGTGTGTTTTGCTATGGAAGTATTTTACTTCAGCTTTGCGTTTTTAACTTTGTGTGTATTGCTTGGTTTCTGTCTTAAATATTTTTGATGGTGCAGTATTTGAGGTGTCTTAATATTCTGTGCGGCCTGTGTTTTTAATGTATGGAGTGGTCATGTGGTTCTACGGCTCAGGTCCAGGGAGGAGACGACGATGTGTATCGGTGGGACGGGTTGACCTCGCAGGGTCAGAGAATAAACTCTCTAATCTGTTCAAAGTATGTTGTGTGACGAGCAGAACCTCTGGATGTTCTGCGCAAGTCACATGTCTGTTTTTTAAGAATAAATATTTTATCTTTTCAAATATGTGTGGCCTTTTATGGATGTATTTAAATGAGCGGTATGGGGGGAAGTATGGGAACCTCGACTGCAATATTCCGACCACAACCTCGCATAGCCTCAGTCCGCAGCTGGTTTCAATTCCCACATAAACCTTTGTGGAAGTCACTGGCGTCCCAAATATGCACTCCAATAACCGTTTGTGTAACTCATGCCAACTGGAAATGTATTTTGTACATGCTTTGAGTTGAAGTGGATTTTAAAACGTGTTGGCGCTTCAACAGGCACATAAATAGCCTATAAACCAGCAAAGGATATCTTAACTTTTAAAGTTTCATTTGCACCATTAAATATAGTTGAAACATTAAAGAGTGAACTGAATTGGGAAACATAGTGCCATGTCTTTTGTAGTTTTCTCCCCCCACCCCCCCAAGATAACTAGACGATATAGTTTTACCACATTTCTAACTCAATTATAGACAAACAAAAATATATATAAATAACGGCTAGGGACCAATATCCAATTATTATGATTACAGACCGGCTGTATTGTGGACGAGGGCGCCATCTAGTGGACATGACGCGGTCAGTTACCTAGACAACCCTCAACAAGTCGGTGTTTGTTTTGGTTTCAAACATCCGCTTTGTCGCCTCGTGTATGAGCCAACTCATCGTTTAATGAAGCACCGTGGAGATGTCTAGGGCTCAAGCAGAAAGCGTGATTAAAAACATCATCCGAGAAATCGGCCATGAATGCGCGGCGAAGGGCAATGCCGCGTCCGAGACGCTGGTGGCCTTCATGGTGAGTTGTACCGTAACGTTATAATGCATCACTTGTCCAGTGTAAACTGTCTGTGAATGCATATATGTGTAGAGATGCGCCGTGCTTTGAATCGCAGGTGAAGGCTGTTGTTCTGGACCCGAAAAACGGCTTCAACGTCGACCGCACTCTCACCAAGCAAGACGTGCGGCAGCTGGTGGAGGTAAAGCAACCAAAGTAAACACTCTTCATGCAACACTTGAACTCTCTAGTCACCGTTGATTTCCACCTTTCTAATGTGACCATTTTGAATGGTTTCTTCTTTTCTTCACAGTTGTGTGTGGGTAAACTTACAGAGGAAGGCAGTCCAGCGCTCGACACAATAAAGATGCAGGTTTACTTTGACATGAACTACACATCTCGGCGTGAGTTGGTCCTCGGTCTCATTAAAACACATTTTCATTAGGTCCTAGAAATAGTGTATTCTCCACATGCAAACAGTGTTTGTTTTTCTTAATATTCTTTTTTTGTTGTTGATAATTTACCAAACTTTTCCGAACCGCAGGTGAGTTCATTCAGGAGCACAAGCGCTTGCTGACGACGCGGCTCGGCCCGGTGTCCCGGGAGATCACCGACATGCGTGCCTGGACGCAGGCGGACCTGGAGGAACTCTACCGGAGGATCATCGGCTACTTACTGCTGAGCTCCGGCGTCGGCTCGCCCAACGACGTCAACACCGTCCGGGAGGCCACAGGTAGGATTCACTAAATGAACGGGATATACCTGTCTAGTCAAGGTATTGAGGAGGCTCAATACCTTGGAAGGACACCGTCCAAGGACACTGACAGGAAGTTGGTGTCCGTCCACTTCCTGTTCCAGCGGCGCTGCAGAATGCGTTTCCTCAGCAGAAGCTGGGCACCTTCCTGTCTGTATCTCTCTACTTCCTATCTATGTCTCTACTTCTTGTCTGTAGGTCTACTTCCTGTCCCAGCAGCACTGCAGAATATGTTTCCTCACCTGGACCTGGGGACCTTTCTGTCTGTATCAGTCTATTTCCTCTCTAAATCTCCATACTTCCTGCGTGTGTCTACTTCCTGTCCCAGCGGCGCTGCAGAGTGTGTTTCCTCAGATGGAGCTGGGGACCTTCCTGTCTCTCTCCAGTAAGGACAAGGAGCAGCAGCTTGCGGAGCTGACCTCAGTCGTCACAGGGATACGACTCTTCAACAAGTTCCTGAAGAAGGGAGGGGAGGGCATCGACGACCGTGAGTTTACACTTCTTTACCACGGATACAAGATGAGGACGATTTCAGATGGGGCATGATAGTCTAGCGGTTAGGGTATTTGACTCCCAAACCCAAAGGAGCCTATGGCCCCCTTGCATTAGCATTTTATTCTTTTTACAAATGTTACTAACTTGGACTGTCGGTTGCGACATTCTAGGGGACAAAATCCCACACAGAGTTTTCCGTCACTGTGGTTGTTCCACCAGAGAGAGTGGGCGGAGTTAATGCAACGGACTCGCTCTTCAGCTCACTTGGGTGGGAAGCGCCGTACCGGTTTTTTCGGTCCAAAAACACACCCTCAATTACCGTTTATCGCCATAGGTGTTGAGATAGACAACCAAAACAGAAATCTTCAAGATCATCACTTTAAATTGAGCCAAGTTTTGGTCAAAGTTGGTTCAAAATGGTTAAAATTTTATGGGAGAGATGGCGAAGGAGTTTGGTGTGATTGAAAGTCGGTGTAAGGATCTTGTGCAGGCGGCACAATGCATCATGGGAATAATCACCAGAAATGTCTACTTGCCTCGTTGTGTGAATGGACCAATCAGATTGGTTTCAGTGTGCATAACCCCAAGCTGCTGGTCATGCTCCGCAGTGCCGATGATCCTGAACGAGGCGCTCCCTGCGCTCAGCGGCGCTATGGAGGCGTCGCTGCGCCAAACACAGGGCCTGGCGTGGAGGTACACCGCGCTGCTCGAGACGCTGGCGGGCGGCAAGGAGCCGGCCGGGGAATCGAACCCGTCCCCCGTCCTACTCAGGCAGGCCCTGTACAATGTCCGACAGCACGAAGCCCTCCTCAAAGTTATACTGGTGGGTTTAGCGGTGGAGGAGAGGAAAGTAGCTTCGTATAAGTAACATGGGAACTAAGTAAAACGAAACAGAGGAACTAATTGGAAGTAGCTAGGGTACTTTGGGAAAGTAGTTAGGGAACCAGGTCAAAGTAACTAGGTCACTAAGTAAAACCAAGTACATCAGTACGTCTCTAGGTCACCGATAACTATGTCCGATCTAATCCAGTACCTTTGCATTATTAACCTCAAACTGTGTTAACTTCAAACTCTTTTGAGGTCAATTAGAACCATCTTGAACCAAACTAAAACAGAATTTCCTACCATTTGTCAAAACAAGTAAAGTTTATTTGAAAAGGTATTCCGAGTCTGTTTGGTTTTCTTGCATGCTGATATTGGTCTGTTAGTCTTGCAGGCTGATGTTGGTCTGTCTGTTTGTCTTGCAGACTGATGTTGGTCTGTGTTTTCGTCTTGCCGGCTGATGTCTGACTGTCTGTTTGTCTTGCAGGCTGATGTTGGTCTGTCTGTTTGTCTTGCAGGCTGATGTTGGTCTGTGTTTTCGTCTTGCAGGCTGATGTCTGACTGTCTGTTTGTCTTGCAGGCTGATGTTGGTCTGTGTTTTCATCTTGCAGGCTGATGTCTGACTGTCTGTTTGTCTTGCAGGCTGATGTTGGTCTGTCTGTTTGTCTTGCAGGCTGATGTTGGTCTGTGTTTTCGTCTTGCAGGCTGATGTCTGACTGTCTGTTTGTCTTGCAGGCTGATGTTAGTCTGTGTGCGAGGCAGGTGGAGAGCCTGCAGAACGACCTGGCGTCTCGCCTGCTGAACCTAAAGGAAGCAATTCAGTCCAAGACCGCCGTGCCCACCGCTCTGGTGTTCGTACGTATCTCAGCCACCCTCCTCCTCCTCCTCTCGCTGTCACTGGGACTGCAAACCAGAGGTATTCCCTCCTGTGTGATCCTTGGTGCAAATATCTTTTCTCGGGGCTGGCCACAAACACAAGCGCATGCTCGTGCGTCCACACACACACACGCACGGACACACACAACCACTCCAGACAATTTCAAAGCAGGCAATTGCTAGCTCGCCATGCAACTCCCATCCTCCAAACCAACCTGTGGTCCATCTGCTGAATATCACTTGCTTCTTGCTAAATGGTTGAGAAACATTGACGTCCACCACGCATGTTATCAAAACTACAAGGGACATTGGAAAAATGAGCATTTCCCAGCTTGCCTTCTTCCTTCGTTACTGTTCAGAAGAAAGCAACTAAATTAAATTATTGGTGGGTAGGAATAATATTTATTTTTAATATGCATGCAGTTTTGGAACATTTCAATTAGGACAACATCTTTCTTTTATAACGAACCAAAAGTATTGTACACAAGTTGGGAAGGTGGTATATATAGCTTTTACAATTACAAGTTCTCTTATTGTTATTGTTGAATGGTTACTTGGAAGACTGCATGAAATGGTCAATGTGCGAGAGGGCCCACCTACAATAGTAAAAATCCCCTTCCTACATGGACGCGATAACTTCTGCACCCCATTGCACCGGTTGCATCATCTGCATTTACGCCAGTGTCCCCAACGCCTTTGATAGCCCGAGGCAACGCACTTGAGGAGTGCCAACTCGCTCCTGGGAGTTTACAGCATTGCTGATGGTAGCATTGAAATGGCCGAATGTGTAAGCAAACAACTCCAACAAGCGATGCATAAAGCTAACCCAAGGCTTTGTGTTTCAGCCCCACTTCACGGCGCTGGCCCGGCTGTGGTCGGGGCTCCAGGACGAGATGGTGCTGCTCAACGTTCAGGAGGCGGTGGCACTGGGTCTGCAGCCCTTCCTGCTGGCCCAGGCCCAGCGGTTCCCCCCGACACAGCTGGACCTCATGCTGCAAGGTCAGGAGGTCAGGAGCGACGAGCAGAGGATCGCCGAGTCGGCAGGTGAGTCGGACGCAGAGCAGGGCGGGGGAGGGGCGGGGGGGGGGGGGGGGGGGGGGGGGGGGTTCATCAGTGTCGTCGGTACTCATAATACGACCTAGGTTTCAGTCTGGGATATCGGTTATTCTGTTTGTCTGGTCTGTTATGGTTGTTATGCATGCCACTTGAATCTTTTTAAGTTTCCCGGGCTGCATAGCACACCGAGCTATCACATGTATGTCCGCGTGAAATGAACATTTACATTTTGGTTCAGACTAAAAGATTGTGGTCATGGTGTACACCATTTTTAGCGCACAATGTACATCCTGCGCTCAAAATGAATAGCTGCAGCACCAGTGTGCCGTACCTGATGGGGGTTCTTGGTTGTTGTCGGATGAGGTTTCTTGTTGGCCAACATGTCAAATCGGTCCCAACATTCTCTAGTTATAGGTACAGGTGCTTACCTGTTATAAGATAAGATGATACTTTATTAATGCCAGGCAAGAACTTTGGGAAAGGGCACTAACCTTCCTTATTTCCAGAAGAACGGGTTGACAGAAAGGATGTCAGGGGCCAGCAGTGGTTGTTCCCGGAGACGATGGGGAACTTCTCCAAGCTGCAGCTGCAGTACCGAGGGATGTGTGGCTTCAGCCTGGCCTCCAGAGACGGACTGCTGCTCCCGGGTGAGCCAGAACCCTTCTGATTATACCCCTCTACATAGAGGGGGACTGGGGTCGGGTGCCTAGGTTATGGTGTACCCCAATGTCTGCAGCCTACCTGTAGGCATCCTTGCGCAAGATGCCCCTTAACTCCTACCTGCTCCTTAATGACATGGATCTGAATTCATGTTTTCACAAATCCATGTATTCTGAAGTCCCTTTGGACTCAGCCAAGCACCGTTAGGTTAAACTTGCATCCGTCAAAGAAATGCGTGTCTCTGTCTCTCCTTTAGTAACACATGAATCATGGTTAAGCATCAGAGAATAATTTGGTAATTTGTAATTTGTTTGTCCTCCTGTAAAAGAAACAACAATGCAACAAATGTTAATTTAAGGTAATCCCAGCATCGGCGTCCTGAAACACCAGGACAAGTACTACGTCTTCAGCTCCCGGGAGGCCGCTGAGCAGTTCTCCAGCAGCCCAGACGACTTCACCTCCCGTGTGGCCGAGCGGGCGCGGAGCTGCCCCGAGCTCATCCAGCTGCTGGAGTTACACCAGCAGTTCACCGCAGCCACGCCCTACTCTGAGGTTAGCCACGCCCTTCTTTGCGGCTAGCCCCGCCCCAGACCAAGGTTAGCCACGCCCTACTCTGGGTTAGCCACGCCCTTCTTTGCTGTTAGCCCCGCCCCAGACCAAGGTTAGCCACGCCCTACTCTGGGGTTAGCCACGCCCTTCTTTGCTGTTAGCCCCGCCCCAGACCAAGGTTAGCCACGCCCTACTCCCAAGGTTAGTCCTTAGTTACCGGGCTTCTGTGTTTACATGGCAGTTACGAAACCTGGTTGCTGCGGTACCAAGGTTACAAACAGGTTATTTTCCCGTCTGCATGTAAACAAGGGGGGCCAGGCTTGCCCTTGAAGCTTGAGGCAGCCATGCGTAGTGGAGACTGGTGGACACGCACCCAGAAGATCCCAGCAGTGCCATAGACCTGCGTGTCTATGGCACTGTCCCTATATGCGATGTCCCTATATCTTGGATTTTCGTTGCCTCACTGAGCAATTCAAATCAAATGGATGGACCACCATTTCTGTCTGTCTACTTTGGCTATCGTATAAACACAGCCGCGTGTGTGTGTGTGTGTGTGTGTAGATGGCTCTAGGGGGGACCCTACTTATGAAGGCGGTCAGCAGGAGCGAAAGCGGCACCCAGACGGACACCCACCTCCTGGAGGCCAACCTGGTCACCACATACCAGTGGAACGAGTGGGAGCTACGCAGGCTGGCCCTCAAACTGGTCCGTCCGTTTGTCTGTCTTTATATACGTACACATCTCAATTGAACTGGAGAGAAGCACTGAAAATCGCTTGGAAAACCACTTCCTCGCGTGTCCTTTTTTAAACCTAACATTATTCCCTGATGTTATTGCACACTTGCCTTGACGTTCACAACAGCGTTCATAAAATCTTGTTTTTAGGGACGGTTAGGTTTTAGGGATCAGTTTTTCTAGTAGTCATATCTGCAAAGTTTAAAATGTTAGACGGATGGGATGTAGGGCTTGGGTGCATAAGAAAAGGCAAAATTATACTTCACCGTCCAGCACATGTTTTGGAAAGGCGGCTGCCCCTGAATATGCAGGTAAAAACCATGTTGACAACAGAGTACCTTCAGTATCTTGTTTATTCACAAATGTAATGTTTAAGCAACAAAGTGTATTCAAATCCCCACCACTAGGCCAACCTGCAGACCAGGGTGACCCACTCCACGCAGACCGACCTGAGTCACCTGAGACGAGAGAACAACTCTCAGACGTTTCCCCCCAGAGACACCGCCTGCCAGACCACCAGGGACAGCGAAACCAACGTACCCAAACCCCTGGTGTACCTGACCCGGCTCCGCGGCCGCCATGACAGCCCGGTTGTCAAAACAGACCTCACCAGACCTGTTGACGAATGAGCCTGATTGGTTGATTGCTTTTTATTTTTGCACTTTTCAAAATAAAAGTTGTTTTAATATTTTATTTGACTCTCATAATTGTTGAATATATCATTAGCACTTGCTAATAGTGGGGTGCCTTTTCTTTCTCTGCTCCCTTCTATTTCTCTTCCTTTCTCCATCAGATTTAGCTGATAACTTTTAAATGTTTGTAAAGGTTCTGGCACCACTGATGGAGCGTCAGACTCACCTGATGAATGTCACTCTTGTAAGAGCGAGGGGGCCAACCCCGTACCAACATGCAATGCAGGGTGACGTACCTTCACATTTCCTATTGTTCACAAGAACATAGCATTGGTGATTTTGGTCACTATGGGAGCTCAGGGAACTGGAGAGCCGATTCTGTTGCAACACTTCCACTGTGAATCATTTTACTTTGATTGTATTGTGGTTTTATCATTTCTGCAAATGATCTTGATTTCATATTGTGTGTGTCTAATGTTACACTTTGAAAAGCCTTTTTTACAAAGGTGATAGTAAAAATTTTCATTAACGTTAAAGTAATTTGATTAGTTAATTTCTAATTATTCAAAAGTATCCTCCCGTTAGATGTTGGAGGATACTTGATATAAACGAATTCACCTATAATGGAAGTGTGATGATGTGAGGCACTTCAATCAATTTGTAATTGAGAGGCGCCGGCCTCTACAGCCGGCCCCCCTCTGTTGGCCCCCCTCCGTTGGCCTCCCTACAGCCGGCCCCCCTCTGTTGGCCCCCCTCTGTTGGCCCCCCTCCATTGGCCCCTACAGCCGGCCCCCCTCCATTGGCCCCTACAGCCGGCCCCCCTCCATTGGCCCCTACAGCCGGACCCCCTCCATTGGCCCCTACAGCCGGACCCCCTCCGTTGGCCCCTACAGCCGGACCCCCTCCGTTGGCCCCTACAGCCGGCCCCCCTCCGTTGGCCCCTACAGTCTCCTCTGTCAGCATCTTTACAGTTGGCAACACCTCCGCTGGCCTGTCAGCGTCGGCGCAGTTAGCCACAACTACGTTGGCCTCGCCACAGACCGCCTCTGCATGCAACAGAGTGGCCCCGCCTCCGCAAGCACCCCTGAGAGTGGCCACGTCTCGTCACCCACGCCTCTGCAAGGTAGGCCCCTCCTGTGTCGGCCTCGGCGGCAGTCTGCTTTGCCGTGGTCAGCCTCACCGCGGTCAGCCTCGCCAGGTCAGCACCACGGCTAGCTCCATTACCTGCGGCGTGCTGCACGGCTGTGCTGCACATAAATGCATGTGTTGTTTAAAATAGCTGTCGACTTTCAATATGGAAATCATGAACCCTCATGGGTAAACCAAATCCAGAGCCATAGAGAGAGAGAGTTGCAACATCTCTGTTCACTCCATCAGGCAAAATGTTTTGGAGCAATGGCGGATCATGTTCCAGATGTTCCAAACTAAAGGTTATTACACCCCATTCTTGTAAGTTACTTATAGTCATGGTAGCCTTAAGCCTATGTTTCCCTAATTGAGATGGGTAATTAATATATTCCTGTTACCTCTTAGTCTTCTCCGATTTAGCCTGTTTTATAATCCGTGTGTCACCAGGGATGCTCCTGTTATAGCATAGACTGAGTTAATGGGGAACATCTTTGTATGTATTGATGTTCTCTATGTGCATTGGTTAATGCACCTCAATTAGGGCCTAACATTTTGAAACTTGAAATGACTAAGATTTCCTTGTTGCAGTCACTGGTATGCTTTTACACTGGGGATCATTGAATAGACTGCCCACAAGTAGCTAGAAATGGCAACCCATGGGACATCATATTTGCTGCACATTACTGTTGTTGGTGGATTCAGAGCCCTTTGGGTTGCTACGGCGTTGTCTGGATTAAGTCGTACCTTCTGGTATTTTAATGTAAAAAAAATGGATGCAAAGATTCTGATGACTAGAAGTTGAAGCAGCAAACCGTTGAACGTACGGGACCTGTGGGTTAGCGTGACTTGGTCCGGCTACTGCATAGGCCCACTGATTGGGTCGAGTAGTGGGGCTTTGTGAGATTTGCTCTTGGTTTAAAGGCTCGGGCATACTTTGCACGGCCAGGTTTCAGATTTATATTGATTGATTGATATTGCCCCCTGGTGGTGTTACCACACACAATGTTCCTTTTACTTCAGATTCAAGATAATATATCCAAATACACAGAAATGTTCAAGACAAAAAGTGTGTCAAAAAAAAGTGTGCATGGATTATTATGTTGATGGAAATAACAGGTATGGATGGGCCTATCAATGTCAGTGTCAATGTAAATTATAAACCATTTCTGGTGTTATACAGGGAATGATGAATGACCCATGCGTTGACGTTCAACAAGAGTAAACACATATTTTGGAGAGACTCAATTGTTTGGATCTGTAAGGAAAAATATGCCTGGTTATAGCCTTGGCGGTGGGGGCCTCTGCTGGTGGCTATAGGAATATAATCATTTTATTATTCCCAGGTGGAACTTCAGTATAGATAACAGATAATATACGCAAAAACGACTCAATGAAATAGCTTTAAAATGTAAAAATGTGAAATGCAAATTTGATATTGCTTTTTATCCAGAAAACAAGTAGCTCCCCCGTTTTCTTGTCTTCACATGCGAGTCTCTTCAATATGGCGGCGACGTTGACGTGTTGACGTTGAGGTGTATATACCCACCTGGACCCAAAGCACTTTGACCTTTTTCAAGCCTTTTTTCAAAGGTCAGATATTATTTTGCTGTCAGTTGATCTATTTATCAACAATATAGATTACAGCTTAGTAATGCATGAGAAGCTGTGCTCTGAAATTGAATCAATGAATCAATAATGACCCTGGTGGGATGGGGGAATCATAGCTGTGGAGGTTTCTTGTGGTCACATGTGCCCCAAATGCCAGTATTTGGGGCTAGCTTATTCATGTGTTCAAGAAGGTCTGCTTAGGGTGAGGTCTATCCCCTTCCTATTCTCTATTCATACTTATTTTCCCTACCACTGTATGTACGGTTTCACCCTAATCTGACAAAGAAAATAAATAAACATTTAAATTCTTAAAAGTTCACCAAGAAAGGGTTATGCTTGGGTGACTCGCCCTGATAAGTAGGTTTCTCAGGAAATTAAAGCTAGGGTAGGCATTTTGGGGAAATCAGCCAGAGCAAGCAACATTTTGAAAGTGTCCAACTGAAAAACCACACCCAGTCCCTTCAGGCCTCCCTCGAAAGCCACTCCCCCAAAAACGTGATAACTCACTAGCTTTAGCAATAGGTCTGCCTGACAAAAAGTGCCTTTTCCGAGGCGTTTCGACGTCACGGCCAAGGGACACAGGCTGCGAAGTGTGTGGATGTGTGGAGTTCCCTTTGGGCATCGATTGACTTTGATGTTCGCATCTGATAAAGGGTTGAGCTTCTCGTACACTTATAGTACAACCCCATCGTATATTTCATATACAACATGAAATATTGTATACATGAAATATATACAACAACGACCGTCGACACGTTGTGTTGCGCATTGCGTATGCAACAGCTCTAAGTATAACAGTCATACACAACGACGGTAGTAAAAAGTATCATACAGTTGGTGTGGGACGTTACCATGGGACCTCCATCCTTGACCTAAATCTCGTAAGGTTGGAATTAGAGCTGAAACAGGGGGTTCACTTACACTTTAAACAATTTGGAAAATAACTAATTTAAGAAATGAAATATTACTATAAAACTAACCCTAACCTAACCCTGACCCTGAATTTACATTTTGAGTTACAGCTCAAAATGTATAATGAATAGGCAAATGAATACACCCATTGAGAGTGATCAAGCCTGCAGCCAAGGAGCTGTGGAGGACAACATCAGCAGGCTCTGCCAAAAAAAAACCTATTCATTCTTGACCCAATTTCTTCTGAATCTCCCGTCCTTGGTCTGTGGGGTTTGGTATTGTTGTGTTTAGGCACAGCAAAGCACACCCCCTCCCTCTGTCGATATAAGGAGACAAAACTGTTCATGTTGCAATCAATATTGCATTTGAACAGTTCATGTTAGAAGGAATCCCCCTAATGAAATGGAAAGGCTTCCCATTGTGGCCGTATTGCTCTGTAATTGCTGGGACTCGTTCTCATAGGACAATGCAAAAACTCACAAACTTTGATTCTGGTAAGGTACTTCATCAGGTGACCCTGTCAATTCCAATAGAAAATGAGTCAAGACCATGATTCTTCTCTGTTTTCTCTTTTCCCTCTTTCATATTTTCCCTAACTGGCATAGCTGGAGAGATTCAAGTCCTACTCCTTCATGGCAATAGGGAACAGCACAAAACCAAAAATGTTTTTAAATTAGAAGAAATTGTATTTGATCATCCAGGATTGTCCTTGGCTGACGATCTCTGATGGAGGACACTTTTGTGGAGGAGTATGATTAAACCCACTCTCATATCACACAGCAGGCAGGTTATCTCTTTTGTGAGTTATGTGTGATTGGTTCAACATTATCATGTCATTATAACACCCACACTGCTATTCATTAGCTGAACACAGCCCATTAAAATCCCATGACATTATCTATTGGCAGAGCCATCTGGGAGACAATTAGCAAAGGGCATTTTAATTGTATGATTACAATGGACGAAGAACCCGAAAAAGAAGAACCTAACGCACAAAGACATTTAAAGAAAAAGAAGACTTTACTTAAGTTAAAAGGCAACATACCAACCACCGGAGGGAAAAAACACGGATAGTATTGACATATATAAGTTGACGCTGCATTTTACTCCTGTAAACAAATACAAGTAAATGGGGAGCTACAATTTTTCTGGATAAAATGCATAACATTTACATATCTCAACCAATTTCAATGACTTATTTTTATAATCATATTACAACATAAAAAAATAATATATATAAATATATATTTGTTTTACACCACATCGATCATAAACCTTAGAATAAAAAAGACTCATTGAAATTGGTGAAGACATGTAAATGTTATAGTGCTTTTAATGAAAAACCGCAGCTATTTGTTTAAAGGCCAGTCGTTGCATCTCCAACATGGTGGCGATGTTGACGATCCAAAGGCCAAGGCGTCTATGTCCATATGTCTATGGTATACATGATGTATACCCATCGGCCAACAAAACTGAGGACTTAAATATACACAGGTGAGCTGAGCCAATCAACACAGGTGCATTAACTTAACTGAACAGAGCCCTAATGCAAAACAAAACAAAAAATCGGTTTCACAGACTACATTTTCTTCATTCGAGTGAACATTTAAACATTTTAATCACAAAATATGAAGCAGACAGAAAATGTAAATAATAAATAAATAATATAATTAAATGATTTATGTAGAACCATTTCAAAACACATTTTTAGCATTCAATTAGACAGTCACTATGCAAAGGAAACAGAGATATTGGATATCCTTACTACTCTGTCCTATTTCTGAAATTAGGATTAGCTGCCGCCAAATACACGCAAAATGGCGGCACACATAAACCAAAACTTCCAGTTTAAGAGTTTTATGTCCCTTCAGAATATAAAAGACAACATTACCTAAGGGGTATTTAATCAGACGAGTAGTGCTATAGGCAAGTACATCTTCAACCATTCAGACAACCACAACTCAAGTTCCACAAAACCAAATGAATCCATGTGAACTAAAAGTTTTCTTGAAAGCTGCAATTACCATAACCAATAGCCATTATCAGCAATATCTCTATCATTGACTGCACTCACCAAAAAAAAGTATTTACAGTAAACCCAATTAGTTTCAAGTCTACACTCACCTATTGTTATAAAAGTGTACTCATTTATCGTTGACCTTCCTGGCTAGCACTCCTATTCCCTAAACCCTTACAGCTAGAGAATAGAGGAAATTGGGGTTTCCAAATTACAACAAACACACACACACACAACATTCATGCAGACACAATGGCAAGGAATTTGACATTAACAAACTCGCGCTCCTATAGTTTCTTGGTCTGAAAAGGACGAGTGGATAACACAATTGAACACTTTCATTTACAGTGGCGGTGTACATTGGCATTGAATGTGGCTTTGTCGCTGATGATTGGAATGCCTTGTGTTATACAAGCATAATAACATACATGTATATAATAAATAAAATATAAGGAAATTCGATTAAAATATGATATTTACTATTATTTGTACTATTTGATTTCACTGTTACATTTCTGTTAGGTCTACTATGCATTTATTGTGTTTTGTGCAATGCTTTGTGCATATACTAAATGTGAACTTTTCCATGTGAGGCCAGTGCGAATAGCACGGCTGTATAGCGGCATCCTGTTGTTTCGGAAGACAGAGGGGGTGGACAAAAATCACACTCTTCTCTATGGAAATATTCCACGTGCTCAAATGCACACAATCTACATGTGTGTTTGAGTGTGCACACAAAAAGCACACAAAGTCCAATGAGGCAGGCCCCAGCTGTCTCTATTCCTGCCATTACTGTAAGAGAATACCCCAACCAACACACACACACACACACACACGCACACAGACCAGTCAATGTGCTTTAACTCCAGCTCCATCAATCTCTCTCCATTTGACAGAAGCTATGCCCACCTGTTCTCCCACAGCCCACGGCACAAGCAGGGACCCCAGGAGCCCAACACCCCTAGCCGAATCACACATAACCAATTCACACATTACTACTGACTCACTCATAGCTCGGCTTGATCGAAACGATCTCCGATTTGGTGAAAAACCCTGTTTTACTTTCTTTTTTTTTCATTTTAAGTTTTTACACACTCTGAGATCCTTTTGCCTTCAGTCCATTTCTATATCTGGTTGTGCCGTCAATGTTACATTTGATATACAATTACTTTTTCCAACATTGAGGCAACTCCAAAAGATCCTTGGGAAGTAATAAAGGACACTTACAGTTCTACAATCTGAAGGTGTACATTCAATGCACATCAAATTCAATGCACATTTAAAGATTAGAATAACAAGGTTGCCTTTTGATGGCAGATGACTTATTGTCAGGCTGCTACATTTTCTGTAGAGTTCTCCACACACACACACACACACACACACACACACACACACACACACACACACACACACACACACACACACACACACACACACACACACACACACACACTGAATATATATGTATAAAACTTCAGACTCGAAAATAGAGTTGGGGTGGACTGATTGGTGCGGGCGGTGTGACGAATGAATAACATGTCTCTTTACAAGTACATATGAAAGTCTGAATAGTTGTGTACAGTTTTGAGGTAACCGTATGACACAGAGGTGTGTGTGTGTGGGGTGGGGGGGGGGGGGGGGGGGGGGGGGGGGGGGGGGGGGGGGGGGGGGGGGGGGGGGCGATGCAGACTTCCAACATGGTAACATTACTGCTGTGTGTATGGTTGAACAAAACGCTGATTGGTTGAGCAGGGCAGTATATCTGGGAACCGACACATGGGTTGAAAACCGAGAAACCCTATACAACTATTTGAACTGCTTCTTGCACAGAGCTGCCTCGTCTGTGCATGCATGTTGCATGCAAAAACAAAAACTGTGATGACACAACAAATGATTTGGTTTCAGTCGTAAAACCTTTGCGGACGTGTTAACTATGCGTGCATGCACATTCTCACTCATCGCGTGCATGATGTGTCCACCTCAAGTGATTATACCCTCCCCCACACACTGTACGTTTTCTTGATAAGGCTTTGTTAGTATTTGCATAGGCTTGTGTGTGCTGTACTTGTATGTGTCAAGGATGCGTGTCCAACGAAGACAGGGGTCTGCCACTTATGTAGGGACAGTCTGTGAATGTGTTTGGAGAGCCTTCCTTCCCTGTGAGAAGGCTTAACCTTGTGTTTCATTCCCAGAATAGAGCTGTGGCGCAGCACAGCTCGGCCTGGCGTTTAATGCTCTTGTTTTGCAGCAGCGTTCATTTGATGGGATTCAAGTTTGCTGCTTCGCTGTACAAATATAAAAGATATATTTTTTCTATTTCTAAACAATCCACATGAATAATGGACGATAAATGGTTATGTTATTCCCAATTATAATTCTCGAGCGGTTTTCTTTGATCACATGACTGACAGACCGTGCTCTGATAGGTTGGCAGTAGATTCGATTGCATTCAGTCTCGATTGCTTAGGCCTGTCATTGGAATGCCCTGGAACTTCAGTTTGATTTTTTTATGGCTTGAACATGAGCCATGAGTAATGAATATCGTATTTAGAATATCTGCCACTCGAATTTTTGTAACTGAATTAGTGAACATTGACAAAATTGTATTTGAAATTGTATTTTTGAATGGTTCAACTTGAAATACCATGTTTGAATTTCAAAGAGGTGAATTCAGAACAAATAAATTCAGATGACCTTGTTTTCAAAGTATAGTGTTTCACTGTTATGAATTCAATGGTGTTTACATTTCCATATACAAAATTCAATGACTTTTAAAATTCAAAACATTGTGGCAGTGATTTGCTTCCATCATTCTGATTTATGTTGCTGACATTTAAAACATGTCAGCAACAATGAATAACACTTGACATTGGAGCGAAGTTAATGTTCATTATTTTCAGTATATTATACTAATATGGCATGAGGTTCTAACTTTGCACAGAAAGAGCCCGTAGAAATGTCAGAGGGATACTTTTTACTTTTATACTTTGAGTACATTTCAGAGCCAGTACTTGTCCACTTTTACTTAAGTAGAGTAGTTGAATCAGTACTTCTACTTTTACCAGAGTCTTTTTTAACACAAGAGAGGTGTTCATTAGAGAGTGCGGTGCTGTTCAATAGAGAGCAGCTCTTATACAAATCCACCTCGCAAACCTCATTCCCGTCTATGTGATGGACGCGTTCCCGTGAGATTTGGCGAGGTTTTACAAAAGGCTCGGATAAAAGGACAGTGAGTCTTCATGTGTGTGCCCACACATGTGGACCACAGGCTCGACAGCAAGGCAATACTGATTGTCAAGACCAGTCGTGTAGTGTGTACTGCGTCACCTTCAAAACAGTTTACTACTCCAACTACATTTATATCCATTGTAGGCTGCAGCCACATGCACGATGAGCAGTAATAGCTAGCTAGACATGTAGATAATTGAACAGCAGACCGAATGGCAATGTTTTGACAGCAGACGACTTCATTTGTTAGGGTCCCATAGGGGTAGGCTTATCCAGGATGGTTTGAGATTATCAAATGAAAGTGTATCTAAATCATAAATGAATTGCAATTCATCCATCGTGCCATTTTAATGTGTTCAGTTGTTTCACAGAAAGAATAACCGATTTTTTACATTTACAACATTTACATTTCATCTGTTCTCTCACGCCCCCCCCCCCCCCCCCCCCCCCCCTGAAGTTTGTTGATGCCCCCACTTTGAAAACCTCTGAAGATCATACACATGAAAAAGAGCCGCTGTCTGGAGGGAATTGTTCCTATTCAGCCTTGTTTATCTGTTGTTTTAGTCTCCCCCCAACCCCCCCCCCCCCCCCGAGAGAGAGAGAGAGAGAGAGAGAGAGAGAGAGAGAGAGAGAGAGAGAGAGAGAGAGAGAGAGAGAGGCTTCACACACACACACACACACACACACACACACACACACACACTCCCACACAGGCAGATCAACATGGATACTCAACACAGGTGTGTTGCTCTTTAAGCGACACACCTCTTCACACCTCACCAATCACTTCTCATCCCTCGCTCCCCCCTCCCTTTTTCTTCTTTCTACACCTACACACACACACACCCTGAGGCACGGTAGCGTTGCTAATGGTTGGGAAACTCTTAGAGGGGCTTTGGGGCAGGAAGTTGGGGTTCTTCGGAAAGGAGTGTGTGTATGTGTATGTGTATGTGTGAGTGTGTGTGAGTGTGTATCACATTACCTGTCCAGGTAAGTTTTGTAAGGTTTGTTTAGTTTGACCTGGTAGTAGTCCGGAGGTCCCAGGCCTTGACATAAAGAGCTAGTGTGTGTGTGTGTGTGTGTGTGTGTGTGTGTGTGTGTGTGTGTGTGAACCTCTGTTGACATTTGAGAGGGAACGGATACCCAATCCAAGTATTGTGAAAGATTCGCTGGCTGCAAGCAAACATGCAAAACGCACACAAGAGTGTGTGTACACACACACACTCTTTCAAGCGCTCTCTCTCTCTCTCTCTGTCTCACACACACACACACACACGCAGTCCTTAGTGTCCTCACAGTGTGTATTCTGAGTAGGACATTCTCACCCTTAGAGTGACTCACACAAGCCCTGCAAATGGACACAAGCAGAGCCAACAGGAGTGCGAATGCTCTGTGCCCTACCGCCTTGGCAGGAGGTGTGACTTTGATCAACGCGATTTACAACAAACAGCTCAGAGATCGGACCCCTGGCAGCCGGCAGCGCAGGCACACTCTGCATATGTCATTTTAATGATAAAGGATAACGGATAAAGATGTAATGAAATCAAAGCAGAATGACTTTAATACCATACTAGTGCTAACAAGTCAAGTGCTTTCTATTGTCTAGAGGAGGGATCGCCCAGGTCCAACCTCTGGCCCTCTGGCTTTGCTATCGTGATCCCAACACGGTATATGACCAGCAGTGAGTCGAATTGGCTGGCGCAAGTGCACGCGGGCAAACTGGTCTGCCCCGATGCCTCCCAGCAAGGAGGTCCTGGAGCATTTCTGTGAGACGACATGATGCGCCCTCATTTTCGAGACGTGCACGTGAGGGTGCCACACGAAGCGGTGACACAGCCAGTCTTCCTCGGGTTAGTCTCGCAGAGCCATGCTTTCCATACGATAGTCCAGGATATGTTGACTGCGTCAAGAACCGCCTACCTGTCAGTAAGAGGTCTTGATTGACATGCAAGCATGACCAATCATAGACCGTACTCTGGGAATAGTACAATGATAATGTAATAATGTAGAAAAACTGCGACATGGTAAAACAAAATCGATTTAAAATGTGATTCATTGCTCATTGTTCAATGCTTGACAGCCACTGATAATTGTGTCTTGAGTTTCTTCAAGATACCAATTGCAAGGCCACACTTGCAATAAAGTTGACTAAGTGGGTCCCAATAGTTTGGCTTCACCATTGAAAATCAAAGGTGAAACTTTTTAAACTACTCTCTACTTGACTGCAACACTCAACAGGTACACAAAGATTTGTTTTGTTATCGTAGAGGAAGCGCATCCCTTTGTGCTGCAAGGCAGACTGGCTCACATATACTAAAAACAGGCAATAATTTTTTCAGATGAAGCCATTGTTGAACAAGATTTGATGGCTTTGTAGGAAAAGTACCACCTTCGATTGTGCTGTTAATGATGGAACAAAGGAGTTATATTTGCTTGCAAGGTCACTGCCCTTCTTTGGTCTGTGAATCTGTCCGTTGGACACTGGCAGTCATGTCATGTGTTTCAAGCATTTCAATCAGAGGAGTTCCATGTAGACCTATAGGGCTCTATTACAACATAAGTCAAGGAAGATAAACATGGTGTCTACTTGTCTTTCTTAGTTGTTACCTCACCTTTTCAAATCAAAAGTATCAATCATACAGCAAATGCGGCAAGCCGAGCCAAGACCTCCCAGTGAAATCGTAACTTGGCTTGTCTACGCCGGGCTACTTTTGTGTGTCTGTGTGTAGACGGTGCCACACAGCCATGCCAACGGCCGGTGTACTTTTACCCCCACTCACTGCTCACTGCGGTGACGGTCCTTCAGGTCATATTAGGGTGATTTACAGCTTGTGTACCACCAGCTGGCCGCTTTCAATCCCACCTCGCCTTTAATCCAGACGCTGGAGCTCAATATGAGGCATGTCCCGTTAAACTCTGACTCTTATTTCAGGGGGATAATGGAAGAGGCTGGTGGTGCTGGTGCTGGGGTGCACAGACACATATATATGTGCTTGTGCGGTGCACATGTACTCACACACACACACACACACACACACACACACACACACACACACACTAAATACGAATTGTCAAATCGAATATCTCACATACTCTCACATGCACGTATATACGCACACTGACACACACCCGCACACACATATACCCACACACAAACTGAGATGCACACAGACACACACATTTTGGTATGATTTGCAATAAAATTGGCAGCCGTAAATCTGCACACATTGTTACAATTTCCCAACGTTGGCAATACTGCGTAACCTTGAAGATAAACAAACTTTATAAACAAAAAGTATGTATGAGTGTATATTTGTGTGTTTGATTTCCCCCTTCCCCTACAATGGACACTTTTGGCTGCTAAACCTTGCTCAACTAAAGCATTGGAAATGTATTTGTTTTGAATCGCTGATTTCATTTTTTCACCATGACTTTTTGGGGTCTTTAATGGAATATATATTTTGTCGAGTCAATTTGTGAAGCCAGAACGACCAACCTTGATTTGTGTTAGTGCAGCCTGTCGAACGATTTGTTGTTGTACGCAGTCCACCGCGAAGGCTCGCGTTTCATGCTGTCCGTGTGGTGTTTTAGTTGCAAACTCACATTGATTCAAACTCACATTGATTTAGCATTTGCTAATATTGACGCGTGCGCGCTTACATACGCTCTGAAAAACGTATGCAGTCGTCGTCATTTAAGATGCACACATACACACAAACAGACGAGGCACATGTGTTAGTCACTCAGCCCCCTACATTTTTCACTACCCCCATTTAGGTGAAATAATTTGACAATAAAATGTACCAAAACAGAAAAGCCCCCACTGCTCACTGCATTAGGCAGTAGGCTGTGGCTACTTCCACCATCGGCAGTCGACGCCTAATGATCCCAAATCTCGGCCCCAAATAGTCTTTTTAGACGACTTTACGGAACGTTACGGAAGCAGACATTTGACATTTACGTTCCTTCCAGATACATGGAAGGATAGTTATCAGACTAAGGTTTGTAGCTGTGTTGACATGCCAAGAGCCTCTGGTGAGGGGGGGGGGGGGGGGGGGGGTGGGTGGGGGTATGAGATGGTCGGGGGGGATGAAGTTAATGGTTCCTTTGATGCGTTGAAGTATTCTTTTTTGCTTCTCTCTTTCCGTCTCTGGTTGACATGAAGGTGTTTTCCTCACCCCCTTCTGAGGGCCATTGTTCAATGTGACGGCCAAGTCCATCACTCCTACCAGCAGAGTGCTCTGGAAATGCTTCAGGTCAACCGATGACCTCTCTTACTGCATTTCATGGTGGCAAGATCATCTCCCCCACGAGGTCTCTCTCTCTCTCTCTCTTTCGCTCTCTCTCTCTCTGTCTCTCTCTCTCTTCAGTTTAGTTCATGGCCATCTTTGTGACCATCTTTCTTTACCTCGTTTAACTTTGTCTGTCTGTCTGTCCTTCTCCGTGCGGCGGCTGGAATGTGGGGACGTGGGACGATTTGTGCTCCCCATTGTCAAAAGGGTGGGCCGGTGGTTCTGCTCTGCTTCGTCTCTATATGGTGGACGCTGGTGGGAGAGGGGGAGGGGGGTATTGTGGAAACATGATATCCCCACTGACCTCCCATGGGCTCTACCTACTGACATTTGTATAGTCAGGAGGGGCCTGTGGGGGGGGGGGGGGTATTTGAAATGACAGATATAGAAACGTTGGCCTTAAAGTGTTCATTATTTAGCTGCCCTACGGTTAGTTTATTGGTTATTTTCCTTTTACACTGGGTCTACTTGTTTTACAATACTATGCATAGATACCTGAAGTGTATCGAAAGACCATCTCTCTCTCTCTCTCTCTCTCTCTCTCTCTCTCTCTCTCTCTCTCTCTCTCTCACGCGTGTATTTTCCCGTCACTATCTGCATGAGCGCTCGGCACGGAGACCTCCGTGTGTGGTGGCGGTTTCAAATGGTAAGTGTGGACAGGGTTCCAGAATTTAGGCATTTGCGGTACTTATGTCAACTAATGTGAAAAATGCGGGCGGTGCTGGTGTGGGAATGGTGGGCCACGCGGCGCAAGTTGTGAGTGATGTGCAGCGAATGCGGTAGCGCGAGTTGCAGCGCAGCTCAGCGGAATTAACAGGCTTGGCATTCCTCGCCGAGCTGCGATTAAGGCAGGCAGGGCCAGCGGGCCAGAGAGAGTGAGAGACCCTGTGTAGAGAGAGAGAGAGAGAGAGAGAGAGAGAGAGTGAGAGACCCTGTGTAGAGAGAGAGAGAGAGAGAGAGAGAGAGAGAGAGAGAGAGAGAGAGAGAGAGAGAGAGAGAGAGAGAGAGAGAGAGAGAGAGAGAGAGAGAATGTATATGTAGCAATATTATATATAATAATAATATAGCATATTTCCGTTGAATCAAATATCACGTAGGCTTAAGTCCTGTGGATGAAACATAGGCTTATATGGAGATTTGTGTCTCAATTAATGCAAGAGTGGCTGATGACATGTGATTTAATACTCATGCAAAGTGGTGAGCCAATAATAAATAAACAAATCCTGCACTGCTAATCCTGACCCATGTATGCCACATGGCCAAATCTGGCTGTCATCTGATGCAATTTTGAAATGGACTGCCCATTAGTGTAAATGTTGCTTGTTGCTTTAAACTTCCATGACACCCTGAGCTATTTATTAGGGTGCACCTGCTATTGTGGACCATGTTGTCATGTGTGACCATCAGAATCCTGGTGGGACCAGCCCATGTAGGCCTATGGACAGACGTTGACAAAAAAATATGATTATAAATTATGCTATTTGGCTATACAGTTTTTGTACTAGTTTTAATGGCTATCTCTAACCATTAGCATATATTTATTATGTTGTTGTTAACAGCATGTTTTATTGTATTAATTTAGTCATCGTTATGTGCAATCGTAAATCAATTTGTTATGTGTTGTGTTCAAACGTAAATCAATTTGTAAACGGTTGCATTCTCCCGTGCTGAATGTGCTACATAAATAGTGGAGTTTTGACAGTCAAGCACTCGTCACGACCCCCCACCCCTGGAGTCCAATAATCAGATTAGCAACCTCCAGGATAGAATATCCCCATCGTGTTGCTGACACCCTGCTGTTGAGGCACTTTAATGACACTTTAAACGGTGCAAAGATACTGGACATGCCGAAAGCTGATCAACGGATGGGAGGTGTCTTCACATGGTGGAGGATAACCACCCAACGGGCTAAACCACGAGGCATTTAAGCCTCTCATTGGCCGTTTGAAATGCTTCCAGTAGCTGGACATAAGTTTGGCCAATTTTGACATTTCACGTCGCCTTTTGTGTCATTATCAGCTCAGTTAGTAGTGTGTGTGCGTTGCCATCCTCATTGGGCACATGACTCCTCTTGAAGAAGGAAATCATTATTTATGGCGAGGGCGCTCCAATATTCTGGAGGACAATGACTGGAAATGTATTGATGGTCATTCTGGGCCAAATGAAACCTACAAATGGGCCATAGACTAGTGATATCTGGATATAAAGCCAGTCCAAATAGCCCATATGTGAAATCCAGAAAACAACCCTGCTTGCCAATCCAAATCAGTTTTCTCTAAGTGCAGAGAGAATAAAAGAAATGAAAACAGTAACAACCTCAATTTGTGACGATTGGGGCCTGGTAAATAGTATATGACATCACCGCTCTCTCTTTCTCCGACACTTCATTGAAGAACAGCTCCGTCTGCAGCCTTGTGTTTCACAGGCCAATTAGCACTGCTTTACACATTTCTCTTGTCCCAGGAAAGCTGAATTAACTCTCAACAGCTTTCATGAATAGAGACGCTAGTTTTGTTTCTCCCTTCGGCAGCCGAGCGAGAAAGAGTGGTGAGAGAGAGAGAGAAAGAGAGAGAGACACACACACACACACACACACAGACCCAGAGAAAGAACACCTCTCCACTTGTCTCTTGTCTATCATCACTTGAGTCAGAAGGCAGCATTAATCTACAGCTGTCTAGCTCTCACCTCAGACACACACACACACACACACACACACACACACACACACACACACACACACACACACACATATAAACACACACATGTGTATGCACACACACACAAGCGTGCACACACACAAAAGCACACAGACACACACACACACACACATATATATATAAACACACACACGCGCACACACACACACAACCAAACAATATGAACACTAACATATCTGCATCTAACCAGCAAGGTCAGTGCAGTAGCTTCCAGCATCTTGGCTGGTATGTACTGAACTTAACAAAAGAGAGAGCAAAGGGACAGACAAATAAACTAACAAACAACATATCACAGACAATCTGTAGAGCTGACAATCAGGCAGACATCATGGGCTTTGATGTCATGGGATAGACCGAGATGGACGTTCTTTTCTTAGAGGTACAGTTCTTTTTCTAAAACCCTTTTTTTCTTTTTGCTCAACCTGCCAAAGAAAGCTATTTAAAAAACAAAGCTCACCATGTGTATTGATTCAATTGATAACATTTAGGCTAAAACAATGAGTAAGAGATCATTTGCCGGCAGTAATCGGCACAAAGAGACGGTTTTATTTCACTGAGAATGGTGGGTGGGTCTATTTGAATAATCATACGCCATTTGTTTTAACCAGAGCTTGACCATTTGAACTAGTGTAAAAAAAATACAGGGTAACACATTTGTTTGAAAGTCGACATCGCCCAGCAGTAACTCCAGTAACTCTGGAATCCATGTCAACGGAGACTGGAATGGGGGGAAATCCATCAAAACGAGACAAACAGAAAGTGAGACAAGGGACTGAGGAGGGAGATAACTAGCTTGTCTCTCAAACAAGACAACACCATTTGTTTTATAGTTACAACCAGGCAGCAAATACACACAAGGACTTTACGTTGCTGGGAATTCAACATAAATATCACAGCAATATATTAAGATATCCACATAGAATACAGTTTACTGCGACAAACATACAGTTGGGTACTGTATAAAGGAAACAAAATACAAATTGTGTGTGTGTGTGTACGTTGTGGTTTGTGCACTGTGGGGACAATTGGCTTGCGGAACTTGCACTCTCATACATACATATAAACACAAACACACACACACACACACACTGGGAGGGGACTAATTGAAATACCATAAACCAGCTCTATAAAGATGGGAGGTATATTGTGTATGGGATTTGGTGCATGTATAAATGTAGGTGTGTGTGTGTGTGTGTGTGTGTGTGTGTATGTTGGTGGGTTTGCGTGTGTGTGTGTGTGTAGGTGTGTGTGTGTGTGTGTTGATTTTGTGTGTTGAAAACGAATATATGCATCCCGATCTGTGCAAATGAGGCAAATGTATGTTGGCGAGAACATTCACATAAAGGGTGTGGATATGTGTGTGTGTGTATATATATATATGTATATATATATATATACTATGTACAGCATATACTCAAGCACGTATAGACATATGTACATGTGTGTTCGTGCAGCTTCATAAGAACGTGTGCACTTATTTGTGTGTGTGTGTGTGTTTGTGCGTGTTCGTCCTTTTGTTTGCCTTGATCTGTGCATCTGTGTTGACGTGCACATGTAAGTGCGTGTGCAAATATGTGTGTGTGGGAGTGTGTGTGTGTCCACTGAGTTTAAGAGCAGTTGTCGTTGACAGCTGCAGGAGAGGCAGGCAACAAGAGACCGAGAGTCAAGTGGCTTCAAATAGCTGCTGCCCTCCTCACTCATCTAACAAGAGAACTCTCTTTCTCTCTCTCGCGCGCTCTTTCTCTCTCACGCTCTCCCTCTCTCTCTCTCTCTCTCTCTCTCTCACCCCCCCCCTCTCTCTCTCTCTCACGCTCTCCATCTCTCTCTCTCCCCCCCCCCTCTCTCTCTCTCTCTCACTCACACACCAACACACACACACACACACACCTTCTCTGTATCACTCTTCCTCGACTCTCCTCCTCACAGAAAGAAATGTGTTTTTCATCGACCATTGCTATACACCCAACATGAGGTTACAGTATCATCACAGTCTGTGGTTTCCCCCTGTGACCCATTCATAGTCAAACATATTCGTATCTGTCCGCCAGCACCACACATGCTCCAGGATGTGTTGGCAAGGCCCACTTTCTTGGTGGTGGGAGGGGTGTGGGTGATGCAAAGCCTTGTACTGAAACAGCCACCGTTGTTGAGGATCACACCTCAACGACGGCCCACCCAACCCAGCTATGAGAGCCTGTTCTCCAGAGAGTGTCCACAGACCAGTTGTCCGGTTGGTGGTAGTTTGGGTGTGTGTGCATTTATGTGTTTGTGTGTGTGTGTGTGTGTGTGTGTGTGTGTGTGTGTGTTTGGGGCTGGGGAACTGGGACGGGGGGGATCAGCTCCAGCCAAGTCCCTGGAAGCTTTTTACCCCGGCCCCCCTACTCCCCTTCCAATGATCCCCCCCCCCCCCCCCCTCCCCACCACCCCCGACACCACCACTGTTGTCTCTGCGTCCTTTTCCCAGCGTGACCGAACACGAGTCCCCGTTCGTCTCCCCCCCCCCACGCGTCTGTCTCCGCCGCGGCTGCTGTCCAAACCACCTCTGTCTCTCCATTTGTCCACAGGGTCCCCCGGAAGGATCATTTCCCAGCGTTTCTCCAACACATGTCGTTCACACTGGACACTCACGTCAGAGGTCCGACAGGCTGTCTTTGAAAGGGTTGACCCCTCCCCTCTGGGCCCACCCAGGCTTGCATACTGCTCAGTACATCCACAGTGTCCACAGAAAGGCCATGCGGTTCCGTCCTCAGCTCCGCAGGGCCGTGCTGCCGTTGATGCCCCCCCCCCCCCCCCCCCCCCCCTCCGCCAGGGCCGCGCAGAGACCACCGCCGTAGCGCCGAGCTGCAAGCAACACCACAGGGGGCCGTTAAACGGGGTGAACCCACCGTGCCCCAGCTAATTAACTGCGGCGGGGGGGGGGGGGGGGGGGGGGGATGAATCCACTCCATCAATGAAACTAAAATAAATAAGAAAAAATGCAGCACAGAAGGAAGAGGAAACTGAAAAACAGAGAGGCTTTTCAGAGAGCAGTAGAGCGCGGAGCAGTGTGTGTGTGAAATTATGTGTGTGTGTGTGTGTGGTGATGAGGGTCGGGGGGGGGGGGGGGGGGCGGTCTCAGGAGCCTCTTAAAACCAGTATAAGTCCTTGCTCTTGTCCTGTGTCTGAAGACCTGGAAGCAGAGAGACAGAGAGAGAGAGAGAGAGAGAGAGAGAGAGAGAGAGAGAGAGAGAGAGAGAGAGAGAGAGAGAGAGAGAGAAAGAGAGAGAGAGAGAGAGACAGACAGATTGGCGTAGAGAAGGCAGCAGGAAGGAAGGGAAGAGTGAGGAAGAAAATAGAGAGGAGATTAGGAAAAGACCGGAGATAAACATGTGGTTGGTAAAAACAAAAAAAGCAAAGGAGCAGAGGCGAGGCCTGAGGCGGAGGGTGGACAGATGGGAGTAGAAGCTGGAGAAAAGGAAGTTTGGCATGTTGAGCTGGGCTCTTCAGGATTTGCAACTTGATGCTATTTTGAAAGCCTACTAGGGGGTTGGAGCAGGATCGTTTCCTAGAATAATAATGTTTTGAGCTGTGCACATGCACCCAGTGTTTATATAGTAATATCAGGATTTCCAACTTGGTAATTTGTTTCAATGGGAAAAATAACATATTTAGCTTCAATAACATCATTACGAAAATGCTGCAGTTCTTCACAGGAACATCTGGATTTGTAACAATTAACAACAGGACTAAATTAAGAAAAGTTAAATTGCCATGCCAAACAATGGACAATGGAACCCCGACATGCAGCTACTCGTTATCATGGTAAGGGTTTCTGCGGGGGGGGGGGGGGGGGGGGGGGCTCACCCCGTACACAACGCTACACACTATGTTTTCTGGGGCTGACCGTTTGCGAGAGGATCGCCGGGGCATTCGCGGGTACCTGTGTCCACGTTGAGTGCAATGTCTGGACTGGCTCCGGCAAAGGCCCCGCTCCAGGCCGACGCGGCCCCCGACTCCCCCTTCCCTCCCAGGTCGCAAGGCGAGCCGCTGGGTCCCGGCACGGAGCTGCTGGCGGCCAGGCGGTGGTGGTGGGACCTCACCGACGGCACCAGCAGCGAGCCGTAGCGCGGGTCGAAGGTGGCGCCGTACACCTCGTGCACGCCCGTCCGCGGGTACGCCGAGCTCTGGCCGCCTATGGCGCCCCCTAGCGAGTAGGGGTGGTGGTGGTGGTGGTGGTGGTGGTGCGAGGGGTGCCAGGCCACTTCGGGGCTGGGCTGGTGGAGGTGGCCGTGCAGGGAGGCAGAGGCTGAGTAAGGGTCCCCGGGGAAGGAGAGCTCCCCGTGGGGGGCGCCCAGGCCAGAGGGCCCGGAGGACTGGTAGGTGCTGTTCCAGAAGGACGGGGGGAAGCTTCTCTGGTTCATTGGGAACGGTCCGTCTGCAGGGGATAGCATGGGGTCATTACGAGGGGAACAAACTAAACTAACTAACACATTTACTCCCTTTGAGAAAATGTGTGAGGTTTTGATTCGTTTTGAGTTATGGTTCAATTACTGCAGCAACATAAATTGAAAAGAAAATGTGATTTGTTTCCAATTGCTGCGCGATGCTAATGAATGCTGCTCAGGCATGCACGTGCCTAAGATCGTATAGTATGAAAGTCTTATTTGAGGGGAGCGTGTGTATGTGTGTCTGTAAAGTAAGGAGAGCCAGAGAACGAAAGAGATGTGAACGTTAAACAGTTACTGAAGGCTATTCCACGCTACTTAAAATGTAATTCATGGTTCTTTGATTCTCACTTAATTCTCACAAACAAAGTAAGAGCGTTTGCATTGGTCTCAAAGGTCTGAAATTGATTGTGATCCTAAATTGAGAGTCAGTTATTCAAGCGTAAAACACGGACCGCTCAAGACAGTCGGGATGAAATAAAAAAAGACACTTAATAGCTAAATGATTCATCCATGTGGACTCAACAAAATGTGTAGCCAGCTTATTTGTTTGGCCATTCAAACTATTTATATTTTCATTTATTTTGAGTAACTAAAAACAAAACAACTGGATTGCCAAAACAGTTATTGCAAGCAATTCCATAAGAAGGTCATGCTGAGCCCTATCTGTATTATCTATCGTTCTTCACCCTATCATAAAGTCCTATAATATATGCACTTTTTAGGCACACTTGCAACACACACACACACACACACACACACACACACACACACACACACACACACACACACACACACAAACACGAAACATTAGTTATATTAGGGATCCACCTCGTGCCGACTTGCTGTTGTTGGAGCTTGACGCATAGCTGCTGGACTGGCTGAGCGCGCGGCTGAAGTGCTCGTCCACCACGCTGCTGATGTCCCCTTGGAAGTAGGTGAACAGGACGCACCTGGCGCTCAGATACTCAGCCTCTGGCGAGGGCTCCTTGTCCCTTCCGCAGTCCTCCTCTTTGATGGACGCGGGAACGGGCAGGCTTGTAAACGAACTGCTCGCGCTGCATCTGCTGACGCCGTCGTGGGGATCTTGCATTTTTGAATAAAATGCCAATTTCTATTAAAAAAAAAGGAAGAACCTACATTACCAAAACAATTATATAAAATAAAATAAAAGATACATCAAATGGATCTGCTGCGTTAATTTATTGTAGCCTATTTGAATAAGGCAGTAGTAATATTTTAATATTTTGTCCACAATATATAGTCTACTTGATTAAATACCGTCTTCTTTGAAATAACAATCCTACTATTTACAGGGATAAAAATAGGCTAAAGGCCCACTTTATATCCATTAAAGCTGAAAACAGCTGAGGCGGCTGCTGTGTGATGTGTGAAGCATGCCTGGCTCAAACGGAGACGCGCTGCTCATATTGGCCGAGATGTCAAACCAGGTGTCAAACACACTTGGTTTGAAAACAAAAACAATAAGAAATGCTACATTTAAAACTAGTCCACCCCAATGTTTAATGGACAAGCAAAATAGGCCTATGCCTCAATCAATAGTTTAAAACACAACGTGTTTGAAATCAGACTCGCCCTGCTAATGCTTTAGTTGTACGTTAATTGAAAACCTAAAAGATAAAGGTTTTATATCCTGCACTTTAATTAGACTTGAAATATATACAATTTATATACAATACAGTTTGTGCAATATATACATCGTTTTCAGTTGAAAACAATCATTTATCAACTACCACAGTCTACAGCATCGAATAAAACAACAGGCTCAACGAGTTATATCTACAAAGTTGCTGATGCACTTTGGTGTATTCACGCAATTTATCAAATTGAAACCGGTAATTCCATGGACGAAATGGACAAAATAGCAATTGAATACAAATTTAAAGAAAGGTCTATTTTCCGTCTAAAACGTTGGTTTCGTTTTATAATCGCACTTTCTATTTCCATAAACAACGACGACTTCAGACTTCAGGCGAGTGAAGCCTAACCATAGCCTTTCTATAGACTCGGAATGAATTTAGGCGCAACAAAAACACGTCACCGGTCGACTTCATAAGCATCATGAAACTCAAACGGATGGAACTCCTACCTGGTGGTGATAGGGGCTATAGGCTGCTGCGAAGTAAGGCTGAGGCGGAGTACCGTATACCTGATACATAACATCCAGGCAGCTCATGGCGATGCAAAGCGAGGGAACTATCACGGGGAGTAACTTGACGTTAGAAACAGACGCTTCATTTGAAGCAGGCCCAAAATGGTTTCAACTGTTGGAAATGATGAATTTCTTGTTAAGAAAGAAATGTGATGAATTGTCTTTCTTCCGCTCTCTCTATCTATCTATCTCGAGATCTCTCGCTCTCTCTCGCTCTCTCTCTCTCTCGCGCGCGCTCTCTCTCGCGCCTCTGTCTTAACGCGCCGTTTAGTGTGCAGCAGTCGGCGCGTGGCGGGCCAAAGTGCAGCTTCGCCTTTGACGTATTTCAGTACACTGCTGGCTCTGACCAATGAGCTTACGTATAGGGATCCCCTCTTGTGTCTGTGGAACATTGTCCGTGAAGGGGATTTAATGGCCTTTTGATTACCGTCATTGCTGGATTTGAAGATGTCTACTGCCAATGCAGAAATGTGACCCACACACGGTGCCATGTATGCCTAGGCATTTTTATTTAGGCTACTGTGCAGATTCACCATGTGATTTATTTTAGACTGTGTGTGTGTGTGTGTGTGTGTGTGTGTGTGTGTGTGTGTGTGTGTGTGTGTGTGTGTGTGGCCCTTCGATATCCCTTTAAAAACGATTACAATTTCTTCAAAAGATGTTGGAAAATTTGCTTTCAAATATACAATTACACCTCCTAGACTTATAGCCTACTAATTTGTTTATAACATTAATGTAGGCTAAAATTCGTTTTATCAGGTTTGCGCGTACTCAAGAGAATAAATACATTGATATGGGATAGACAGCGCAGCCACATTATATAAAAAAAAAGCCTACCACTAAATATTTGTGCTATGTAATCAAGCCCAGTCGAAGGAAAATAGTACTTTTAGGTCCAGACCCATTACAGAAATCCTACGGACTGATCGGGGTGTCTACAGGAGCCAACACATGTTCGTACAACGGGCTAGTGTTCATACATTTCAGTTTCTCGTAATACACAAGTAGATTATCAAAGAGGCGCGATTAAATAAGAATAAATCCCCACCTCCACTAGGTTTCCCTAAAACTGTAATATAAAATGTTTAAGTGTGGTTAGTGTGTGTTTTTTTAAACATCCCTCAATAACAGATCACTCAGTTGAACAATTCTGCCAAGTAAAGACTGTTGTCAAAACACTTGCTGAGTGTGTAAACAGGTGTGCAATTCACCTTTTTGTCCATATAATTCGAGATGAATAAGATGAATAAGGTACGAAAACAAATCCATGGTATTTATTTTGTAAAGTATTAATTTATTTCGATATTTAGATAACCTTCCTTGCTAAAAAAAATATTTGTATCTATTATCTACAAATGAATGTTATGTTCATTTAAGGTTTTTCTCCCTAAGTAATGGTTCTTTTCACCGCTATTTTGAATGATATTTTATTTACATTTACATTCTGAAACATGAGTGAGTTATATTAGTTATATTATTAGTAATATTGAAATTAAAATTAAAGATGGCTTTCAGCAATATGCAATCCATCTATGTGCTACTGAACAGAAATGAACAGAATAGGCCTTTACATTGTTGACAATATTGATCATGTCATCACACATGTGTTTCCGAATGCTGATGTCATATGATACAATAGACAAAGTTAATAATAATAAATAATGGTAAACGACATTATTGATTACTCAACATGTCTATGCTTACAGGAGAAATTCTGAAATGTATTGCTAGTTAAATTTAGTCCCACAATGGTATAGTGCATCAGGACAGAATATAAGATGGTGCTCTTTTAATAACTGAGAAGGGTGATGGGTGCAAAGTGCTAATTGACTATGTAAACAGATCAAACCAACCAATGGAAGGAATGCAATGTTACGCACCGTTGCAATCCCTCCGTGGCCTGCCAGATTTTACAGGTCAAATGTCAAATAGTTTGGCCCCAATCATGCTGCCACCACTTAGAAGTTAGAGGTTGCAGACAATTTCCCTATACCACTTGCTACGGTGCGATCAAACCATTTATATTTGTCCTTGAAAAAGAGAATCCCCCCCAAAAAGATTGACGATGCCACTGCACTCTATGCCACACATGGTGTAAATATGGCAAATATTGCACTGTAATATTTAGGTTTCTGGCTTTAGTTGTCAATGAGAATACGTGTTCTATGACTCCCACCCTCTATAGTTATAGAGTTTGTGAAAAGCATAGAAGCATAGCCTGTGTCCTTGTGTGTGTGTGTGTGTGTGTGTGTGTGTGTGTGTGTGTGTGTATTGGGGGCGGTGTGTGTGTGATGGGTTTCATTGTAGCAGTTACCAATATGATGCTATTCAGACACTTAACTTGAGATCCTTCACGGGTGTCCCAGGCCCCCTGGGGCCCTTTTCTTTTTTTTTAACACACATCCTCCAACAATCAAACACCTGTTCTCCACCCCACCCCACCCCACCCTCCCCGGGCACAAGTGGTTCAGAGGAGCTGTTGTAAAACAAACAAACCAGAGACGCACAACCCCCCCCCCCCCCCCCCCCCCCCCATTGGAGGGCAGGGCTCATCTGGTGCAGCAGTCGGACCGTTGCAGGAGGCGGTAGAGCTGCACAGCACCACCTCACCCGCTGCTGCGTCTCCGTTTGACGTGGTATTTTAACCAGGCATACCCGGAATTCTCCCCACTACTGCCTCGCAGGTACGGGTTGGATGAGGATATGAGTAAGAGGGTGATGCTGATCCGCCGAAGAAGGAAAAAACACACAAAACTAGGGTGGAAGAAGAAGAGGGGGCGTGCCCATGTCCAGGTGGCCAGTTGATAGGACCACTCATAGAGGGGAGAAAGGGGCTACATGTATGCAGAATAACTCCAGAAAGGGTGTTATCCTAGAGGAGGTCATGTTAGCGATGAACGATTGGTCCACCTGTGTTCAAATTCAGGTATAACTACTACAGAGCTTTAACTAACGCTCCCATACGCACGCTCACACACACACACATGCGCACCGCGCGCTGCGGTCACTCAAAGCCTAGGAATGCGTTGGCGACCACTCGCTCATGGCTGATCCTCCTGTTATGTCTACTCAGGAATGAGAGTAGTGTTTCACCAGCCCCCAGAACTCCTCCTCATTCACCTACAGACCTTAAACCTTCCTACACACAGCCAGACCTAGTTATACTGATAACACTTTACAATAAGGGTACACTCATTAACCATTCATTAACATTAGTTCATGCTGTCATAAGTATTAACTAACAATTAATTAACAGTTTACTAATGGTCTAGTAATCATTACTAATGGTGTTCATTTTAACTAAGGTAATGGTGTTAACTACTAGGGTACTAATTTATACATTATTGAATAGGGTAAGGTTTTAACCCTAACCCCAACCCTAACCCACTTACCCTAACCAGAGTTACTTTAACTAACACGAACTGAACTACAACACAAAATCGTAATCCTTACTCTAACCCCTATGCTAATGCTATATAATAATGCTTATTATTGCACTAACTAACGTTAATTAATGGTTAATTAATCAACCCTTTTTGTAAAGTGTTACTGTTATCCTGTTAACTTTGGTCCCATGTTATTTTTTTGTAAGGCTCATAATTGGGTCATTAAAGTCTTCTAATCCGATTGTGAAGTGGGATGAATGTTATAATCAATTGGACGACTTAAATGCCTTTTATTTACATTTTCTAATGCTGCGGAGACAAATGGATGGATGGTTGATTTGTTGTGTGTAAGTTATGCAACACGACGCTATGCTTGTGTAAATATACTCCTTTTTATTGTCTTTATTTGCATCTTTTTAAGAGAGCCCCCAGTCTTGCTGTTCGATTTTTTTGGGATGCACAAAGAAACTGCAGCAGGGATGATTCCCAAAAAGGTTATCTATAGTAACCGTCTCAGTCTGCATCAAGATTGTCCATGTAGACATTAGTACATCTGTATTTGCTAATTGTCCAGATTCAGATTCAGAAGATTATGAAAGAATTGAACAGGATCTATAAACGTAAAACAACCATAACATATCCATTACAGACCTACCAAATATCAAAACTGTCTTGGAAAGATGGCTAGTAGGGGTCCACTCTCTGTTGTGTGTACGTTGAAACGCAGCAGCTTCGCTCAGCTGCACTGTCTCCATTATGTGAGTGCACGTCGTGCTCATGGCCTTGGCCAGGGCAGTGTAGGGTAGTGGGTCACCCGCTTGGCTATGAGCCAGGAAGGGAAATAGAAATCAGCTTGAAGGAATAGAAAGAAATCGAGAGACTGACATTAGATGAGAATGCAATGGATTTAATTGAACATTATTTTCTGATGCTTAATGCACACCTTGATAACCCTGAATAACATTATTAGTAGTTAATTACTTTAAATGAACGCAATTAATCATTCCAAGCATGTAACAGGCAGATAAACATGCCACACGTTTTCCAAGTATTCCAATGATATCCAACTCATGGCCAACGGTAATTGCGTGTGTTGCCAAAAACCTTTTCAGATGAAAGTGGTTCTTGTCGTCCTTTATTTCTACTAGCAACGGGTATTTAAAAGAACTCGAGCAGTTTAGCTTGCCGTAATTACGTGCTCAAGTAAGCTAATTTTATTATTTCTTCAAACACTTCTTTAGCAAGGTCAACAAACCGCAAGGGGCAGTTTAGTATCAACACAACCCTCTGTATGTGTGCATGTGTATCTGTGCGTGTGTATGTGTGCGTGTGTGTGTATGTGTGCATGTGTGTGTGTGCGTGTGTGTGTGTGTGTGTGTATGTGTGTGTGTGTGTGTGCGTGTGTGCGCATGTGTGTGTGTGTGTCTTTGTGTGTCTACATTTGTATTTTATGTTTTAGTTTGAGTGTGTGTATGTGTGTGTGTGTGTGTGTGTGTGTGTGAATGTATCTGTGTGTGTGTGTGTGTGTACGTGTGCGCTTGCGTGCGTGCGTGTGCGTGCGCATATGTGTTTGCGTGCAGCCAATTGTCCCTTTGTGCGTGTGTGCACGTGGGACCAAAATTGAAAACAGACAGACAGACAGACAGACGGACAGACGGACAGACGGACAGACGGACGGACAGACGGACAGACGGACAGACGGACAGACGGACAGACGGACAGACGGACAGACGGACAGACGGACGGACGGACGGCGAGACAAGAGGAAAGTCGCATCTAGATGTGGTGAGCTCGTTCGCTGGCTGTTTCCATCCTTTATGTTTTCTTGAACATGGCCTACGCGGGTAGCAGTCATCCGGCGGCGGGGCAGGCAGGGATTCAGCCGTGCGTACGGAGCTGAGCTATTGTTTGCTTCCATGAAGAGGGAAACTCTGACCATGACCTCATCCATTTGCAGTGGGGCTGGGGGGGGGGGGGGGTGAGTGTGTGCTGGAGGGTGTGTGTTTGTGGTAGATATGAAGAGAGAGAGAGAATGAGAGAAAGAGAGAGAGAGAGAGAGAGAGAGAGAGAGAGAGAGAGAAATTATACATTTGTCAGCGTAAGTGGGTCTTGAAATGTGAAATATTTTACTACAAATATGGAACTGTACAGCTGAGCAGCTTTAACCAAGTAACACAATATTTGGTTTTCAGGCTTGTCGTTTTCCAAGTGAAGTGGGCATCCTTTCAGCCTGGAGGGTTTGTTTTGATTCAAGGATGCGCGATGTGAAATGTGTTCAGCCTCAGATAGAAATCAGCTTATGTAGCCACTTGTAAAAGAAGTGGATGCATGGCAATGCATGAATAACTAAACAATAATACAACATTAGGAATACAATTGATTGAACTTGTGGAACATTTATTCAAATAGATGGGTTCAAATGCACCACATTATACAATATTTGTGTGTGTGTGTGTGTGTGTATGTGTATGTGTGTGTCTGTGAGTGTGTGTATGTTTATGTGTGTGTGTGTGTCTGTGAGTGTGTGTGTGTAGTCAGTGGGGGGGGGGGGGGGGGGGGGGGTCATGCTTCAGCACACCAGACCGGTGACAGCAACGTGTTGTTGAACGTGTGGATTCTATGGGCCCGGGGTTGGGCAAGCAGTAATAGAAGGAAAGAAGAGAGCAAGAGAGCGACATATAGAGTGAGTGATAGATAGAATAAGACAGAGAGAGAGAGAACGAAAGAGAGAAAATGAGAGATAGAGAGAAAAAGAGAAGTAGAGAGCGCAAGAGAGATAGTAACAGAGAGAGAGAGAGAGAGAGAGAGAGAGAGAGAGAGAGAGTGTGTGGGACAGAGAGCGAGAGAGCAATAGGGTGAGAGAGTGTGTAAAAGAGAGAGAGAGAGAGAGCGAGAGAGCAACTGTGGTAAGGCTCAGAAACAGAGGTTCTGTTTTAGGAGGCCGTGGTATATAGGGATACATGTCCGTCCTAAATCATATGGCAAGCAACCAGGAAGTACTGCTCGCCATACAGGCCTCATTCATTAGGTACTAATGTAGATAACATGGTTGTGAGTAAAGATTACTTTCTATCTGGCTTGATTTTCTCTCTATATTTGACAATATTTTGGCTGGTTCTGATAAAGAATGTAACATCATTATTTTTTTTTCTTTAGCCATGGAAAATCAACATTTGACAGCTCGGACACACATGTGTGTCAGAGACAAAGCACCTGTCGTCCAGAAACAATTAAGTTGTGTTCTTGTTCAACTGGGTATCCCTGTGTGTGTGTGTGTGTCTGTGTGTGTGTGTGCATGTGTATCTGTGTATATGTGTGTGTGTGTGTGTGTGTGTGTGTGTGTGTGTGTGTGTGTGTGTGTGTGTGTGTGAGAGAGAGAGAGAGATAATGTGTCTGTGTGTGTGTGTGCATGTGTATTTGTGTGTATGTGTGTGTGTATGGCCCTATTCCTCCAGTCAACCAGTTCTTTGGCCCCGCCTGACATCCTGCTCTAAATGTATCGGAAAATAAAAACGAACACCAAGTGTTGAGTACTGCATGCATCTGTCCCTCTTTATATGTGTGTGGGTGTGGATACGAGTGTGTGACCTTGGGTATGTGCGGTTTGGTTCATATTTTTTTATCTCTCTTTCACTACCGGCTTATGTGCTACTTTCATCCTTTGGATATTTGATTTAGAAAATGGTTTATTTGTTTGTTGCATTGCCGCTGCTATAGAAAAATGGTTCCCATTAGCTACACATATGTTGGGAATGGCTTAAGAGCACATCTTAAAATGACATGAAAGAAATAAATACATTGATTGCAAGAATGGCACGTGTGGATTAAATAAACTGGTGTATGCAGTATTGTATGGTGTGTGAATATAGATATTTTTTATGTTACGTTTTATTGCTTTTCATTTGAAGGCCACACAAAGGACTAGCCAAACTCTGTTCTTTGGACAAATTTCATGGACACATTTCATGGACAAATGTTTCTACAGATTTTTCTTTGATTTTATTTAAATGTGATATTACACCAGACAGACAAATGGTAGAAATGTTATTAGAGCATTTTAATATTTTATTATAATTGATGTCCTTCATTCATCATGTCGCAGTTTTGAAAGCCTTTATTTCTCTGATGGCCTACCAACGCTAAAAAACCTTGACGCTTCAGGGATCGTTTGTCATCAAAATCAGACTTTTTGTGCCCATTTATTTTCTTTTGATGCCACGGGAGAAAGGGTTGGGTGGGTGACGTGGGGTGTGGGTTGGTGTAGAGGTGCAAGGGGTCTGTTAGCTGAACACGTACTCAGGAAGCGAAGAATGAGAGGAACACTGCATGTTATTCCACTGAAAGAAGATAGATCAGGCTTTGATCTATGGTGATGTCTTTACGCCTCTGTCAGTCCGATATTGGCCGTCAGTCCGACTTGCATCCAATGGTATGATTCTTTCTGTTCTTACAACTCATGTTTTTTAAGCATGATCATGGGGGCCCTTGAGTAAAGATATATTTGCTGTGTAGCATTCAAAGGTTCATCCCTTGGCTTAAAGGCGAATCAACAGTATTTCCCCACTTAAAATAGCAGATTATTATTCATATTATTTGAAAAGAAATTAACGTCAGCAAACGTGTAATAAAATAAAATTTAATACATTGGAATATTTTTTTATGGGACGAGTAAATAGTTGTTCCAGCCATTTATTGAAATGTTATATATATATATATTATATTCAGAAGAAGACAGAATAGGTAGAAAGCTCAGGATGTGGCCGCTCAGCTCACTCAAGGTGGCTTGGACCACCATGCACACAAACATCATCACATGGATGCGATGGAAGCTGTTGCCCTCACCAAGTGTCCTGCGCAGTCTAGCCAAAGGGCTCACAGCAAGGGTCTGCAAGAAATCACTACTGCAGCCCATTGGCGGACCACCAACCGAAAGCTATGGGGGCCCTTGGGTTAAGATATATATAAGCTAAAGTATGTTTGCATGCACAGCGAAACCCGGTTAGGCTGAGTTACCAGGTTACGGATGTTTTCCAGTAAAAAAAGGATTTACGTGTCTCAAACCCGCCCTAATGCGCTGCCAACATGGGCGCTACGCCTCACAGCTACCCAGGTCCTATGACTCATGTCATTCCCTCTCTCTTCCAACCCACTTTCCTGTCTCTCTCCACTCTTCTGTTCAGAAAGGCATAAAAAGCTAATCAAATATTTTTGTTCTAAAATACGGAAATAAATAATGATTCAAATATTTTGCTAACAGCACTTGATTTATAAACATAAACACTTAAAAACATAATGTTCACCAAAGAGCAAATGTGTGTGTGTGTGTGTGTGTGTGTGTTGGTGTGTGTGTGTGTGTGTATGTGTGTGTGTCTGCACGTGTTGGTGGGTGTGTGTGTCGTGTGAGGAAGCGCACGTGTGTGTGTACCTAAGCTTGTCAGGTCTTACCAGCTGCTGGTGTTGAACATCAAGCTATGGTTGCAAATGAATGTCACTGGGGTGTTTATGTGTGTGTGTGAGTGTGAGTGTCACAGTCCGGGGGGTGGGGGGGAGTTCTTTTAATCTCCCATTTCTGGAACGTGGATAGTCAGAGGAAAGAAAAGAGTTGAGGGAAGGACAAGATTGTCACTAGAGTGGTGGCCTAGCATTGTACTACCATGTCGGTTATGTTGAACAGCGCCATAAAGAGGCACCACTGAGAAAAAGTCAACATCTTTTCTTAATTACGTGGTGGCGATTAATTGAGAGTTTGGGGTCAGCTCAAACCTAGAAGAAAAAAGAAAAAGAAAATATCTAAATATTCAATCAATGCAACCCTTGAGACGGTATTCAGGGTACTCATTCAAACACAAGTATTGTGACTTGTGTGTGTTTGCAGCTCTCGTCGCACTCACGCACAAGTACACACACACACAAACTCACACACGCACACACACCAACACCAACACACACACAAACACACGCGCAAACACACACACACACACACGCAAACACACACACACAAACACACTCGCACACACACACACATTTATGCACACACAAATGCACACACACACACACACACAAACACACACACATTCACTACACTATCGCTATCGCTATTGAAGGTGGTACTGCAGCCAACATTGTTTTGATGGTTCTTCAAAGGTTCGGTGACCCAACTACTCCAGGCTCGTCCTTGCCCTCTTCACACCTCTTACAACTCCTAAACTGCCCAT
>JACYXH010000249.1:1970148-2012648 GCA_026745465.1 Lota lota
GTGCGTGTGTGTCTGTGCCTGCATGCATGCCTAAAAGAAAAATATGGAAAAGAACTGTGGTTGCCAGAACAACTTTACAGAAGAAACTGTAAATGTACAGTTTGAAACCGTCTTAAACCAGTAAATCCAACAGCCCTTTTCTGCCAAATTAGCATGACCACGCTGCTATTAAACAAAGTATACATTAACAGTTAATGTACAGATAGATAATATTAATAAATAAAGATTTTTTTATTCTCAAAGCAGTGAACAAAAACATCTGTCGTTTCTTAACATACATATTCATAATATGTACTTTACAAACATTAGAATAGAGAGTATCAGACAGATTAGTGATAATCGTATTGGAACTGATGGAGGAAAGCTGGAGAGAAAGAGAGGCAAAGAAATAAAGATGAGAGAAAGAGTGAAAGAAAGACAAAATGGAGCGAGGGCAAGAAAGAGGGAGAAGACTTTCCTCCTAAAAATGTCTTAAGGACAATTAAGGTGTTCTTTTTTATGAATAAATGTAAGAATTGTCAACACCCTTTAAGGATAACTGCATTTCCTTATTAGAATAAATAGAATAAATATCTTCAAACAAGCTCTTCAAATTGAGGTACAGGCTGCCAATGAGAAATTCAAGAGCAATAAAATAGCAACAATTGCATTCAAACTAACAATTTCGTCTTAAATTTTGTCTTGCTTCTTAAGCTTGAAGAACTGAGCAGATCTGAAACAAACTTTCAAATACCATATGCCATAAATCGTACTGACTTCAGTCCACATTCAGACTCTGGGTTCACACCCAGAGTTAAACACCTTGGAATATAGAAGGAAAACGTACGTTTTCAAGCTGTTATTTGAAAGGCACTTTGTAATGGAGGCTCATGAATAAAGAACACCTGAGACTTTAACAAGCACTGTTTTCTTCAACAGGAAAACAATAACGCAAGACAGCGGCATAGTATCGTACATTCAGTAGTAGCCATCTTGACTCGCTGGTGGCCTTTTTCCAATATACTATACTGGCCAGGTTCAACTCGTTACGGCAGCCCAACGTGGCTGGGATTTGCATTTCCATTACAACCCAGGCTACCCACTAAAGAAAGAAAAAACGTTTTAACTTACCACACACAACAATGGTTTGAGTCAAGTGAACTTGGTCCTACAGGAAGGACTTTTATGGCTTGAATTGACCTCAAAGCTGACAGCAAATTGGCTTCATCAATAAACTGAAAATCATCATATGTCTCAACCCCAAGGGATTGTAAGGTCTCTTCTAGAATATCTTTCAACATCTCTGGAAGATCAGGCCAGACCTCAGTGCTAGCGATAGAAATGTTTGCTCCAGGTCAGTCATTTCTTTAATCAAGGAAGAATGGCACCAGTTTTAAAGAATGAAATGAGACAAAAAAAAGAAAACAACAGAAACAAACTGCTCAGTTATTTGAGGAGGCAGAGCTCAGCTAGTTTGAAATTCAAACACAGTCGTTTATTTTTGCAGGAATGTAAACTGTTACCTTTAAAATGTCCTTTAGGTACTATAAATACGTATTACCAAATGTGTGATAATATGATGCAAAGATAAAGAACTGATGGAACAGATGATCCATTTGGAAGACAAGGAACATTTATGCAATTTCACACTAGTCACCTTATGTGTAAATACCCTCAAATAAAAATGGAAACTTGAAAATCGACACATAAAAAAAATCATAATAATGATATTTCACGCAGGCAAAAAAACGTTTTTGTCAATGTCGTAATATTTATGGACCATACTGTAAAAATGTCATTCATCCGTCCACAATATTAACAACATACTCAATGTTCACTGCAATCATCTGCACTTAGCTATGCCAAGCAAATTTGATATGGTACAGTGAACATATATAGTAAAGTAAGGAGCCCCACACAGGCTTACAAATTATTTTCTGTAAAGTATAACATGAAAAAAAAATCTAATGTAACACGGTTTATTTCTGTATAAAAAAGAATCTACCAGACAAATAAACATTATTTGTATGTTTTAATTTGAACTATATTGTATTGCTTTTTGTAGTACCGTTTTTCTGTGTTTAAATTTCAGTAATCTGTAAATTTGACAAAGAAGTAGGATCCTTTTAACACATTCCTACTTTAAAATGAACAATTAACCAGTGTTCGGTTCAGTATTTTAGAAAATATTACTGTAAATTAAACACTGCTTCATTGTTTTTCTATTGACCCTTTTGTTACGTCATAATTTTACAGCACCTCACTGTTAATTGTTTGTGCTTGTGTGTGCATGTGTGAGTGTTTGCATGCGTGCATCCGTACCTACCTGTGTGTGTGCTAGTTTGTGTGTGCGTGCATGTCTGTGTGTGTGTGTGTGTGTGTGCGTGCGTGTGTAGTGGTGAAAGGATGTCTCGCACATTCATTCTGAGGCCCACATGCCTTGTGTCCAGAGAACTAAAGAGCCAGCCTATGTGGGAACCATGTAACGATGACATCCTCAACAAATGAAGGGTGACTTTGTGTGTGTGTGTGTGTGTGTGTGTGTGTGTGTCTTGGTGTATATATGTGCATGCACTCCTATTACAGAGACACAGTCAAACACAAAAGTGAGGATGACTGGATGTCGTGAATAAAGGAGGATAGAGAGTGAGAGAGAGCGAGAGATGTGGATGAAGAACATATGGTTTAATGGATGAATGGGTGGCTGGGTGGTTGGATTTGCAGGTGGATAGGGGATTGATGAATGAATGATACATGGATATGGATGCATGGGGTGGATGAATGGTCACGTGGAAGTGGAGAAACAATAATTGAACAGATGAAGTGTTGGATGACGAATGAGGACGGATGGATGATGCATGGATGATTGATGGGTGGATGATTGATGGATGGATGATGGATGGATGATGCATGGATGATTGATGGATGGATGATTGATGGATGGATGACGGATGGATGATGCATGGATGATTAATGGATGGATGATGCATGGATGGATGATGGATGGATGATGCATGGATGGATGATGGATGGATGGATGGTAGGGTGGATGAATGGACAGTGAATGGAAGATGGATGGATGAATGGACAATGGATTAAGGATGGAAGGATGATAGATGGATGATGGGTGGATGATGATGGATGGTTAATGGACGATGGATGGATGGATGGATGGATGAATGAATGGCAGGAGCAAACCACAGAAGGGTTTGTTGGATAGGGCTTCTTTCTGGCAGTCTCCAAGCAACTCACAATAGAAGGTCAGAGAAGGGGAAGGACAATGTATCAAAATACAGAACACTGTCTAATTCAGGTACAAACCTCCCAGGAGACAATTCAAGGTAGACACGCAGGCACACGGAGGACTAGCGGACATAAAGATGAATCACTCACTGGTCACACCTTTTATTCATCATCTGTTAGCCTGTCCCTGTCTTGTAGAGTAACTAACATTAGTGACACAGCTGGACAAAAATACATGTACATGACACATTGCATGTACATTATCTAAAACCCTGGGACAGTGTAATAGAATTGAATGACCCTGGCATTAATATCAATCTTCATATCAGACAACATTTTGCATCTATATAATATGACAATGTCTTCATTGCCACCATCTATCGTTTCCCATTTGTATATTCACATTCAAATAGGATCTAAATCTAGTGCATTTTCTGTCTTTTTTGATGACTGGGACTTGAAGGAATGCCTCTGTTTTGTCTTATAGGCTTAAGAGTATTCAATTATACAATCGCTTTTCTCAGCAAAATCGAAGAATGTTAATGTCCTATCTATTGGTTGATTTAGTTTATTTTCTTCACCAAAAGTCCAATACATGCCTCTCACTCTGTGAGTGGCAACAAGTGTGCACTCAATGAGAAAACATGCCTGTTGTTTTTCAAGGCCCACCAATGTAAAATTGTGCTTGTTTCCGTGTTTCTTCTTAATCTTCTTCTTTCCTTTTTTCCATGAATGGGTTTAGTAAAGGCGGGAAATTGTTTTTGTAGGGTTGGCTTTGTAAGAAATTGCATTCCTGGGGAAAGTCCTGTGATCTGCAAGCCCAATGGTCTGAGAATTCTGAAGCTCTCTCCACCAATCCTTCATTCTTTGAAATGAAGGAGGACTTTGAAATGAAGGACCAATTCTTCATTCTTTTACATTGTCATAAACTTGGTTGAATTGTCACACGACAAAAAGGATGCAGTTTTGTCTGTGAGAAAACCTCAAAGCATGGTGTCCTGTCGGAAGCTTGCAATTTTAGCGAAGCCATTGACCAACAACAGCTAGCTTAGAGTCAGTGGTCAAGTTGTCCTTGAACAACTCAATTGATGGTGTGAACATCCAGTAATAGGCCTTCAGAATGATCTGAATACACACATGAAAATTGTCATGGGACATGGTAGAAAGTAAATCGCACCCAGGCAGATACAAGAGTACTGAAACAAAAAGTTACCCCCAACACCTCCGTCTTGGAAAAGATGCATGCTTGATCCTGAACTCAAGCAGTTCAGGATCTGCTTGAGTTGTAGACTTACTGCCTTTAGTAGAAATTGGCTAATATAATTTGTGTTTCATTGGGTTGAAGATATTTCGTGTGGCCGTGTTATTGGGGCCGAATAAGTTTAGAAATTGTCAGATTTGCTTTTCTGTTTCCATCCATGGTAGTTAGTGTTTGACCACCTAAACAAAAGCTATCATCATAAATGAGAAAAATATATATAGGGGTAAGCTTTTGTCTATGGGTGTACCTGTGTTCATGTATACATATATTTTCAGGTTTTTGGGTATATATCTGTTAGAATAATACCATGCACTGACTAGCTGATGGGGTTATTGTGGATTCAAGTCTCTATTCATTCTCTTCCCCCAATGTCCACTATTGTCTCAGACACAATCTATCTCACTTCACTTTTTTCATTTTTTTCAAATAACCAATTTTGTAAAAATAAGAGAATAAAAGGACAAAAAGAAAGAAATAAGGAAAATGTGAAGAATTTGAACTGCTCACAGTGAAAATTGACAAAGTGAAACTCTGCTCTGATCATTCAGTGCCTCTCAATCGACCGTCAGCATTGTGAATCCCTATCCTCTGATTCGAGTGGAAGGGCAAAGTACTTTCAGTTAAGCCTTCTATTGAAAGCCATGTACTGTGTTTAAAAAAGAGATGAAAACATCAAAGAGAGCATGTGTGTGTGTGTTTGTGTGTGTGTGCTAATGTGGATGCGTGTGTGTGTGTGTGAGAGAGGACAACAACATGGTTAAGAGAATAGCATCTACTTCTCACCCAAATATCAAGGTTATGATACAGAACATTTGTGTTTCAATGGTGAACTTCATAGTATATAGAGTTCCGCTTACCTGTATTAATTAATTCCACGAATTAAATTGGATTTTTGAAGAAGACAACGTTTATAAGCAAACATTATTTAGATTATAATGAGAAAAATAAAAAGAATTAACTGCTCAAATGATATTGCATTCATTTGCTAAGACCTATACCAGCAAAGTAAGAAATGTCCTTGCTGATTTGGACTTGTAATCAATGACAGCAGACAATTAAAAGTTTAAGCAGTGGGCCGTATCACTAGTGGCCATCTCAGCTCTATCTTGGTTTACATCTAAAATTGCCGCTAGGCAAATAAGGCAGACAGTTGATAATGTCAACCAAACATTTTAGACACATTGCACATACAACATACAATTCAACCTCTTCTTCAAATCCAAGAAATAGTAACACAATAGGCTTCTTTACTGGGAATTCCACATTCATAAAGCTGTTCCCAAGATCACACAATATTCTATAGAGTATTTTGAACTAAATATTTGAATCAATAGCTAAGTATCACTGGTGGATAGTCAAGAGCATTTACTCAACTCGTCATGTTTTGATGATTATTTATTTTAAAATTGTGTTGTCATTAAATACGCTTTAACTCAAGTTTGCCTACTAGACTTGTATCCAATTTATTTGACAGGGACAGTACACATCAATGAGTATTTTAGAACACACTTCAGTGTAAATGTGTCAGATTTAGCCAAGAGGCTAACTGACATCTGCAGGTCAATGACATAAATATTACAATAAAGTAAACAAGTACGCAAGAGTAAAATACTTGGGCTTGGATCCTCAACAGTCATATAGCAGCATCAATACAAGATCAATAACAAAGTATGTAATAATAAATAATAATAATAATAATAATAAGTAGCAACATCAATACAACAATGTGTTCAAGTGGTAGTGGTACCAGCCATGGTGGTAGTGCAAATAATAAATAAATAAATAAAATGCTGTGCAAAATACAGAATATAATGCAGACAATCAAATGGGTTGTTGTAGTGTGCGTGGGGTTGGTTTGGGGGGTAATGGATTTTTCCAGGAGCCTGGCTGCTTGGGGGAAAAAACTGTTCGTCGTCCTTTGGGTTTTGGCCCCGAGGCTTCGGTACCGCTTCCCCGACGGCAGTAGCTCAAACAGTTTCTGATTGGGGTGGCTGGTGTCCCTAATGATTCTGAGGGCCTTCTTGACACACCGGGCCTTGTAGGTGTCCTGGATGGAGGGAAGCTCACATGTAATGTCCTGTTTTATGTTTCCACATCTAACAATATGTGTGCACGCAGCAGAACATTCTAAGCGATCAGCTGTCACATTTTGATTGTTGAATTTAGCTTTCCTGCATTGTTAGTTTGCATCATTCATATCAAAAAATGGAAATTAATAAAAAGGTCTACAGAGTGTTACCACTGCAGTGAACTATTTAGCATAGCAGGATGTCGTCTTAAAGGGATGTATCTCTCTTTCTCTCTCTTTCTCTCTCTCTTTCTCTCTCTCTTTCTCTCTCTCTTTCTCTCTCTCTTTCTCTCTCTCTTTTCCATCTCTCTCTCTTTCTCTCTTTCTCTCTCTCTCTATAAAAAACATATTTGTGAGCAGAGTGCAAGCAAATCCAACTAAGTGGAAATCTTTGAATTTCATAATTGGTGAAGCAATATCGTCAATATATAAAAGCAGGAAAAGTAAAGTTCAGAATGATCAGAATCAAAAGATAGTCTCTATATTTGTTGCTTTTGTAAAAGACAAAAGGAGTATGGGTAGATTTCAGATTTGACAAACTATTCAGTTCACACCACAGTGGTGCTGCAATGACAACACACTCTGTCACTAATGACAATTAAACCTTTAGCAGAACCACTGCTTGAAAAGCCATATTATGTTTTGTTGAGACTGTATACCATTCTTGTACGATGTATTAATTATTTGTATTTTATTTGCATTTATTGAATTATTTATTTATGTTTCTTCTTACCAAAAAAGATGATCTGTAATAAATAAAGAAAGAAAATGTGTATCTGTCCTCGCTATAGTTCCCGTTGGCTGTTTGCCGTGTTGCTCAAGCCCTCTCGGCTGTGTGTCACAGGAGAATGCGGAAACATAAAGCTGCCTTTCACATGAGAAGATACGTGTGTGTGTGTGTGTGTGTGTGTTTATGTATGTCATTCAATTGCCAGTGTTTAACCTGAATTTAACCAACTCAGAGATGCACTTTATGATAAACTCTTCACCTCCTGCCACTTGATTAACACTTTCAGTTCTATAACAGCCAGTAGGATTCATGTATTTAGTCCAATTGTATTTGAGGATATAATAGAGGCATGGATATGATATGAACAATTTAGCCAACTCAATCAAACGTCCACAAAAGGCAAAGTAGCTTATAAATCAAACATCATGAGTGTCTCCCATAGTAAAAAAAGAATCATTTACTTCAACAGATCACTATGAAATGGCTATTGATGTGTGTCTACAACCATAATTAGGAGTGTTATTGATGGCGCCAAGGTGAATCCAGTCAGGGAAGTGTCAAGGAGAAAGCCACTACAGAATCTTTCATGCTATCGATTTTCTATGGCCCGTGAGGTTGAATAGGCTGTGTCTTTCATCCACTAGTAATTGTATTTATGCATGTTTGTTTCATCCATCACATAGTGTGTGCGTGTGTGTGTGTGTGTGTGTGTGTGTGTGTGTGTGTGTGTGTGTGTGTGTGTGTGTGTCTGTGTGTATGTTTGGACGGAAAACGAATGAATGTCTCAATGTTCAAGAGCATATTCAACAATCAAACAACACATTTGACTTAAAAAAAAACGTCTGCAAGTCCAACATCTCCTGTGTGAGTCGGATGGCTCAGGTTTGGCCACTTTAAGTGACCTACAGTTGGTCACAACAGCATGGAAGTCAAGTACCTTCCTATATCTGTTGAAGAGACATCATCCACTGCACAGAAAACAAACCAAACACAGGCACTTACACTCAAACGTGTAGATGTAGGCTACACACACACGCACACACATGCACACACACATGCACATAAACACAGGAACTTACAGGCACTTGCGCGGGTACGTAACATGCACGCACACGCACGCATACACACGCACGCATACACACACACACACACACACACACACACACACACACACACACACACACACACACACACACACACACACACACACCCCAGCTGCTAGAGTGACAGTGTTTAAGTTATAGGCCTGTGTGTGCCAGGATGTGCGACAAGCTTCCCACAGTTATTTATCGCCAGAGGGAGGAATGCTGCGATGGTCCGCGCTGCCCCCCGCCCCCACCCACTGCGTTGTTCAGCACACACACGTGGAATACCAAGACACCGCGATAACCCGGACCAAAACACCAATGGACATACGCTTTGTCTCTAGATAGATAAATAGATAGGGCCTAGATAGATATAGATAGATAGATAGATAGATAGATAGATAGATAGATAGATAGATAGATAGATAGATAGATAGATAGATAGATAGATAGATAGATAGATAGATAGATAGATAGATAGATAGATAGATAGATAGATAGATAGATAGATAGATAGATAGATAGATAGATAGATAGATAGATAGATAGATAGATAGATAGATAGATAGATAGATAGATAGATAGATAGATAGATAGATAGATAGATAGATAGATAGATAGATAGATAGATAGATAGATAGATAGATAGATAGATAGATAGATAGATAGATAGATAGATAGATAGATAGATAGATAGATAGATAGATAGATAGATAGATAGATAGATAGATAAGATAAATAGATAGGGCCTAGATAGATATAGATAGATAGATAGATAGATAGATAGATAGATAGATAGATAGATAGATAGATAGATAGATAGATAGATAGATAGATAGATAGATAGATAGATAGATAGATAGATAGATAGATAGATAGATAGATAGATAGATAGATAGATAGATAGATAAACAGATAGGGCCTAGATAGATATAGATAGATAGATAGATAGATAGATAGATAGATAGATAGATAGATAGATAGATAGATAGATAGATAGATAGATAGATAGACAGACAGACAGGCAGACAGACAGACAGACAGACAGACAGACATACATAGACACAAGCACACACACATACATACATAGACACAAGCACACACACACACACACACACACACACACACACACACACACACACACACACACACACACACACACATTGAAAATTATCCATTTCCTTTCTTCATTGTTTTTAACTTTTATTAACTTCAAAGTGCATTTTCCTCTCAGAACTCAAATGTAAATCGAATTGCCTTGATCTAGACCTATTGAAAACAAAGAGTGTGACTAATATGTTGTCTTCAAATTGTGAAGATTTCTTCAAATGTTGTGTTTCAAGAGCAAATTAATCTGAGACCTTTGCATTGCTGTGTTAAAAGTAATTGGTCTATCTGGAGATTATTTTCAAGTGATGAGTTATTAACCTCTAAACTTCAGACTCCCATTGTCTCCCTTCTTCTGAAAATACTTAAAGCACTTGCACAACCGAGGTCAGTCTTTTCAAGATGTTGACTGTGCTTTGCTGTTCTCTTGTGGATATTTGAAAAACGACATCTCATCTGTTGGATGATTTCTAAAAGATTATTGTCTGACGATATAAATGTGACTTTCAATGGGTAAACAATAGGCCTACTTAATGCCTGTTGCCTTATCTATTATGCTTTAATCACTGGAACGTTTTCAGTGGAAATTAATGAAGTTAAAATTATATTTCCCCAGCCTTTGGATGACAGTCTATGGCTGGCACTCACTCACAGGTACTTAGTTACACTTTGGTAGAAATCGCATACAGGCTAGATATACATGCAGGTGTTGATATCAGAAACTGTAACTAGTAGATAATAAGTCAATCTAAACACAATTCATATGCCCGGCCAGCTGATGGCGACAACCTCTCCTCGACCAAAGACACCAGCCCAGAAAATAGCGTTTCCGGAGGTACCGGAACCTACGACACACGACTTTGACTTCCAGCCTGCTGCAGCATTTCCCCACCATCTCTATTGACCTTCCTCCTGCAGTTTAGTCAACTCTCAAAGTAGGTATATTTCTCGGTAACACGTTATTTGGACAGCACATAAGCTGTAAAGTACACAAGGATTAGAAATAAACGACATACGAAGCTACTGGTTTTCTATTCCGCAAGAAGGGCACCTGCCTTGCTAGCTAGTAGAGGTTAGCCGAGGCTAGGCTACTGGGGCGCTGAATGATGAGCTTTGTATGGATATAATAATTTGTGTGCTTTATTCTTTATTTTTCATAGATTTGTATCAAAGTTGAGAAATTATCTTTAATATCTGCGCCCAGCTTAACTTTCCCAGCACAGGACTGTTCTAGTAGCTAACTGTTCTAGTTAGTCGTCCTGTCAGCTTCACCTATATTTACCTGCCCGTGGGGGATCTTCTCACCTACAGTCGAGTAATGCCACTTACTCTCTACTAAAGGCTACATTACAAGATTCCACAATGAAGGCAGCACAAAGTCCGATTTGTATACACACAACTCTTTAAACAAACATTTTCAGTTCAAGTAAAAACAATTGTAACTGCTGTCCAGTCGGATGCACTCTGCAATACTGGAAAGGTCATAAACCAATGACCAGGGTCCAAAACGATCACCTGCCCATGGCGGATAGATTTGACCATTTGGCCTGGAAATTGTAAACAATATGTAGCCTTCTCACCCAGCATAATGTTTGTTGCTCTCATTTACAGATGGCAGGCCGTGCATTTGCAAGCTGGTGGGCAAAGATGGGCCCATACTATACAAAGGCATACCAAGAGATGTGGGTGGGAATGGGCATCATGACATTCGCATACTACAAAATTTCTTATGGCGGTGAGTTACAAAATTCCGTTTGAAATGGCCTGTGTTAAATCGCTTTTTCCCTCAACATAATTTATATTATGAATGTATAATCGAATCTACCCTTGGTCACTCCTAGATAAAAAAATTGCAAAGTAGCACTAATGAGAACTAGACAACCCCGTTTACCTTGGAGGACTAGACCCTCTTGGCTGTGATTTTGTCCTGATTATTGCATCTTTTTTTCTTACAGGAAATAAGGCTATTAAGAACAGTAAGTGAACTACTCTGTTGATCATCCATACATGGCGTATGTCCTAAGATTTCTATTGTTATTTCAAGACAATTAGATGTTAAATGTCTTGAATATAAACGCAATTAATTCAAAAGTATACCTATTTTCAAGTGTACTAATAATTATCTTAATATTAATCGTTTGTAACAATCCCGGTTTATTTGTTCAACCTTTACAGAGCCTGCCCACTAAGACTTTCCAATAAAATGAACCAACAACCTCTCTGGCTGTGAAGACTTTTCCCACTTAATTATGTTTATATTAGACAAATAAAGTTACTTGTCAACATGAAAGTGGTGTACGTTTTTGCTTTTCCAATTCATCTGCTACTGTGACCACATTGATTTCTTTCTTCTAGTTTTTTTCGATGCCATTGTTTGGACAAACAATAGGCCCTAGGAAAATACCTTGTATATCGATAAAGGCACAATGGCCATACAAAGTAAACAAGGCAGTGATAATGTGGGCATTATGGAGACATTTAATGCAAAAGTGTTGTCACGTTTGGTAGTTGGTGTTTGGACATACTGTACTTTGGTATTTACGCCGCATCTTTCGTTCCTAAAGCTTAACAGGCAAACTTAATTATACTGGTCACAATGGCAGGTAAACCACAAATTCAATGAATCCACTTGGGCTTGTTCGCATTTTTCTTTTAATCATTCTTTATTCATCACCCTCTTATCCGCAGCCAAGCTCCCAGAGTGCATCTCTCGTACACATATTTTCACTTGTACATGACATGAAACCAGTGCGGTGGCCATTATATTGCAGAGCTACATTCAGATATCCCTTCCTAAGTACAAAAGCACAACACTTCACTAGACGCCTTACGTAGTAAGAAGTATGTGAGGGCGCAGTCCTAAATTGCAAGTCCACCAAACCAACCTCAACTAACCCCCGTACATCTATACATTTCTCAAGCCTTTATATTGCCAACACGCATTCTTTAGCAAGTGGCTAAAGAAAAGAAAGCATAACTAATCCAAATGTTGAAGCTCTACTACATTTCTTAATCAAACAGTTTAGGTGTTCATGCGCAAGTGAAGAATACAATTGGGATGTTTTGTTCTGACAATTTGTAAAAATAGTGCTTCTGTTAAGTTGAAAGTTGCTATATGGATGTAAAAAATATATGAAACAGCCCCTAGATATCCTATTGGTACACAATATGAACAACATCAAATAGTGGTGTATTTTGTGCTAAATTGAGAGAAAGAAAACAGGCTGGAGCAGTGGGACACTAAAGAGGGCCTGCCCTACAAAGGAACAAAAATCTATTTACATTAACTGTACACAAACATAATTTATAAATACTTTTTTTTAAAGGTATAAATTAGAAATAAAAATAAAACAAGTTTCTAGTTAATCTAGTTAAGTTTAGAATGCCATTGAGATTACCCCCCCACCCCCAAGGTATTTGGTCAAAGACAGTAGGAGATCAAAAAGGCAAGACTAGAGAATTAAAGTGTTACTTATCCCTGAAAAGATTCTACACGTCCTAGCACTACATCCCACTATTGCAACAGCCTTGAAAAAATAAATAAAAAAAGACAATTTAAAAATAACAGCAGATCCCACTAAATAAAACCCAACTAAATTCACCCATACTTAAAAACAGCATCTAAAAACAAAATCACTATATAGTTTCTTGAATAAATTAAGGCTTGGGGAAGGGCAACACGTTGCTTATAAGAGCATTTTCTGTGTTCACTTCGACGCTGTGTGGATAACACACAGGATAAACACCCTGTGCCCCCCACCAAGGTTTCATGTGCGTTCTCCGAATAAGTCTGTTCAAAAGGAGTTTTCCTATGCGCCATGTTTTTAATGCTGTATTCAAAGCACCACTCCATCCATATTAAACACACACACACACACACACACACACACACACACACACACACACACACACACACACACACACACACACACACACACACACACACACACACACACACACACACACACACACACACACACACACACACAGAGAGGTAGAGGGTTAAAGGAGAGACGGCCCCCTCATGCCACAGTGCTAAACGTACACCAGATCCTGTCCCTGTGACCCTAGACCTCCTCCCTCCTGCCCCCCCTCTCCCGGCAGCGGCGGCCCCTCCTCCCCCCCCTCCGCGTCGGAGCCCTCCGTGCCGCCGTACTCCTCGCCCTCGATGGGCTTGGGGCAGCTGTACGGGTGGCCGTTGTCGTCGAAGAAGCGGCGGAAGGTGAACTCGTAGAAGGCGTGCTCCGGGTGCTTGCCGTTGCGGAACCAGCCGGCGAGAGTGTCGTTGTGGTCGCTGCTGCCGCCGCTCCACAGCTTGTCGGGGTCCACGGGGTCGAAGTTGGACGTGTCGGTGCAGTGGGCGATGGTGGGCACGTACGGCGCCTGCTGCTGCCGCAGGTCGCTGCTGAAGTCCACCGAGGCGAAGAAGGCCTGCTCCTTGATCTCGTCGGCGCCGTCCTTGCCCAGGCGGTCCTCGGGGCCGCGGCACAGCTTTACGATGAGGTCCGACGCCTCGGCGCTCAGCTTGGCCGCGGCCGGGATGTGCAGCGCGCTCTGCCAGTTGATGACCTGGGGAAAGGGCCCCAGCCGGGACAGTATCACCATAGTGTAGCGCTCACCGAACCAAACGCTGCATTATCAATCGTGTGTTGGGTCTCGTTGGTGTAGACGGAAAAGCATATCGGTGTCGTATTCAGATGCATATTCCAATATTCATCCAGGTATTATGACAGGAATTCAGAAGAGTGTATGTGGTAAGGTGTGCCGTGCCAAATTCTTATGATGGTTTTCAATAGGGCCGCCTCTACATACCTTCAGCTGGGTTTCAAGAGGTGTGGTTGCCAGGAATGGTGGTTGCCCCACAACCATTTCATAGAGTATGACACCAACACTCCACCAGTCACACAGCTGGGTGTATCCTGAAAAACAAAACAATTGTCCAAACAATTAGAAAATACAGTTAAGAATTACATTGTGCAAGTAATGAACATTAAAATCTGCATTTCAGATATTTATAGCGAATAGGTTCCCCCCCCCCCCCTGTCATTCATTCTGTCCCTGTATGAAGAGAACCTCTTATAAACACCCCGGTTGCATTGGCTGCCTGAGAGGCCTGTGGCTGGACAGTACCTGTTCGGAGCAGCACCTCGGGGGCGATGTAGTTGGGCGTGCCCACCAGAGAGTGGGCCAGGCAGCGCTGGTGCTGCCTGGCCTTCCTGCGCTCCAGGGGTTTCAGGCGGTCCCCGCAAAGACAGTTGGCCGGGTCCTCCCAGTCCTTGCTGAAGTCCATGCTGTCCTGTCTGACGTGGTCCCCTGGAGAGCGCGCACCGCAGAAAGAGGCAAGCATCTCATTAGAATAGGTGGCCTTATCTGATGTGTTGTCCTCCTGTTCTTTTACCTCCACCCTTCATCATTCAATACCTACCTTGCGGTTGGATTGTTGGGGCTATTGTTACAGTTCATTAGACCGGGATAATCATAATACATATAAAAGAAATATTCATCATGACATTCATGCAAACAGAAAACCGGGTTTCAGTCAAATATGCAGGAAAACAAACAATTAAATAATTGTCAGACTATCCAGCAATACTTGCCATCCCGCCTGCTGGGGTTTGGGAATCTAAAATCAAAACAAAACAACGTAAAAAGATCAACCCGCCTCCTTACCGCTTTGGTAGTACTTGGAGTCGTGGGTCCAGCGGAAGCCGGTGCAGAGGCCGAAGTCGGTGAGCTTGATGTGGCCGTCGCGGTCGATCAGGATGTTGTCGGGCTTGATGTCGCGGTGGATGAAGCCCATCTTGTGGACGCTCTCCACGGCGCAGGTGAGCTCGGCGATGTAGAACTGGGCCAGCTCCTCCTTGAAGATGCCCAGGCGGATCAGCAGGCTCATCATGTCGCCACCGGGGATGTAGTCCATGACAAAGTACAGGTTGTCCCGGTCCTGGAAGGAGTAGTACAGGCGCACCACCCACTCGTTGTCCGCCTCGGCCAGGATGTCCCGCTCCGCCTTGACGTGGGCCACCTGGTTGCGCAGCAGCACGTCCTTCTTGCGCAGCGTCTTCATGGCGTACAGCGTGCCGGCGTCCTCCTTGCGCGCCAGGCACACCTCGCCAAAGGCCCCGATGCCCAGGGTCTTGATGCGCTTGAACATGGACTTGTCCATCTTGGCGCGCTTCAGGCGGATGTAGTTGGACTCCTTCTGGCTCAGCATCATGCGCATCTGCTCCTGGGCGTCCTGAGACAAGCCCACCTGGACGGAGGACAAGGGTCAGGGCCGTGGTCCGGAATCACCAGACATGGGGACAGACATGGATGCAGCGTAGGGCTGCTTCTCGGACACTTCATGTGTAACGCTACGGTGTGTGTGTGATGTGCGGACCTCGTTCTGGAAAGCCGTTGATTTTGATGATGGTGTCCCGAGAGTTAGGCTCGAAAAGAATCGCCCAGCCCTACTATTGAATCATGCCTAGAACATATCATACTTAATGGTTTATGACCAGTTATCAGCGCCCAAACATATGTTGTGTATTTTTCTAAGTTCCACTTATTTCACTAATCGATTAATAATTTACTACTGCTTACGTGTGAAACATACACAAACCAAGTTAGTGACAACTGGTATTTAAAAAACAATAAGAAGCCAACCATTGCCAAGTGTCTTCAATACACACTTTTCTCCTTTCCAGGGAAACCATTACGTGTACATACTCTACACTTTACTGCTTTTGTAACACTTCTAACCTGCATTTTGCTGTATCAGTACTTGTACTCTGTGCAATGACAAAGTTGAATCTAAAATAACAGCAACAATATTTGTAAAAGCAAACGGTTTTGATGCAGGAATGCTCTTCATCGTGCCCCAAGGAACGTACATCATGCAGTCATCTGAGAGGATGGGAACCAAACTAAAGTGCAAATTATGGCCAACTAGTGTGTGTATCAAATTACAACAAAATACAAAGATACATTTACCTTCTCACATCAGCTGTTAGTGACAGCAAGCTTGAGAAAAGGACGAGAAAGAGCAGCTAAGAACGAGAGGAAAAACAGGAAAGTGTGAAACCAAGATGAAAACAGACACCTCTAGTAAAAGAAAACAGACAAGAGAATCTCGAGAATAGTCAAGGGAATAAAGACAAAAGCTTTGAAAGAAGAAACGTAGAGATCAGAGGTTCAGCATCATTTTAAGACTAAGGCAGCTCTTCCACCCGTGTGGTCCGTATAAATAAACATGCTCTACACCCCCCTGTCTGCCCTACTGATGTGGCCCCTCTCACCCGCTGCATCTCGCTCTCCAGCTGCTTCCTGCGGCGGATGCGCTGCTGGTGGTTCTTGAGGACGTTCTCCACGTGCTGCTCCATGAAGAACTTGAAGGCCTGCGGCGAGTACAGCGGCACCCTGGAGGAGTCGCCCCGGGGCTCCTCGTCCTTTTTGCTGTTGCGACGCACCGGCACGGGGGACGTGGTGATCTGCTTGCGCTCCTTACTGTCCGCCCCGGCCGAGCTGCCTCTGCTGCCGCCGTCTGGGCCCTCGGACGCCCTGTCGCCGCCGTCTCCCGCGCCCTCCTGCTCGGCCTCGGGCGGCTCCTCCCTCCCGGCCCCGAGCTTCGAGGGCCCGCCGGGCTCGAACGATGGGGGGCTCGGGCCGGCGGGCTGCTGCTGCTGCTGGAGCAGGTGCTTGGGATAAGGGGGAGGGGGGCCCTGGTAGCTGGGGACCTCGGCTAAACCGGGGTTCTGAGCTGTGGGGGCTGGCGGATCTGGGTAGCCATTTGTAGGATGAAGAAGGGGGGATGGCTGCTGCTGCGGAGGCTGCGGTTGTGGCGGAGGCGGCTGCTGCATCCACGGCGGGTGTGTGGGCGCGACGGCGGTGTGCAACTCTGGCTTCAGGACGCGCATGCTCTTGACGGGCTGCAGGATGGGGGCCTGGGTGATGGCGGTGACCGTGGTGGCAGACGGCTGGGAGCCTGCTGCTCTGTTGCCCAGCTGGTGGCTGTTGAAGGAGTTGGAGCGGGTGGGCATGTTCTGCTGCCAGGAGGGCGAGAGGTCCTGGTTGTTGCCGTTTACGGGGGAGGCCGGGGCCTGGGACCAGGACTGGGGATTGTACATGTCCAGGTTGTGACTGTTCCGGTTAGGGACCAGCATGGACTGGGGGAGGTTGCTCCCGTTCATGTAGGAGGGAGAGGAGGCTGGCCCCCCGCCCTGTCCCTGGTCAGTGGGGCTGTGGCGGCTGCCCTGTGGGACCGCGTACGGGGGAGGCGGCTGCCGGCTGCCCCCAGCAATGTAGTCCGTCTGCGGGGACTGAGACCAGCCGGAGGGGAAGGTGAACTTGCTGCCTGCCGAGCTCTGCATGATGATAGGCTGCCGGCCGACGGGCACCGGGCTTATGCCGCGCTGGTTCTGCGGGGCGGGGTTGGAGTAGCCGTCCTGGGGCCAAGCTCCCTGGGGTACCGGGGAGATACGGGGAAGGTAGTCCATGTTGCCGGAGAAGCGTTTGGTCGACGGGTTGCCATCCCAGTTGGGTGGCGGGGTGATGCTGCGAACCTGAGGCTGCAGGTGCGGGTTGACTCTCTGGCCGTTGCCAAGGTGACCCTGGGGGAAAGTGGGGGGCGGTCCCCGTGCCGACAGCTCCCCCTGGGGACCGGGGCTGTCTGAGCGGTACATCATACCCTCCAACCCCATGGGGCTGTGTCTCTGGGTCAGAGACTCCTTGGAGCCCTTCCAGCTGGACCTCCTGACCACTGGCTGCTGGATATGAGAAGCACCTACTGACAACAACAACAACAACAACAAAAATAAGGACTTGACATCTCAAAATATACAATCTAGTTTTAAGCCTATAGACGGATACCTGCATAATCTCTGGGATAGAAGTTACTGAGACCCACCTGGAGCTTTGATGCCAGCACTGATGGGTCGGGCGGCAGTCGCGGCCATTTGCTCCCTGACTGGGTCCTGGTAGCTCATCTTACTAATCCAGTCCAGCGCTGCCTCTATGCTGCGGCTGTTGGTCTGCTTCAAAGCACGGATCCCTATTTCCTGAAATAAATATATTCATGGTTAAATTCAGTTTCCTGGTGATGGCAAGTACAACAGTGTGGTCATAGCAGCTTGACTGCAAACTGTAGATGAGCGAAACAATTTGATGAATTTGGTCTTTTGTCCAACATCAATAACTCAACTCGTATGCCAAAAAGTCAACATTTACTGAATAGATTCTCAGTCTAGAAACATATTCCCATCGTCAATGCCAAAGTCTGTCTAGTGTCCCCTAGATAACGCCGACAACGTCAGAATAGAAATGTGCGTGTATTTACTAACCAATATGAATCGTCTCATTCTCACCTCTTCAAACCCAGCAGACACAAGCCACATAAGCATTTGATTGTTCACGTCGCTCGTCCCGCCCGGGTTAAATGGCTCATTGGCGAAAGGCATGAGGGACTTTCGGATCTCCTGCAATGCTTTGTAGTACGGGTTTCTGGCGGACCGACCAGGTTGTCTTGGGTCTTCGGGAAGCATTTTCCCAGAGCTGCCCATATCCACCTTGGCCAGGTCCGAGGGCCTGGGAAGGTTTCGGAGACTTTCACGGATTTCCTGCAGCATTTGCTGGCTGTTGCCGCTGTTGTTGCTGACAGGGAACGTCTTGGGTCTCATCTGTCTGTATCCTTCGGGTTTCTCGCTTCTCTTCATGTAAGAACATGTGTGATGACGGTCAAAGGGATGAAGTAGAAGGCAGTACTGCTCCGCAGCGTGGGTACCAGGGTTCCGACAACAGTTGATAACGACTCCAGTATCTTCTTCACGTGCACATACTTCCACAGCACTGTTGGCATAACACAAACTGGGACTATGAACTCAAAAGCCTACTCGCCATGTTAATCAACACAAGGACGACAGGCAACTTTACAAAACAGGAAAAATGCACCAACCGTGCCTCTTCAATGGAATGCTAGTTGCAAAACTGGATTTAGCTATGTGAGGCATGCGTTACACAACCACACAAGTATGCTTCAACCATGTTGTGTGGCAAGTTTCTATCACAGCATGTGACATATCAGCGTATGTGTACGAAGCCAGCTCGGTCTAAAAGGACCGTTCAGCTAAAATAACTCATCAGGTGCAACTCCCGTTTATCCACTTGCTATGGGATTAGCTGTGGATGCTAACAGGGGGGCTGATAGTATGTTAACGTTGCAATGTTATAAGATGGGTTTCTTTGTAATATTACCGCATACAATTCTACCCCAATAACCTATCATTCTCATTTAGTTTGTTATTGATTTGGCTAAAACAGTGGCCCATCAGTGCCACTGCGGCCTGAATGTAACCAAATGGCATCCATTTCAGTTAGCCAGCCTGACAAGCTAGTCAGCTAACGTTACCTATAAAGCAGGTTCGCGTTATAGCGCTACACATATGCATCATCAGTCGGGGTTTTAAAACTACTTACCCGTGGCGATACGCTATCGATTTCCTCACTGCGATTAATATTAAATTACAAATAACAACGGACCGTAGCACCAACTGCGTCTTTTTTTTTAAATTCGTTTCCCAACAATGCAGCGCTAACGCTCGGATAGCTGTTAAATTCCAAGGATGTCTGAGTGACAAGTACGGCAACAGCACGTCATGTGGCCACTAAACTAACAAAGCACAACCCCGGCGAGGCTTGTACTTTACTTTAGCAATACAAGTGTAGTGGATAACAGTAGATTTAATTAAATGGTTCCAAAGTCCCTGCCATAATTCACTTTCCATAGACAAAACGAGTTATGAAAGTGTGTACTGTCTGCATTTGAAATTAAATCATAGTGAAACAGCCATACCATCAGCCACATGTACACCTCAACAAATATTAAATTCCCCTTGCCTATGCTTGAATAGCACAATTCCCATTCATTGTCATCATGACAACCTTTTTTTCTTTGCCTGCCTAGACCAATGGTTGAATAATGGTCCGGGTCAGTCAAACCGTATCATCAATGGAATGCATTCCCTTTGTAGTTGTATTTAACCAACTCACAATACCATTCCGAGTTGATTGCAACCATTTTTATTTTGTTCTGACATTTGCGTTTGTTAAACTTGTAGAACTCAAAGTCAAAACCACATATATACAACTATGCCCCTACACATACAATTATGGATGGAAAAGGGGGCCTTTTCCCCCCTTAGGAACTCACACTCACATTTACTGTCATACTCAAATAAATGTCCTATAACAAATAATTAAAATATCTGAAAAATAAAAATGTAGAGCCCTCAAGGAATTGCTGTATATGAACGAGGAGGATCCTTTGGTACAGAGAGAACATCTCAGTAAAGTGGATGTATTATTTTATTAACAAACCAATTTAATATGATAATTTAATTATTTAATGCTGGGAAGTCAAACAATCATGCATGCATCAATGTCACTCAAAACGACCCGGCGAGTCTAATGCTCACAAAAATTTGATGCAGTATAAAAGAACAACTTGTCAGATCAATTTCCACAGCATTATTGTAAAAAGTGTTATGGTGTCACCTTGATATTGTAAAAAAAAAAAAAAAAAGTTGTAAATCATATGATGTGAATGTAATGGCATGGGGGGAAAAAACAACGACACAAACACTTAAGATACAGTTATCTACACAGGCACCTGTCTGTTCACAAAAATGGCTTCTCCGTCGGTGCCACAGACGAGGCACTGTCCGAGCACGTCTAGACTGTTGACCGACAGGGTCTGGCTGGGCAGCATGTGGGTGGTCTCCAGGCGCCCCTTACTGGAGTCTCCACTGAGCCAGGCGCTGAGGGACTGGCCCCCTCCTGCTGGAGCCACAGCGCTGCGAGAGAGGACGCTGTTGTTCCTGCCGCCTGGATGCCAAACACAAATTATCAAATGTTATGTCGCATGTCATTCAATGAACCAAATGCGTAGTTGGGGAGGTGGTTGAATACATGCAATTACATGAAACATAGAATGTTGTTGAGTGAAATATTAAAGTTGCAATGTGTAAAATTGAGCCCCTCCCAGTTAGTAGGCAGGTGATTCAAAAAACAAAATAACAGTGTTCTGTCCATTATAACTGGCTATGCAACTATGTGACACGAGCCAGCGTAGCTCGGCTAGCTGGGTGCGTGAGTGGGAGTTTGTTTTGGGAATGTCTATATTACAATTATTGTAAACATAGAGTTACGGGCTGGCCTGCATTTTTTTTAATATATCAGTTAAAGGATGTGATTTTATTGAAATCAGTAGCAGCATTGACTACAGATATGTCCAGGTTATTTTAAGCTAAGAGCTAGTTGAAATGTTACAAATTGCGACTTAATACAACCACTTTTTATTAAATAATTTACAAATATATAATTTTTGGACAACTCACTACTCTAGCTATGCTTCATTTCAGATGGGTAAAAACCAAGAATGGTGGGACTTGCCTTGTAGGAAGGAAGTACTCTCGGAGCTGGACGTCATCTCCCAGTGTAGCAGCGAGCCGTCCTCAGAGCAGGTGAACAGGTGGTCCGGGTTGGTGGGATGGAAGTGGACTTCCCACACTAACCCAGAGAGAACCCAAAATGAACCTCTTAATATACACACAAAGCAACAGTCTTCATTCCTTTATAAATCATGAAATTAAAATAGATTTTAACCGTGTTTGGTATTTTCAAAATCATACCATTTACCTGTTCCAACAGGTAACCATTTAACAGCTATTTTACATCCAAATGGATTTGTGTCCATGCGAGAAGGCTTACCTTTTCAACCAATATGTTCAAGAGGATAAGTGTCATCATATCATGACACGTTTCTAAAAAACCTAAATGATACTCCTCCCACACTTCCCCTGTGCTAATTACCCGTGTCACTTGAAAACGCACCACATAACTGTAAGCAAGATATGCTTTATATGTGTCGTGTGCCCTATCCCATGGTTTTCAGCGAGAGGAACAAGGAGAGTCGTATGACGTTTATGATGGCTTACTTTCAGCGGTGTGCGCCTCCATTAGCGAAGCGGGTGCCTTGCCCTGCCTAGCGTCCCAGATACAGAGCATGCCGTCTTGGCCTCCCGTGGCCACAATGTGCTGCTGGTTTGGATGTCTGGCCACGCAGTGCAGGGGAACTCGATCCCCAGTCCTGGGTGACAGAGAGTTTAAGTTAACACAGCAAACAGTTCAGTTAAATAGCCTTATATGTGAAGAAACACTTCGATAACTGCATGTAGGTTACAAGCTGTCCATCATCCTTCGTGTGGGTTTAAATTTGTTTAACATGCTAGCTGGGAGAAGTATACCTGTTACAAACCTATGACGGGTATATTCCATTCTGCATTCTACCTCTCCGTTTTTAAAGGGATCACCATGTGATTCATAATGTAGTATTGGGTCACTTTGCTACGAAAATATTTGAGTAAAAACAAAATACCACACAATGTCTAGTCTGACAGTGACCACTCAACTCTTTAACTCAATATTACTGGTTTCTAAGAGGACCTTACTGGGAAAGTATCTGTGATGGTGTGTTGCTCTGTTGTCTGAAATCCCAGATCTTGATTTGACCAATGGAGTTCACAGTTAAAATCTCAGTTGTCCTCAGGAAAGTCACAGCATGAATGGTGCTGCTGTCCGCATTGTCTGACAATATCAACAAAGTCACGTGTGAGTCAACTGCATGATAGCTAACATTGCTAAAAATGATTATCTGCATATGATGTATAAATACGATATGCAAAAAATATTTTGGGGTGTGGATTTCATTATGTTATGTTAATGCATTTAATCTGTAAAAAGGGAGAAAATAATTTTCTTTGGCACCTATTGTACGGATAGCTGTTTGCTGGTCTGCCCTGAAGAGGTTTATCCTGCCGTCTTCACCGACTGTTACGATCTCCGGGCTTTTACATACGACCCCGGTGCATGGAGCATTATCACAAGGGTAATGATGTGCTCTCGTCCAACGCTGGGAAACTGATATGGTCTGCAGTGAGGGGATGGAAAAATGATGATGGTATGTCAGAAAAATAAATAACTACTGTTCTTTCTGTCCCCTTCCTCTACATAACAACATCCCCATTAACATAGGTTTTCAGTTGGCTTGCTAAATACGGAGTCTGGAAGAACAAGTCTGGAAGATGTCACATTGTTATTATCAAAGGCTTTGTTTGGAATATGAATACCTGGCTGTTTGGGTGAAGGTGGTATATGGTCACTGCTCCTGTTGACGATGCCGTCACAATTCTTTCTTGGTCCAGAAACTATTATTGTAAATGAATAGCATCCCAAACACATAACTATTAGGATAAGTTAGTATTTATGTCCTTTCGTACTGGAATTCTACTTTGCATCATAGTTTTCTCTATCAGTCACTCTGTGGCAAAACGTTATATTGAAGTTAATTGTTCATATTCTATGTTATGGACAAGAACAATGGCCCATTAGGCCATTTAAAAATGTGATGTGTCTATCCAATGTATTCATGATTCTTCCCTGCCAAGGCAGGTATCTTACGTGAAGATCCAGAACATCTCCACCGTGCTTGGATTCACATAAGAGCTGGGGATCTCCTTCAAATTCAGCTTCCATGCTAGAAATAACTTGATCTCCTATGGACCAGATGGAAATCTTGTTTTCCTGTAAAGTATTGACAATCAGGCGATTTGGATAAAAACGGGTTAGCAAGAGGCTATACGTTAATAATAGTGGCAATACGGTAATAATAGTGGTGCTATACTATAATTTCAAGATAAGACGGTTCACTTAGCATAATACCACTGATGGACGAGCTTCTCACCTCGTTGTCCCACGACCCAGTTGCAAAGACATCTGGTTGTTGTAATGAGGAAGATGATACCGGCCTCCATCTCGTTTTGCTTATTTTGTGGGAGACGTATTTGGCATTTGTACCCTCCATTGAAACAATACACTTTTGTGTGGCGTAAAGTCAGCCCCTATTGGATTTAGCTTAGCAACTATGGACATCAAACTCATACACTACCGCCTTCACTTAGCCTGGTACGGTGTCCTGGAGACATCAAACTCATCGTGACCAAGTCCCCCTAGTGGCCAATAGCCGATCCATTGCGACAAATCCTTTGCAAAAAAAAATGTTCATCATCCTTCACAGAGTGCACTTTCCCTGTTTATTGAGCGTTGGTAAATGTAAATGCATACGGTTGTTACATTTATTGAAGATTTAATAGTTGAACATAGTGTTTTCCAGGACCATACTGCAGAAGTCATATTTTGGTGTAATGTATTCGATGTCTGGTGACGCCTCCCAGGCTCCATCTGCGTTGGAGGTTGTAAGCTTCCTCGGCAGAACCGTTGGCGCAGGCGCGACACTGACACTTGCTGTCTACTTGCTCCGCAAATTGTGTTTAATAATGGCCTGGAAATCTGGAGGAGCCAGCCATGCGGAGCTTGTCAACAACCTTCGCAGTGAGTTGCAGTGTATTCATTGTTCAAATGAAAAGAAAACCTCAATGATCGGCATGCAATTAAAATACAGCAGAGTGCATAGCTAGCTGACTGCTAGCTATGTAGTTGGTAAGCATGATATGTGTTGACCTGGAGTAACTTCTCCCCACCCCTTCTCTGTGCACGTCTACGCTCGTAAACACGTCCACAAACGGGAGCTTTGAGGACAAACACCCAGTGAAGATACTTGTTTATTATGAATGCAGATGTGACTTTATTTGTAATGCAACGCAAGCCTATTGATCTCAGGACAACGGCTAAAGATGCGTCATTGCGACTTGTTGTTGGCTAGCTTTAGCAGTCTTGTTTGTTCCCCTGCTCAAAATATTTGTCTAACATTGTGATTTTAATTTGGAAATAGATAACGGTATCATGCTGCAACTAAAACGAATACCATGGATGGGTTCCGTTGTATGGGTTTCATATAATATGTGTTTCATTGATCAACCCATGATACATTTTACAATTGTTCACCTACAAATACAGCACAGGGCTCCTAATGTTCCCATCACTGAGTGATGCGCTGCTCTACACTTCATCTGATATGTAACCTCATGGGGTTAAATGCTTCAATATCAAGCCTATTCCTGCAAGACATGTGAACGATGAGTATGCAGCTTCAAACATCTAGCATCTAATGGACTTGTTACATTCATGGTTAGTGGGCTGAAGTCCATCACATTTTTGGGCGGTCGGTTCAGCCGTTAAGCTTGGTAACAAACGTTTGGGTGATCACAGATATTGCCACATGTTGTCTGCAGTGTGATTCCTGTATGAGGCATTTTGATCTTGCATTTGTAGAACATTACATTGTGAAGGTTAGCCATGGCTGCCAAATGCATTCTTTTCAATGAAATGCCTATACATAAGCAATATATTTTGAAAAGATTCAGGACGTGGGTTCATTATTCATTTTGTGAGATTTTGTCGCAGTATTGATTGCAGTATATTTGGTTTATCTGTAGCCGTATATGGCATAAGCCATTTACATTTAGAGTCTTAGTTTTTCAGATACCTTATTACACACACACACACACACACACACACACACACACACACACACACACACACACACACACACACACACACACACACACACAGCATGAAATGAAAAAGAGTGAATTGAAACTGCTCTGGCACTGGTGTTTGGCACTGAACTATCTTGTAGCGCACATCGTGCGTGTTATGCTGAGCGCTAGCCAGCCTGTTTCTCTGAGGGTGAGGGGGGTTCCTGTGGGGCACCGGCTGTCTCTGGCACTTCCTGCTGCCGACAACAACTGCTAGTTCAAACCTGCTGTGAAAGATCATTCAGAGAACAGTGACCATTTGTTTCCAGCCACATGTGTGTTTTCCTTGGGTGCACATGCATACATGTCACAGGTTTTTGACACAAGGAGTTTTAGAAATGTTCGGGCCTAGCTGGCACAGTAAAATGTCCTTGTGTGAACGGATCCCTCCGCAGTGGAGTGGTGAACGTCAGAGTGATCCGATAGGGTCACATAACCATGTAGCCTTACTTAGTGGGAGCTTGTGGTAGCGTCACACACACTTATTATTTGTGTAACTGCTGCTGCTGGTATGCAGGGGCAAAGAAGGTCAATATTTTCGATGTTTTGCATTTTGTTAAAACATTTAATGCATTCTTTGAAAAGCAATCAACATGCCAGACCTAGCACCTTAAGGCACTTTTAAGGCATTTCTTCAAATTCCATCTCACAAAATTAACATTGTTCGACTATTTCCCCAGCCATGTCTACCTAGTTGAAGACTAATTAGTCTTGAATTGCAATCCATGGCAATGTTTCATATTGTCATTATTTTCCATTGCAAAATTCAATACAATCTATTTTCTTAGGTATGTCTGGCCCTAATTTTACTCCATTTCTATAGCCATATGTGATTCTCATATTTATATGATCAGAATGAAAGGTAGCCACTGCATTAAAAAATGTCCCAGAGGCCTATAATATCTGCCATAACCATGTGCCTTGTTTCCTTTTCAGAAAATGGCATCATCAAGTCAGACAAGGTGTACGAAGTCATGCTGGCCACAGATCGCGCTCACTTCTCTAAATGTAATCCCTACATGGACTCTCCACAATCGATAGGTAAGTACACAGTCCATTCATAAAACACACAATCTACGGTCCAAGAGACAAAAACCCACACCTAATTTAAATTCAAAGTGTATATTAAATTGTAATTTTAATTTTGTATCTAAAAGGATATCAAGCAACCATCAGCGCTCCACACATGGTAAGCTGACATAACATTTATCTTCAGCCTTTCACTAATAGCCTGTTGCTCTAATAATGACTAGATGCCCATGGTGCCCTGCCCCCTTGGTTTTTTGTAATGTCAATCAAACATTCTGGCTACAAAATCTGATCGTGCAAGAGAGCAAAAGCCTGAACAGCAATAGAGCCCCACACCTAAATGTAAAAAAGGTTTCTACCAGAAGTCAGCGCATTTAAAAAAAAATGTGATCGTAGACGAGAACTAGCTCAAACAGGGGGGTTTGGTTTTCCTTCAAGGAGTGCATGTCAACGTACTGCTAGTTGTCTAGCAGCCCACCCTGCCGTAAGATGGCAGACAGTAACGCAGCGGTATGGTTGGCCCCCTTCCCCCCCCCCCCGACAGCATGCCTATGCCCTGGAGCTCCTCCACGACCAGCTGTACGACGGGGCCAAGGCCCTGGACGTGGGCTCCGGCAGCGGGATCCTCTCTGCGTGTTTCGCACGAATGGTGAGCCCCACGTCACGGGGGCGTATAGAACTTGTTTCTTCCTTTCTTTCTTCTGAGTAACTTCTCCTCCATAGGATTGATTTGTTTGAGTCATTACGTATTTCAGCAGTCACAGAGTTAAAGCGGGCTTTCTGTACAGGTGGGCCCTACGGGGAAAGTGATAGGAATCGATCACATCAAAGAGCTGGTGGACGACTCGGTAAACAACCTGAAGAAAGATGACCCCAGTTTAATATCGTCGGGCCGAGTGAAGCTACTGGGTAAGCTGCTACAAACTAGGACATGTCCTGGCCTAACGAGCATCTTTCGAGAAACGGCATGCTTAAGTACACAAAACCCATTTTTCTGTTCAATCTTGCCAAAATGTTAATATATGGGTGTGTTTGTTTCAAGTGTTTGTACAGTTCATTATGTCATCCTCAATTCATTCTTTACATATTTACAATTTGCTTCGATAGCCTTAGGCAATGGGCTGTTCCTAATATTTTAATATTATAATATAATATTAATATAATATTTTACGTTAAATGGAAAAAAGTGTTTGTCAAACAAGCTACATTGCCTTGGCAGATCTTCTAGATCTTCTTTGTTCCTCAAAGGTTGACCTAAGTGCTGCACAAACTCCCAGGGAAACAACACTGAATAACTTACAAGTGTCCATGTTTCATACCCCACAGAGCCATTGTAGCCTGTCTGTTTTGTTATAATCTCGATTGTTCTTTATTGTTTATTTCAAGTGGGAGATGGGAGAATGGGCTTTGAGGAGGAGGCCCCTTACGATGCCATCCATGTTGGTGCCGCAGCGCCCACCGTGCCCCAAGCGGTGAGTCTGCAGCCTCAGCAGCACGTCCCCACGACTACTCATTTAGTTGGTTTTAATACAAAGGCATTTTCATAAAATTTGTTTTCCACCTGGAAAACATACAACATTAACAAGTTAAAAGCTTTAAACACCACCTCCAGTACCTTAATTATAGACCGCGGCCGCGGCCTATATACACATTTTTCGGACAAATTACAGTACAAAATCGATTAGCGGCAATTTTGCCGCGCAGCCATTTCACTCTGCGGTGATTATGCCCTGTATTCTATACAAATACCTTGCAAAAGGTTTGTGACACTATCAATATTTGCTAAATGGTAATCCCCCACTGGCAGAAACCGGTTCAACAAGTTACCTACTAATAATAACAGGCTGCTATTTGGGTTAAATATACTCCAATTCCGATTTTTTCATTTCTGGTGATCCGTCATCCAGAATAGTGCATTTACTCGCATGCACTTGAGTAGCGCTAGTGCTGCGGTGCAATTTAATTGAAACTTTGCCCAGTGTACAAACCACCGTTTGAGATTTATGATCAAAGCCGTGGGTCTTCGTTGGATCTTAAGTGGGTCGTGTTTCCAAATGGAGCGCTCACACCGGCGCCGCCACACAGCCGCGTTGTGACTTCCAGCGCTGCTCAAAACCTGGGCGCGCATCGCGGCGCCACCAACACCACTCAGGACATTAAACACAGAACAGACGCGGTGCTCCGTGGCTCCTCTGGTGGGCGACCCGCTTTTCATTGAAGCTCTGCTGTAACGGAGTCGGACTCGGACCAAGAGTGGATCCGAAATGCACCGGGTTTCCTCCACACAGCACCTATATGATATTGCAGTGTGGCTTCTTTAAGCCTAGTTCCTTTGTGTTTTAACCAATTAGACCGTTTCATTTCGCAGAAATGAAATGTTTCTGTGTGAAATAATGTTCAAATCAAAAGAGTGTCTTTGTATGTTTACTAAGTTTGATACGTCCTTAGTCAATACTAGTTCATTTCAAGCTAGCAGTTTACTTAATTCGGTTGCACCACCAAGAAGTAAGTGATGCCTTGGCTCGTAGCAACTTAGTAATTTGTAGGTGGAATTTAGTTTGTTGTTGCCTCAACGTGACAACAAGCTATAATGTAAACACAGAAGTCTGTTTCTTTATTAGCATAATGTGATCACAACTATACTGGAATCTAGCACAGTTATCGATGTCACCATATGTCTAAGCGGTGTAGCCTGTCCCTTCAATTCGTCCCGATAACATTTGTCCCCTGACGAATGTTCTATATCTCAGCCTGTTTCCTGTTTCATTATGGAGATATTCTACCGAAGGAAACTCGATTGCGCAACTGCATAAAGTTTTCAGAAGGGGATTTTAATAAGTGTCTAACTACCGTGGCCAGGTCACACGATGTTGATTTGAAACCTTTACAATCAATTCTTCTTTACAGTTTACTAGTGCTATCCGAGTTGGTGTTCGCTATTAATTAATTACCATCACTGAAACCCAGATTTGAGCAGGTCCGCTATCGCGTGTGTAAACTCGGACTTCGTAAACAGTTGCGTTATAAGACATACGTTTTGAACATGCACCTAGCTGGTGCAACTGGCTGCCGATGCTGGTTGGCCACTGATGCCCCGCCCCCCTCTCCACTGTGTCTAACCCACCAGCTGCTTGACCAGCTGAAACCGGGCGGGCGTCTCATCCTGCCGGTGGGCCCCGCCGGCGGCAACCAGATGCTGGAGCAGTACGACAAGATGGAGGACGGCAGCACCACTATGAAGCCCTTGATGGGGGTGATTTATGTGCCTTTAACAGACAAAGAGAAGCAGTGGTCCAGGTGGAAGTGACTTCCTTCTCCCTTTCCTCCCTCCCCCCTCTCTCTCTCCTTCTCACGGCGGCAAAGGTGAACTGGTGTGGCATGGGGGTTCGGTCTCCGATCGCAGGGGTCCTCCTTTTTCTGCTCATTTTGAACTTGATTTGTTTTGGGGTTTTTCCCCCACTTTTCCCCCCTATACCTGGCTAACTTTCTGCACACTTTCTTTTCATTTTTTCTTTTAAGCACGACTCGATATGATCAACTCTAATCGGATCCTTGATTGATTAAATCCACATTTTCTCAAATGCTGTGGATAGATAGAGCCTAGGACTGTTATCATTGTAATCTAACTTTCTGCGAAATATATCAGTGCCCTGGTAAACGGGGAAAATACGGTGAATACATTTAAAACGTTAACAAATAACTCAAAGCAAACTTCAGGTACAGCGCCATAGACAAGTTGCTACTGCTGTTTGTCTTGATAATGACATTTGTCCTGGTTTATGTCAAGTGCATTACCAATATGATCAAATGTAATGAGTCATGTTTCACCAAAGATGGCACTGTCCCTGAGGTTTGCTGTGAAGTTTATGGCTGTTTTCGAATTGGTTCACTTGTGCCCTATTTGAGTGTACAAATCTGGTTCCCTATATAGTACACTACTTAATACCCATAATGCTACATAAAAGAGGTGTACAACTGATGTGCATTTATTTCCGCCCTGTAGCCCATGATGTATAGCTGTTTTCATTGTCATCTGGATCATCTAAAAGAGATAGTCGGCACATACAGGTTGTTTATGTAAATTTGCTCTATGGGTTGACAACCAATATGTGTTGGTTTGTGAATATGACCAATACACACCAATAGATTTCCGGTGCATAATTAGTGTCCTAATTCCCCCTATTCCCTGCCTTACTTGTTCCCTAAATAGTGTGCTATAAAGTGTTCACTATGTAGGCTTAGGGAATGAGGGAACAAGTGAGCCAATTTGAATACACCCTAGGTCTACTAAAACCGTAGGAGTTGCATGTAATATAAAAACCAACAGAAGGTGATATATACTTTTTTTTACTTCCAAATCCCGAAATTACCAAAGTGTAATGCATTGATTTGAGAGTTTTTCTGAATTAACAAGATTATAATCTCGGAATTCTGAGAAAAGTTTTAATTGGACTCAAAGCCCATTCTGAAATAATTTGGCATGTGACATGACAAATCATAGCACTGTGCTTAGCTGCAGCAACCGTACTCCATGCAGGTGAGAGCTTCTTGCATGATTGAGAGGTATCTCGTTATTCAGAAAACATTTCTCAGAATTCTGAGACCATAATCTTGTTAATTCATAAAAACAAGCAGAATTTTTGCCTCAGTGGATAATCTCGTTCATTTAGGAAAAACAGAGAAAACATTTTTTGCTGAAGTGAATGCATTACACACAAAATAACCTTTTTGTTGTTTTAAATTATTACAAATTTACTTTGTGAGACGCAGAGATCCAAATACCCTTTGGCTTGTCTTGGGAGTGCTTTGCTGCACTTTGCATGGATGCTGCCTAACTGTGACCCCCTCCTCTCCCCCCCCTGACCTGCATGACGTACGCTGGTTGTGTTCTCTGGACATCTTCTAACATCAATGTTGTTTCCTCTCACAGGGATGAACTCTGAAGAGGAAGACTCCGCAATGCAACTTGAACTTTAGGAGAACATTAAAGACTGAGGCTCTGACCCCCACCGGGATCGGTTGTTTTTCAAGGCATCACCTCACCTCACATCACATACCATAACATGTATTTTTATCAGCTCCTAACGTACGAATCTGATTCTTCAGTCCTGAAGGGGCGCGTAGGGCGCAAGTGGATGCTTAGGAGTGGGATGCTTACAGTTGAGCACTGAGAAGTGAAACGGGGAGAGGCGAAGGAGAGGTCTTTAGTTTTTTCCGCATTCATTTTTTGTTTATGCATTGTTCTTTTTTTCCGCATTGCTGGAATTTTGTTTGTGTGTGTGTGAGAGATACATTTTATCAGTTCCCCACCATTATCGTCAACAGGCCGTTTTGAGCGTATACAAAGCTGCACATAGGTACAATGCAACGGCAGCCACGACGAATGTTACGAGGAAATACATTGCCGCTGGGCCCCAGAGTTTGTCTCACGCATCACCCGTCTCGCTTACAGTCCAAGCGCTTGCCTACTTAGCCCAGTCCACTGTATTTTCAACACACGGAGCGCACGTTCAAAAGCAGCACAACTGGGATGTAAGCCACGCATCCTCGTTTGGTTTCGAGATACAGCACTTGTAGTACATGGCGCACTTAAGCAAATGCATCTGAATGCTAGCAATTGCTATATTACATAAAGATGGGAGCACTAGTTATTCGGAGGAACGTGCACAAGCCGGGACAGTGCTTTTCATCTGTTTTTGTTTTGAGATTATATCATCCAGTGCAGGCTCTACTAGTTACTGGTAGGAAACTGGGGAGTCACTGCTTTGCCAAATTAAACAATATAGGCAATATTTTCTTTCTTGTGCAAATCTTTGAGAAATGGATTAAAGAAAGCACGTTTGTGGTGATCTGGGTGACAGTTGAGGGTGCAGCACTTTCGAACTTCCTGGAATGATATGTGACAATAAAAAGATGCTGGTATTTGTTTTGGTCTGTTGTCATTTACCTTGTTCCCCACATTGAACTTGTAGGGAAAAAAGAAGCAAGCTAAATTCTGTAATAAACTTTATAAGACACAGGATGTAGAGTACATATAGACATATGCATCTAAAAACAACCTGGTCCGTAACATTTGTTACTGTTTGTAATTAATCAGGCACATACTACAGATTTCAAGTGAGGCTGCCAAAGAGAAAAATAAATCAACTTTGAGAATAGACTGAACAATTCTAAATCTGTGTTCATTGTTTGTAGAGTTAATTAAAAGCACAACACGACATACATGGCACATACATAGGACAACAGGGCCACTTTGTGGCAGAGAAATGGTACTGCACAGCATCAACAACACAAACATGAAAATGTGATTAAAAATATATATTTAAAAGCTGAGCTTGTATACTATAGGTCAGTGGTTCCCAAACTTTTTTGGCTTGTGACCCCAACTCAGTTTAAACCCAATCAACATATGCCGCTTATATCAATGTCCCAGTGAACGGAACCGCATCGCAATCTCCTGCGACCCCATATGCCTGACCCCAAGGTTGGGAACCACTGGTATATCTCTCTATCTCTATATATATGTGAGCATTTATGAGACAAGACAGCAGGGAATAATCTCTTCATTCATTGATATCATCCATTGAGCATCACCCCTGTTCAGAGAACATGCGGACAGAAAGTTGCATTGACCAATCTTGGGGAAGATTAGCATATGGCTCTGAGTATGGGGAAAGGGGGAGGGGGCATGCAGCCTTTCATCATGGGCACGTGGGTCAAGAGCTTTCTAATTGAACAAACAATTCAAGGGATATGTACGATGAATCCAGCAGCTAATCCTCCCGTCTGTAGGGTCAGACTGAAGAACGATGATAACAACGGATCCCTCCTGAATGTGCACCATACCCCCCCCCCCCCCCCCCCCCTATTTAGCCGGTTACAGGTACATGCCGTTGATGAGGTAATCAGACTCCTCCGTGGTGAGAGGGCGGGTCTTCTTCAGCTTGTGGCGGACAAGGCGGAGACGGCAGCCAATCATCAGCAGGAGCAGGGAGGTGATGATGATGCCAAGAGCCAGGGGTAGAATGGCACCTGTTGCAAGGAAGCAATATGTGGCCAATCTAAAACCTATGGTAAATGTGACCTAGCTACAGAAACCGTGTTCGGAAAATGAAACACTTAAGAGGTTTATAGGATAATTATTACCAATATAGGGAAATTTGAGAATTGTTTTCCAATATGTGTATTTCAATTTAGATGAAGCGTAAGAGGATCGTAAGAAAACAATAGGAATCACAAAAATCGAGCTGATAAAATTAGAATCTCTTTAAGCACAATGACATGAGGAGTTAGCATGTCATGGTGAAAACGTTCTCCATTTGAAACCCACCTGACTCTGGGACAGGATGGCCGTCCTTTTCTGGGTATGGTTTGGAGACGGGGATGTCCAACTCCACGTGGCCACGTGCCATCAGTTCTTTAAATCCTTCTGCTACCGAAACCCCCCCCCCAAAACAATTATAGCTTTAGTTTCGCAGTAAGGGAGCGATTGTAAGGAAACTTTTGGTCTATTTCTGAGCTAAATTGATTACCTGTGTGGCTCTGTTTGGTTGTCGGGGTAGGCACAGTGGTTGGTTTCAGCATTGGACCACCTGAGTAAGTATCATAATTTCAAGTTCAAATTCAGGTCTTTAATAGTATCATATCGTATCGTATAACACACAGCACACCTTATAAACGTATTGAACAAATCTTAAAAACGTATAAAATATATCAGTTCACAGGCCATCTTACTTTTCTGTATGCATTCGTTGACACAGTCACTCTCCTGGAGGAAGTTGTTATGGTTCCCCTGGCAACCGCCATAGAGGAAGTGTTTGCACTCCCCTCCCTCTCGGTCATAGTACCAGCGTGGGAAGGTACCTTTGCAGGGCCCGACGACGGGGGATGCAGCGCAGGGTTCTGGGGGAGGTGGGTGGGTGGTGGGTGGTGGTGGGAAGGGTTGCGTGTGAATAGAGAGACTGTCAATCATGTTTTCTCAACCCATGTGAATCACAGTGTTTTACAGTCTAAGACCAAACCATTCCTTGGTCATTTTTTTAATAGTTAATACAGCTGGTTGTCTGTGAAAATAGTGAAATCACGTCGCCATGGAAATAAATAACGCGTCACCTCTCCTTGAATGATCTTGCAATCATTCTTGACATTGTTTGTGCATATCCGCCCCCCCCCCCCCCCCCCCCCCCCCCCCCCCCCCCCCCCGACAGCTCTCTACCTCTCACTTATTCTACCTGAGCAGGGATAATGATGGCCTGTTGGGACCCCTGACTCCCATAAATGTATTTACCATAGTGGGACCTTGTTTTCAAAGTGAAGCGATGGTGCTGGCAGCGGTAACCTTTCCTGTCTTTTTCATTCTCTCCCCCTTTCCCGGACAGATTCGGGTATCAGATAACAGTAAAGGTGTGGGGGTGGGGGGGGGGGGCGGCTGGACAAGAGATGCTTTTGTTCCTGCTGCACAGGCATAACGGCAACATTCACATGGCAGAGTATGTTTTTTTGGGCCGGGTTTTGGGACCAACCGACATTTTACCTTCGTCTCTGGGACTCAAACGGATGCCTGCGGAGGTAGCCATCTGCCGCTATGCTCAGGCTAACCCCCCCCCCCCCCCCCCCAAGGACTGCACACAATCCTCCATTGGTGCAGGACAGAATACCATAACGTTGGGAGCATGATTCGGCTAATGTGGTCAGGTTTATATTGTAAATGAGGCTACACGTCTTACTGAAACAATGGGCGGGGAGAGAAATAGGTTATTATGAAATTGTTGTGAACTAGTCATTCTAAATAATACTGCCCAGCCTTGCTCAAGGTCCGTGTCTGAAGTATTGACCTATCATTCATGTCTGTAGTGTGAGAGGAAACCAAAGCACCTGGAGGAATCTTACATTAACATGGGCAGAATATGCACGCGCGCACACATGCACGCACACACTCACGCACGCATACACTAACATACACGTACACATACATACACTCATACACATACAAACACACAATGGTCCCAATTGGGATTCAAGGAGCAACCCAGGAATGTATTTTTCTCTTCACATGCACACTGCGGAGATCCCTTCTGCTAAGACCTGTAACAAACACGTTCTCACAGTTTTAAGCAGCATATTTGCAGTACCTTGGCTTGCGGGGACGTCCTGTCCACTGGAACCCTGATGAGCTGGTGGAGGAGGAGGAGGAGGGAGGGCCAACTTGGTCCTGTCCTGGGGCTTAGACGGCACCTCTGGGTGGGGCACGACGCTCTCTATGGTCTTCCCCACCTCGGACCCCGTACGGAGTGTTGAGGGGTCCCTGCCGGCCCCCTCTATCTGGGACGCTGCAGGCATGTTGTGGCTGATGACCCCTCCAGACACGGGATGGGTCACTGTCTTCCTGCTGCTTTCAACTGCAGAGGACGGCAATTACTTTTTTATAAATCAATTCAAATTTCGTCACAATCCATCAACGTGATCCATCAATTTATTGTTGATTAACCACCGATATAATTGAATTTATCACCCGGGTTAGCACGGGAAATGCCAAAGGGGGCAGGATAGTTTAGTGACTATATGGTGTTCAGCTTCCTACTGGATTCGATTCCCAATGTCCACCGCCTACCTACCTGCTCCTTCATGTATCTGAATTCACAAAGTCATTTTGGATAATACTTAACGACTAAATAGTACCAGTAGTGTGCCGGGTAGTGCTGATGTCCCAGTATTGACAGTGAACACCTACATTTGGGGCAGAAATCCTCGTCGGAGCGATCGGGACAGTGCTGCTTGCCGTCGCAGGCATAGTCGATGTCGATGCAGCAGCCGTCGTCACACAGGAACTGGTAGTGTGAGCAGTGGCCCGTGCACACTAGAAAACACAGTGGGACACTATACTGTCACAGCCTGTCTGTCCCAAATCATGCTTCCTTAAAGGTAGTCTAGGTACGATTTAAGAGCTATTAAAGTTACTGTAGTCGTAATGAGCAGTGTAATATGTTAGAAATGCCACAGCCATCTGTCAGCTATTGGTGAATATCGGTTTTGAGTTGACTCCGCCTGCCCCAGAATGAGCCTATTTAGATTTGAATTCGCTCCTGGCTCACTTCTGACCAATCAGGACATATTTTCCCTGATTGGTTCAGAGAATACATCTGACCTGTCAATCACAGGTGTGTGAAATGCAACACTTCTCAATGGCAGAGAAATGTATGCGTTTCTGGTTGTTTATTTAAAAAATCGTGCTCTCTTTTGCTCTTTTCTGTTCCCCCTCCCTCTATATATAATTTTAACTCTGACCTGATGATAGGATCAAAATAAACTTATATTTCATAGTATGGGATATCGATCCAATAAAACACCACTAACAACTTAGTCTTAGTCTTAAATGTTCAGTGATATAATGGATGAAACTCTGACGAAAGCGCTTGAAAGAAACATTTACCAGTGCTGTCAATGCTCATCTATATTTGATAGGGTTGGTCTATAATCCCGTTCAATACATTTCTAAATAGAAGTTGACCAGTGGCTGATTGAAGCCTTGATTAGCCAACATTGAATCACTCGTTGGGTCCAATGCCTCCTCCCTTCTGTCTTCTGTTGTTAAGCTGTGGGGTGTGCGCTGACTCATGTGCACCAACCATTGCTTTTGCATCCGACAGCCAGCTAGCTATTCGTCCCCGTGCTATCTGGTGGTTTCAGCAGTCGTGCGGCACATGCATTTATGGTTGCCTCACGACCCACTGTATGCGGCGTTCCTCTGTACAAGTCATCGTATCAAACCCGCCCCATATTAGATAAACAGTTGTGATTGGCCCCGACCCCGGGCCAGGTCTGGCTGGAGATCTGTCTGAGCGGGAGGAAGGTCAGACCATCTGCCACAGTCCATAAAACAAGAGCTAACTAATTCGTCTGGAAGAGTCACCTTCTGCGTGGCGTTCCGGCGCCAGCACGGAGACTGACACGTTGTCTGAGCTTCTCTGGCCGCCGGTGTCGGTGACGGTCATCTGGAAGGTGTAGTCTCCCTGTTGGAGGCCGCTGATCTTCAGCAGCCCCGGATGGGTCACCTGGAGAGCGGAGGGTGAAAGAGCGTTGATAGAGTCACGTGTTGGTGGGTGAATGTTTTAGGACAGTGGTTTTTGATAAGAACACCCTCCCCCCCTTTGGAGACAATTGATAGTGTTGCTGCTTGTTACATTTCTTATGTTACTTTATGTGTGTGGTGGGGTTATGTTGCCTCCCCCCCTGTAGTTTCTCTGTGCCACCCCTAGGGGCCGCGCATCTCAATTTGGGAACCAATGTTGTAGGATGTTTGTATAGCTGTAATAGCTTGTGTATTATTATGTGATTGTGACCGTGAGCTCAAAGCTAAGAATATAGGTAGACACTTTATTACAGTATTCCAGTGACTCCCATACATTACAATTATTTCTGCATGGGATTTATAGCAACAAACTTGATAACCGTCTGTGTGTTTACTCTATACCTTATTCTATAGTAAATTAAGTACATTATGTTTGTTACTTGTATGCCATTTCCTTCCAACATTTAATGAAATGTTCAATAACAGGCAGTGAATGAGTGAGTGAGTGTGTGTGTGCGTGTGTGTGCGTGTGTGTCTGCATGTGTTTGTGTGTGTGCGTGCGCACATGAATGTGTGTAACTTTCCAAATAAACACCTAATCAGAAGTTTGGGCCTGCCTCCATGTATTGTGTCATGTGGCTGGACTAAGTCAATAGTGCATAGCGTTTATCAGCGTATCAACAGCCAGCAAGGCTGTATGGAGCCCCGGACATATGTCACTGTGTTGACCTAACTACTGCAAACACACTGTGCAAAAGTCCCTGTTGATAAAGCGTGCTTAACATCGCATTCAGGGACACTTTACTGTAATACCTGCCTCTTCTGGATGTCTTTCCAAACCGTCAAATGATTACTCATTTCTATCGTGATCATATAAAAAAGTATTGCCATTGTACAATTTGCACCTCTTTTCATCATCTTTAAGCTTGGGATCATATAGAAGAAAACAATTTACCAACAATAAAGCAGAAACATTGCCTGCAGTGTCTGGCCTACTATTGGTTATTTGTTCTGTAGCCCGCCTCAGACCATGGTATTAAAACCTATGTTTTGGACAGGGATTGACTTCCTGTTAGGCTTATATGAAAAACACAAACAATAACAAGACAACCAAAAAAAAACAAGAAAACACTCAACAAGCAAACACAACACCACTTTCCACTTTCTATGGTCACCCAGCACACAACACAGCACCCTTCTACACGTGATAGACGTCATTCAAGATAAGATGAGTTAGCACTGCTGTGAGGGAAATGCAGGTGTTACAGCAGCAAGTTCCAGAACATAAATAGAAACTCGGGAAAGAAGAAAATCAGGCCTATTTTCAGGCCTATTTTTATTTTTGTGATATTTCACACACACACACACACACACACACACACACACACACACACACACACACACACACACACACACACACACACACACACACACACACACACACACACACATACATACATACAGAGAAACACACACACACACACATACACTCACTAACACACACACACACAAACAGGAAAAAGAAACAAACACACACATACACACACACACACACACACACACACACACATACAGAGAAACACCCACATACACTCACCAACACGCACACACACCTTCATGCTGACGGATGGCTCCCCCTGGACCAGGGTCCACTCGTAGCGGCTGATGCCGTAGTCGTCCAGGCTGTCGCGGCCGTCCAGCACGGCCCAATCGGTGGGGAGCTGGATCACCACGTCCTGACCGGCGTCGCTGCGGGGGGGCTCGTCCACCACCTCTACCATGAGCACACAGAGCATGGTGGCGTGTCAGTCATGCATGAACCCAGAGGCCTGGGACCCTCTGGTGGGCCTACAGTCCTCCTCCATTGACCACCAGCATGGACACATGGGAGTCCCTATAGTGATGTAGTCCACGAGGTGGGAGGTGGACTGAAAATCCTGCAATTTGTTTTTACGCAAAGACACATAAAGACACATACATGGAAGGAAAGCCTGCACATGCATTCATCCACCCATAAACACCATCGTAAACACATCCACCCGACCTGACCAATGTGAGCAACGGCATTTTTAAAGGCTTTGGTCAACCATTGAAGAAGCCTACTCGGCTCATTCAAGACTGTAGGCTTCCCTGACTGTCCCATAATGAAGCTGCTGTATCTATTTTGTATCACGTTATAGGCTTCCCTTAATGTACATCTGCTGTATCCATTTTGTATCACATTGGAAAGGTTGGAGGCCAACTATTATAAACCCAACCTGCCAGTTAAACCTGCCTGTGAAACCTGTATCTGTCAAACGCTTAGTTTGAGACGTTACACAGCAAAATGGCTGTGTTGAAATAGCTAACTAACTGGTGGAACAAAGGAGCGGCCAAGCCTCTAGGCCTACCTGTGTTATAAGGAGACGACACCATACAATAGAAAGAATGACTTGGGTCTACTGCTCGTGTCGATCATGTACCCCCCCCCCCCCCCCCCCCCCCCCCCCCCCCCCCACCCCACATCAATAATCTGATGTCTTACTCGGGTCGTCATCGTTATTGGGGGTGTTCGCGGGTCGTGCGGCGGCGCCGGTGTCTGAATCCCCACCGGAGAAGATGGGTGCTGAGGAGGGGCGCCCCGCCGTCGTGTTCGCACCGCGGCTGTGGGTGCTGAAGCCTTGCTGCGGCGTGAAAGAGCACACGTTTCTATTCCTGTACGTGCAATTAAACAGATAACAGCGAAGGCTCTCCTCGGACTCGCCGAGGTCCTCTTGCACCACGGCCAGGGTGCAGTGTGGCTCGGAGCAACAGGCGTGCAGGCAGTCCTTCCAGTTGTACACCGGGCCGGGCACTGAGAGGAACGTGGCCCCGTGCTCGATGGAGGCCCTTGCGCGGATGATGTGCTCTTCGGCGCTGGTGAATTCGCCCAAGCACGAGTCGACGACAACGCCGCCACCTTGCCTGCTGGTGGTGTACGCCTGGTCCTGTTGGAGCTGCTTGCGGAATTCTTCCAACAGCTCTTCGACGCCCGTTATTTTGGATTTTAAGTCGGAGATCTGCGAGGCCCTGGCGCTGAGAGTTCTTACCGCACACAGGAGGAGGAGCGCGCAGTAAAAGAGCCGCTGGTGGTGATGATGCTGCTGAGCCATGTTTACGCAGCAGTCAAACCGCATCTCCCCACCCGCTGTTTACCGTAGCACGGAGAACTGACGCAGCTGATCAAATGGGGCTGCCCGTGTTCTTCATTGAAACATCCACGTATCCATCGTGTCATTTACGAGCGTGCACCTAAAGGACGATGGTGGCGTTTACGTTGTTATCGACTCATCATCACAACTGAGCGAGGAGGATGAGATTTCACCTCGGGAGGGGACGGGGGAGGGCGCAGCTCGGGTCCACCGTTGACGTCACGGCCACCGAGTCAAGCATCTGCTTCCTGAAGGATGGCTGCTTGCTTGTAGGCCTCCACCTGTAGCACACATGGCCCACTGTGGTTCCCTCGCACACTATAGCGTTTAGTTAGGGAGACTATTAGTATAGACAGAACATGGCTATGTGCGTGAAACCGTTAATAGAACAATAGTATACATAGTTTGTTTGTGTGGACATTACACATATGCATATATATAAAGTGATACAAAAAACGGATGTGTGGTGGTGATTTCAGGTACAAGACAAAATATATTTATTGTGCACAAATTCATTAGATCAAATAAATATGAAACAAAACAGACAGGTGTTAATTATTTTCCTCATTATTCAAATAAAGCTTGAAATAATATAAACGAGTGATCAACTTGACAATTGTTAATGTAATGCACATTTTGAAGTTTTACACTGAATTAAATAATCAGCATTCTAATCATAATCAGTTAAAACACCAATAATATAGTATCAATGTACAATGAAAACAATTATGTGGACCCATTAGGCTATTTTGAGCTTACAAAGTATACAACTTATGTCGTATAGTCTGCAATAGCTATACAATACTTAAACAATCTATGTTTCAAATGTTTAGTATATTAAGAATGATTGAATGCACACAGATATTACCTAGCCCTGTTTTCTGATGGCATTACAAATAACATAAACACATACTTAAGATATTTACCTAATCTTCTTCCCACAAATGAACATACCACAAATGACAGTAAACAAAATTGGCTCTTAACAAAAGATTGAAAAACAAATATAAAGTTAAAAGTTAAATAAAATAAAAAGATACGGCATGAAGGTCAATATTAAAAACATAATTAAAATAAAGTAGTGATTATAAGATTTCCATCCTAATAAAGTTAATTGGTAATGAGCATAAACCAACAGACTGGTTTGGAGAGAGTTCATTTGAAATCGATTCTGTAAACAAATAAATATGAGCGCCTTTCTCTTTATCTCCCAACAGTGATTTACAGAAAA
>JACYXH010000249.1:2017648-2072648 GCA_026745465.1 Lota lota
ACCGAAGCCTAGACATGTCGGCCTGTTTATACAATGTGCATATTACTCAAAAATGCTCTTGCATTACCACGCTTACAACGGTCCCATATTTTAAGGGCCCAATTGCGCAAAATTCCAGCCCTGATACAGACACAACACACACCAAATAGTTATAGGTATAATTACCTGGTTTTGACATGTAAAATGTGCTTTGATAAAAAAAGATTGAAACTTTGTTTTACTTTAAAAGTGAAAATTCCATTCGAAGAACTGAAAGACATATTTCCTGGGCTCCAATGGGCCTCAGTAGGTCAACCAACGCCAGCATGCCCATTACTAGGTCACCTGGCAGGAGCATGCGTGCTAGCGGGGTTCAAGGGCACGGGCCCCATGGTCAGGAAGCTACTCTGTGTGCATGGTCAAAATAAGTGAGAGGACGTTGATACCAGAGTGATGTTCACCTACAGCCAACAGGACCAAATGTAGGGGCCTCGCCGTGTGTGTGTGTGTGCGCGTGTCCGTGCGTGCGTGCGTGCGTGTGTGTGTGTGTGTAGGTGTGTGCGTGCGTGCGTGCGTGTCCGTGCGTGCGTGTCCGTGCGGGGGGGGGTCTCCTACTACTCACAGCGTCCTGAAAGCCAAACAGCACCAACTGCAGCTGGCTGATGGCGGTGCTGTCAAAGTCCAGCTCCAGCTTGAGTTGTGACAGCGTGCCCGCGATGATCTTGCGGTCGGCGGCGCGCACGAAGTTGGCCAGGCTGACCACCAGCGTGGAGACGTGCGTACGCCGTAGCCGGCTCTCCTCCGAGCCCTGGGGGAGGGGGGGAGGTTGGCGGGGGCGTGACCGAGAGAGAGAGAGAGAGAGAGAGCGTCGAGTTAAAACACTGCATGCGCGGTACGGAGTTGGGGGTCGATTTCTGTCAGTGCATGACGGCTTATGGAGGATGTCTTTTCGCCCGTCTGTCATTTACCAGCACGTCGTCAGTAAACAACAGCTGATACTTTAATAATGTAATTCAATAATAGAAACGAAAGAATTTTGCGGAAACAATTTCAATTAAATACATTTCACACTTTACTTTATTAATTACCCTTATCTCGGACCATACTATATTCATAATTTATTTTATATGTGAGACTAATATTAACCTAAAAACGAACTAAATTAAATACAAATAATAATAATCTTCTCCTGAATTTCCCTTCAGAGGGATTTAAACATAAAGTGTTAACTTATCTCATCCTATGTTAAAATGGATCTGTTGATTCCACCCCTTTCCAGCGTGTGTTTGCGTGCGTGCGTGTATGCGGACCTGGTTGAGGGCCTCCATGATGTTCCCGACCACGGTGTCGCGGTCCTCCGTGAGGATGTGGTGCAGCGTGGCCCGCCGCTCGCTGTCCTTCCGCAGCATGAAGAACCCCGAGTCCTTCTCGTCCGGGGAGGGGGGCGCGCTGTGGTCCTCAAAGTTCTCCACGGGAATGCTGCATTTATCGAACCAAAGTCAATCGACTGTTGTGTTTATTATGAACCTGGAGTTCAGCAGGTAGTTGAAGTGAGTGAGTAAAAGTTCCAAGTATTTTGTTGTTCGACACATAATATTAAACAAAGACAAGTGTCGTTGAAATAGAAAATGTCTTTGTCACATCCATGTAACAGACAAGGACGACATGAGAATGACAACAAACACTCATATATATGTGTTAAGTTTGTGTATGCGTGTTCACTTTCTGTAAATTAATAGAATAAGTGTAAAAAGAAAAATAACAGAAGAGCTCATCGTAACTGGAAGATACTCAAAATACATTTCTTACTTGGCATTCATGTTCATGATAATTGTACACTTTGACACATCCATCCCTTTGTTGCAATGTTGGCAGAATTACCATAACATTAAGGAAGGAATCTAAGAGAACCTCCTTGAATAACATTTTCACCTGGTAATAGCTCATTTCATCATGTCATTTATCACCTATTTTCTTTCAAAAACCTGAGAGAAAAAAACTCTCTTTTCCCAATCTGATCAAATTCCTTGAAGTTACATTTCTAGTGAAATGGCTAGGGCTCTGGGTTTGATCCCTAATGTCCGTAGTCTATCCTTGAGCAAGAAGCCTAGCCCCTTACCGGCTCATTAATGAACTGTATCTAAATTCCCTGTAAGGTGCTTTGTATGAGCGTGTAAGCGTCTGCTAAATTTGATGTAATTGCAAATGATACCTTGTCGGTGCTTGCAGACTTAAATCAATGACTCACAGCTGGCTAGTGCTTCACTCGAAAATGCTTCGTATGGAGGAAGTAAGAGATGCTCTAAATGCCATTTCACATCGCCCACGCAACGGCTTACATATGTCCCTCCACGACAACTCAATTCAACGGGTGCAGGGAATTAAAGGCCAAACGCAACACGCGCAATCGACGGAGCAGAATCCCCATCCGCCCTGCTTCATGGCTGGCGTTCGTAGGCTTGATGCCAAACTTCAAATCCCGCCCCCCATTTTGATATCCCGTTGATTGGGCCCCACCCCCCGCCCGCCCCCTACCTGAGGAAGAGCGAGCGCGGGCCCTTGACGTCCCTCTCGCTGTAGCATTTGATGCTGGGCTTGAAGATGAAGGGGTTGGTGTTGAGGTCGTTGTCGGGGGAGACGGAGCCGTACTCGCTGCTGCTGCTGGTGTCCTCCACCACCACGGGCACCGGCAGAGAGATGCTGCGCAGGTACTCTGCACGGCAACGAGGGGGGACATGGGGGGACGAGGGGGGACATGGGGGGACATGGGGGACATGGGGGGACAGGAGCACAGGTTGAGCAAAGGCTGAACGCACAAAAACAGAGATGTTCTTCTCTAAATGTGTTTCGCAATGTGTTTTGAAATGCCTTTTGAAGCCTGCACCATGTAACTTTCCTACCGCAGCTATTTACTCCATTAAACAAAAGGTCTCAAGGACAAAGCGCGCCCACCCCAGAGTCCAGAATCCAGGTTCTTTTTCCCTATAAATCGTTTTATTCTGATCTTTATTCTTTTGACCACAACTCAGGCCACTAGACGCTGCTTGGGAAACCGTACATAGTGCAGGTGAATTGTGAACTAGCGTTCTAGGCATCTAGTACGCTTCTAGGCAAAGCGTTCCCCAGATCTGGATGGGAATTGGGCAGGATGATGCAGCTCCAAAAAACACCGGGCAAGAATATTAAAAAGTTGTGCACTTTGTCAAAGTAAAACATGAAAAAATAAATAAAATAAACAGGTCCAAGGAGAGACACAATAGGTCGGCTAGACAACTATTGGATGTTATAATGAAGAGGTGAGTGAACATAATGAGCCCCGGTTTGAGTAAGGCCATGCAGAGACGCGCTCGCTCCTTCTGAGGTCTGGGGACAGGGCAGAGTCGTGCTGACCCAGCCAACACGCAGCAGACAGGAAGCAGGGACAGAAATAGAAAGAGAGGATGGCTGCTTTAAGCAAAGCAAGGCAGACACAGTGCTTGCAAATAAGGCGGGGGAGGAACTCACCTGATCCTGGCATCAGGGCTGAGGAGGGAGAGGGAGATAAACACAGTTCACTACCTGTTAGGCATGACATTATATCAACTATAGCTTTATTGATCCTTAAGCAAATTCAATCGAGGATTAAGGGGGACACATGCTTTGTTTTATCCGTAGTTTTTTTTTCTGGACCCCAAAGAAGAACACACACACAAACAGCGAGTGTGTGGAAAACTGAAGAAGTTCAACGTTTACACCGTTGTTTTGCATATTTACAATGTTGCCTGATTTGGACAGTTGGTAAGAAAAGCTATTCAATGGAAACATGTTGAAGTGGATTGGACCGTATTTTGGAGAGGTTACATAAACAACTCATTAGCCAGTTTGAATGGGCTTATTTGTCCCCAAACAAAGCAGAACAGAGGGACTTTGCCCAAGGAATCTGAAGCAATAGCTTGGCAGTGGCCCGTGTATAACACTTAAAGAAAAATACTGATTGCTTACACACACAATAAATAACAGACGTGGCTTTAGGAAAATACTGAAGTGCACTATACACAGATATACATGGATTTAGTAGACAAAGCTCAGCACTCATTTGAGATATCTTGAGAGCGTTGCATTTTGAAACGTGGACGAAGCCGTGGACGCGCAGGGCGGCAGAAAGCGCCGTGCGCTAGCGGCCTGCGGCGGGGACAGCGGCGCCCACCTGTGAAGCTGCTCTTGCCCTTCTTCTTGCGGCTGGTGACGGTGAGGAACTCGTCCGTGAGCAGGTCCAGGGCCGTGGCGCGGCGGTCCGGGTCGGGCTCGAAGCAGCGCAGGATGAAGGCCTTGGCCTCCAGGGACATGGAGTCCGGGATCTCCGGGTGGATCTTGAACATGCCCACCTGCGAATACCCCCACGACGCCCGGCCAGAGGAGGAGGAGGAGGAGGAGGAGGAGGAGGAGGAGGAGGAGGAGGAGGAGGAGGAGGAGGAGGAGGAGGAGGAGGAGGGACAACCGAGGCAGATGGGAAATTGAGTTTTATTTATGTGTTTTTATTTTTATTTTAACATTAATTGTTAAATATAATTGATTGGTTTGCTATTTTTAACGTTATTCAAGCTGTACTCTGCAATAAAAAGAGACAAATGATTATTGTAGCTATACCACCTGTTAGCTATACCACCATCAAAATTGGATGGATTCCTCTACTGCTCGTTCAACCTTTTAAAAATATATTTTATTTACCATTTGGCAGACGCATTTATCCAAAGCAGCTTACAGCGAATGCAGATGAATTTAGGAACATGTAAGTGGTTAGTGCTTCTTGCTTTAAGGATTTCTAAAGGTAGGTTGTGGACACTGGGAGGGGGGAATCAATCCCAGTACCTTTACACTAGGAGCCCAACACATTGCCTCTTACCAGCATGAGAAAGGGAGTGAGAAAGCAAACCACACTTGCCGGCAATAATTTAAATAAATTAAAAAACGTCTGGAAAAATACGCAACAACGGTCAAAATTGTAAAACGTATGAGATCGACATTTCATGAGAATGGAAACCTATCTCGTTATCACCGTTGACCCTGGCTACCGACCGTGTCGTATGACACTCAGCCATGCCAACCAAGAAGCAAACATGCAGGACGTCTTTGTCAAGAAGAGTCAAACAGCAAGGAGGAGAAGCGCCACCCGACTTAGGTGACACACATGTGAATCACTTTGAAGGAGATGGTGGTTAAACTGACCCAACGTTCAGTCCTAGTTGGCACAATGCACAATGCTCAGAGTTAGACGGTGCAAACTGAGCCTGAGAGAGGGCTGCTAAGGAGCCAAGACATTCCTCCCTCGGTACTGTTGAGGAATGCAGACGCAAGGAGGAGGACATGACACTTGATTAGTCTTTTCTGTTCCCACACAGCCTCCCCCAAACCGTCTATCCGACATTGACCCAGAGACGATCAGACAGGTGTCGGCCCATGTTTGACCCACACGCTCCTTCACGCTAAAATATTCCAGTTCAAGCCTATCTTTTTTAGTGCAACGGGATACTTTTTATAATATAGTTTTGCATTTAAAATTGCCAATCATTTTGTTGTTTTGACTGCTTTGTAATTCCATAGAAGTGTCCGGAATGTTTTGCATTATTGCAGTATGTGTGGCTGTCCACATTCCCCTATTGAAGTCTTCGTTCCCTTTAAGTCACTACATAATGCAAAGAATGATGTTGTAATATAGCATAGAGTGGACATTTTCTTCCAATTGTGGTGCAAAGGGAGGGGGGGTGGAGAAGATAGACTTCTTCCGCTTTGATAGACAAGGGGTCAGTCCTGTAACCATCCCCCTCAACACCTCCCAACAAAGGGTCTTCCCTGATACCATCCCCCGCGACGCCTCCCAACAGCCCCAGCTACAGTGCATCACCTTCACCTCCACCTCCCCCACCTTAAAGGTCCCCCCCTCCATCTCCCCACCCACCTCAGTGACGACTCTCTTCATCAATGAGGAAGACGTCAACAGACTGTTCAGGAGATAAAACCCCAGGAAAGCTTCTGGACCGGATGCTGTCTCCCCATCCAGCTTGAAGCACTGCGGTGACCAGCTGTCTCCAGTGTTCACAGACATTTTTAACACCTCACTGGAGACATGCCACGTGCCAGCCTGCTTCAAGTCCTCAACAATCATTCCTGTTCCTAAGAAGCCAAGGACCACAGGACTTAATGACTTCAGACCCGTCGCCCTGACCTCTGTGGTTATGAAGTCCTTTGAGCGCCTTGTGCTTTCTCACCTCAAAGACATCACCGTCCCCCTCCTGGACCCCCTGCAGTTTGCCTACAGAGCCAATAGGTCTGTAGACGATGCAGTCAACCTGGCCCTCCATTACATCCTCCGGCACCTGGACTCCGCAGGAACCTATGCCAGGATCCTGTTTGTGGACTTCAGCTCTGCCTTCAACACCATCATCCCGGCTCTGCTTCAGGAGAAACTCTCCCAGCTTGGTGTGCCTGACTCCACCTGCAGGTGGATCACTGACTTCCTGTCTGACAGGAAGCAGCATGTGAAGCTGGGGAAACACGTCTCCGACTCACAGACCATCAGCACCGGATCCCCTCAGGGCTGTGCTCTTTCTCCTCTGCTCTTCTTCCTGTATACCAACAGCTGCACCTCCAGTCACCAGTCTGTCAAGCTTCTGAAGTTCGCGGACGACACCTCCCTCATCGGACTCATCTCTGATGGAGACAAGTCCGCCTACAGGTCGGAGGCTGACCACCTGGTGAAGTGGTGCAAGCAAAACAACCTAGAGCTCAACGCTCTAAAGACAGTGGAGATGGTTGTGGACTTCAGGAAGAACCCAGCCCCACCTGCCCCACCTGCCCCCATCACCTTCTCTGGCTCCACAATTAACATTGTGGAGTCTTTCCGCTTCCTGGGAACTATCATCTCCCAGGACCTCAAGTGGGAGCTGAGCATCAGCTCCCTCGTCAAGAAAGCACAACAGAGGATGTACTTCCTGCGGCAGCTGAAGAAATTCAACCTGCCAAAGACAATGATGGTGCACTTCTACACAGCCATCATTGAGTCCATCCTCACATCCTCCATCACCATCTGGTACGCTGCTAGCACAGCCAAGGACAAGGGCAGACTGCAGCGTGTCATTCGCTCAGCTGAGAAGGTGATTGGCTGCAATCTGCCGCCACTCCAGGACCTTTACGCCACCAGGACTCTGAAGCGTGCAGGAAAGATTGTGGCTGACCCCTCCTACCCCGGCAACAAACTCTTTGAGCCACTCCCCTCTGGCAGGAGGCTGAGGTCCATCAGGACCAAAACCTCTCGTCACAAGGACAGTTTTTTCCCCTCCGCCACAAGCCTTATTAACAAGGCCCGGAAACCACCCTGACTCTCTCCACACCCCACCTCTGGCTCTACATGCCACTGTACTTAATCTGCTCTCTTAATTCTTACTCTCATATCTTTTTATACGTTCTGTGTGTGTATATATTTATACATATATTTATATATATATTGTTTGTTCTGTTTAACCTATTTAACTTATTTTAGAGAATGTGACGTGCACCTACATCAACAAGACAAATTCCTTGTATGTGTAAAAGACGTACTTGGCAATAAAGCTTTTCTGATTCTGATTCTGAGAAGCTCATATAGAGCCTGTGTGAGCTTTTTTGTTTTTGTTTGTGTTCAAACATATGCTGGCCCATTTACTGTTTCGAGTACAACGACTATGCAGTTATTATGTCAATGTTTGGCAAAGGTAAACAACTAATAGTACAACTGATTGTACTAACTGATAATACAATTTGTGTGTGACACAGGTTTAATTTTGTCAAAACATCTCACTGCTGTGCTCAACTTAAAATTAAAATAATTAAATGCTCATTGAATGAATAAATAAAAATAAAAAATAAAATCGAATACAATTCTTTATGAAACCATCATACAAACAGCTAAATCAGATCAAAGAACAAACATGTCAGTGGACTGAAGAATATTTGCGTCCCTATCGCTCTCACCTTAAACATGGCCGCCTGTGGCTCTCCCAGTTCGTAGAACGGTGGTTTCCCCGTGGCCATCTCTATGATGGTGCAGCCCAGTGACCAGATGTCCGCCGGCTTGCCGTAGCCTCGCGGGCCCTTGTCTATGATCTCAGGGGCCATGTACTGCAGGGTGCCTAGGGAACAGATCGCTTCGAATGAGTGCCGGAAACGATAAGTCGACAAATCAATCGACTGACACAATTAAGCCATTGCTAATTGTGATCCTCAATGAATGCTTTAAGTCATTTATAAAGTAAGAAAAAACGGTTTTTTACATGTAAAAGTATGTTGAGATATTGCAGACCTCACTGATCTTATTGGTGCTCCTTCCACTAAACCGGGACATTAAATACAAATGCTGTCAACTACTCGCGCAACTCAAAACATAGACATATATTTTTAAGGTTCATATTGATCTAATATAAAAATGTAATGAAATGCAAGGGTTGTCTTTTGTCAATCTATGATTCAGTTTAAAATTACGTTCACAAAAAATAACAGTACAATTATTAACATATCATTGCTCAACACGCCAAAAAGAAAAGTTGGGTTGTGTTCAAAATGGCCAAGTCAGATCACAACCAATCACATGGAATGAAGTTAACCAGCACTTAACACGGAGGTGTCGTAATGCTGAGTCACTTGAGTTCAGCGACACAAAGTAGTCCCGAACAGTGAGCTGTGAAAGAAGTCCTTTGTTCTAATTATAGCCCTGCTGCTGTATATAGGGTTTCCTTAGAGGATCGCTTCTGGGGCTTAAACTGTCCGTTGACACATAATAAGACGGCCATGACTATAAAAAAACAGTAATCGCACAGAGAGAGGCTGTGTGAGAAAGAGAGAGAGAGAGAGAGAGAGAGAGAGAGAGAGAGACTGAAATAGAAGGAGAATTTAATTGAATTTGAATTTAATTGAAAAATGTATAAGATAATGAGAGAGAGTGAGAGGGGGGAGAGAGAGAGAAGGTGAAGAGAAAAAATGAGAGAAAGAGAAAAAAGAAAGAGAGAAAGAGAAAAAAGAAAGAGAGAGAAAGAGAAAAGAGAGAAAGAGAAAAAGAGAAAAGAGAAATCGAGAGTGAGAGAGAGAGAAGTACAAAAGAGAACTGAGATGGCAAACTCACTGCACCATTCAGCTATCAGATTCAAACCAGTCAAAGCTGAGCTGCCATTGGCGCCCGCCGTCGCAAACTGGCACAAGTTGGCCAAGCTCGAAAGGCTAAGAATAGCTAGGGGCTATTCACAGGACATATCCATATTACTGTTTTAATGAACAGGGCCGGCTTGTTCTTTGGCAATAGTAGCGTGACACCCAGTACAGAGCTCTGCAGACCGAAGGTGTCACTCCGATGCTAAGCGGGGGTCACAACTACCTGGGGTCTAACATGTTGCTATGCAGTTTGAGAGTGTGTGTGTGTAATGTATTCAAGTTATTCAATTTGTTGGGATCGACTTTGGGCTGTATAATCTTTTGTATTTATGTGGCCATAAACAATTAAAATGTGTGAGAGGTGTGTGTGTGGCGGCGGGTGTGGGGGTGGGGTGGGGGGGGGAGGCTCCAGATTCACTCACGTATGTACTAGTAACTAACACAAACACACAAACAAAACAACTTGACAACGTTCACCATCCGTCGGTGAGGTGACACACGGCCTAAAGACTAAACTGGTTGAAAGCGGCTGAAAGCGGCGGAGCGTGGGCGGAGCGTGGGCGGAGCATGGGCGGAGTGTGGGCGGAGCGTGGGCGGAGCGTGGGCGGAGCGTGGGCGGTGCGTGGGCGGAGCGTGGGCGGAGCGTGGGCGGTGCGTGGGCGGAGCGTGGGCGGAGCGTGGGCGGAGCGTGGGCGGAGCGTGGGCGGTGCGTGGGCGGAGCGTACCGGTGAAGGTCTCCGTGCAGGGGTTGATCCCCGCCAGCCTCTTGGATGTGCCGAAGTCGGATATCTTCAGCACGCCGCTGTAGGTGTTGATGAGCACGTTGTCCCCCTGTGGACAGAGAGGGGAGGGCCCATGGTGAGGGGGGTCTCTCAGAAGCACCAACATTAAAGTTCTCTCTCTCTCTCTCTCTCTCTCTCTCTCTCTCTCTCTCTCTCTCTCTCTCTCTCTCTCTCTCTCTCTCTCTCTCTCTCTCTCTCTCTCTCTCTCTCTCTCTCTCTCTCTCTCTCTCTCTCTCTCTCTCTCTCTCTCTCTCTCTCTCTCTCTCTCTCTCTCTCTCTCTCTCTCTCTCTCTCTCTCTCGTTGCTTTATGGTATTGTATGGGGAATGCTGGGGACTTCCCCCTGCATGCAAAGCAGAACTCTGCATAACACAGCAAATTCTGCAGAAAGGCGGTGTGGTTAATTGATGAATGACCATTTTAGCAGTGAATAGCAACAGTCACAAGTTCGATTTAGCTTAATGCCCAGCGACCGACCAGCCCAGGAGTAAGAAACCAAAAAATGGTTTGTCTGAGAAGCACAAGATAGACTTCATCTCTTAGTGGACTGCTTGTACTCCAAGCATGTAAACAGCACGGGGGTTTGGGCATCATGCAAACCATGCTCATCTTTCGCTAGGACTTCTGGGAGTCCATACAGAGGGAGAAAGTCAGTGGAGACACAGAAGCTGGAGACACAGAAGCTAGCGACACTAGCGCTACCACGCACTGACCTTGATGTCCCTGTGCGCTATCTGGTTGTCATGGAGATATTTGAGGCCCTCCAGGATCTGCTTGGTGTAGAAGCCGATGGTGGCTTCGTTGTTCTTCAGTGGGCCCCATTTGGACCGCAGCAGGGCAGAGAGACTTCCTGCACGCACACACACACACACACACACACACACACACACACACACACACACACACACACACACACACACACACACACACACACACACACACACACACACACACACACACACACACACACACACCGCAATTCAGTTTCAGTGATGAGGAATGTAGCCTATAGCACCCTCTCCTACCACCACCACTTTTCAAGCCACTAGAAGCTGTTAATGGGAAACCGTACATAGCGCAGGTTTAAAAGGCCCAATATCATATCCATCATTTCGTCCACTTGTCCTGCCAGTATGACAAGAATATAAACATAAATTCTAAATTCCTTTGCTATTTGGTATGCTGGTGGTTATAATGGTTCCATCAGACAACCCCAATGGAATTCTTGTCTGCAACAAACAAAAAAAATTCCTTCCGCTATATTACTTCTTCTTAGGCGCCCTGGCATCATTTATTTTGACTAGAGACAATACAGTTGGTGGTTTTACACACACACACACACACACACATTGATGAATCTGTGCGATTCACACCAAACTCAATGCTAATTGGATTTCACACTCTAGCTGCCTCCATTGTTTCTCCACTCACTTCACCCTGAAGCGTTAAGGTATGCTATCAATGCCAGCACAGACACACTGGGTTACCACCATACACTGTTCGTGGTGGTACTAGGCGGTACTGATGTTAAAGAACTTGGGGGGTGCCTGCCTGGGTCCCCTACCATTCTGTCCGTGCTTATCAATCATTAGCCAGATAACGTTGCTCTTCATCAGATTAAATAGAGTAATATGATATATATGTGGAAGAATACTTGACTGAAAACAGCTCTCAAGACAACTGCTCAATATCGTGTGAACGTCGAGGAACGTTTGCCTTGAGGAGTTATTCAATTGTCATTCAATTGGTGGCACCTCGCATAGAAACCATTCCTTTAAAAACAGATCAATGTGTTTTGAATGGAACATGCGGTCGATTGCTTTCATTTAGAGTAGGTCTCATGGTTTGTTTCTCCAAATCAACAACAATAAACATTTATACTATTTTTTAACACCGAAAAAGAAAACGAAAAGCATAGGTGTTGGTAATGACTCACCCCCAGGCACCTGCTCCATGAAGATCTTGATGAATCCATTCTCACTGATGGAGCCCAGGTACTGTACGATGTTCTTGTGCTTCAGATGCTTGTGCAGAGAGATCTCCTCGTGCAGGGGCTGGGAGTACCTGAGCAAGCAGACAGACAAGCACACCACCATCTGCGTTTTAGGTATGCGCAATATTGATGGAATCGGAGCGTCGTTGGCAGGGGAGGAGTGTTCACAGATACACAGATATGTCATTTCACAACATGATTACGTGGGCGTATTCATACGACGACTGTATCGAGGTGTAAAAGCAATGCATGGCATTGGTGGTGACAAGGTCAGACCGCACAAACCTCACACATTCACAACCACTGACACACTTCCTATTCTAGCGAGTGTGTGTCTATCTTTGTCTCTGTGGTTGTCAGTCTGACGGTCACGTCGGTCTGTTGAGTCTCCTGCATGTTGGGCTGGTCTGAGGACGATCTGTCTGTGGAGTCTGTCTATCCAATCTGTATGTCTGTCTATCCAATCTGTTCGTCCGTCTTTCTGTCTGTCTATCCAATCTGTATGTCTGTCTGTCTATCTATCCGATCAGTATGTATGTATGTCTATCTCATCTGTCTGGTCGGTCTGTCTGTGGGGTTTCGCTGTCTATCTCATCTGTCTGTCTGTCTGTCTGGTCTGTCTGTCTGTGAGGTTTCGCTGTCTATCCTGGTCTGTGTTGAGATCTCAACGGTGAAGTGAAATACATGTCATATCCCGGTACCCCCCACCCACCCACCCACCCCGACCCCAGGGCCCAGGGCCCGCGTGTGTGTGTGTGTGTGTGTGTGTGTGTGTGTGTGTGGAGTGTAATCAGTGCAGATGAGTAGCTGGGGTGGGTGGGTAGGTGCGTGTGTGTGTGTGTGTGTGTGTGAAAGGGGGGCAGAGCAGTACTAGTCACGCTCCCATCACACAGAGAGACACAGGGAGAGGCACGACGGGCTCCAGTGTGGCTAGTTGCTAGGCGATGAGGCTTTTATATATTTCTTTATTTGATTTCTTTATTTCCTTCTTGTTCATTTCAGCCACGTCCCTAACACCGCCTTCAACCTTCCTACGTCGTGCTTTCCCCTCGCAGAAGCTGAACCGTACACAGCCCCCCCCCCCCCCCCCCCCCCCCCGAGAGAGAGATCCAGCACCGCTTGATTGTGTGGGTTCAGTGCTTTTTTCCAGTTATAGATTTGTTCCAGTTCTATAGTGGACTTTGCTTTGTGGCATTTAAGCGATGTGTATAAACTTATGAACGTGTGTGTGTGTGTGTGTGTGTGTGTGTGTGTGTGTATGTGTGTGTGTCTGGTAGGAGGTTGTAGGTGTGTGTGTGTCTGGTAGGGGGTTGTATGTAGGTGTGTGTGTGTGTGTGTGTGTGTGTGTGTGTGTGTGTGTGTGTGTGTGTGTGCGTGGTAGGGGGTTGTAGGTGTGTGTGTGTGTGTGTGTGGTAGGGGGTTGTAGGTGTGTATGTGTGTGGTAGGGGGGTTGTAGGTGTGTGTGTGTGTGTGTGTGTGTGTGTGTGTGTCTGGTAGGGGGTGGTATGTGTGTGTGGGTATCTGGTAGGGGTGGTATGTGTGTGTGTGTGTGTGTGTGTGTGTGTGTGTGTGTGTAGTTGGGAGTGGGTATCAAGCTTACCGACTGTCCCTCTCTGGAATCTCTTTGATGGCCAAGCGCACCTGGTTGCTCAGGTCCCGGCCAGCGTACACGACGCCGAAGGTGCCTCTCCCCAGGACCACCCTATCACCGTGCTCGTCGTACTCGTAGTCATACTGGAGAAAACGCAAACAGACAAACAACAGAAACTCATTAGGGTCAACTCAACTCTAACTTTTGGTGCAATCCCTGCAATCGACCGATCAAATTCCTATCCCACTGGTGATGCTTTTCATACCAGTGTGATGCTCACTGTGATTCCACAGCCCCATTTACACACGCAGCCATGTGCTGGTCATTTAACGGCACAGGGGTGGATGTGTGAATGGGAGCTGGTACGGAAACGCCGGCAAATCCGCTCCGCCAATGTCCCTGCAGAAGACTTGTACCATTACTGGTGACGTTCCGGCGCAAACAAATGGGTGAACAACTCAGTGGCTTTAACGGAACAAGCACGCACAACGCACAACGCACAACGCACAACGCACAACGTAGGACGCTCTGTCGTGTTCTCACGAGGTGACAAGTTTCTTCTGCGCTGGTTTTGCAGTGTACTCCCCGTTCTTAACCTACATCCATGGTAAAAACATGCAGGGGGGAAATATAAACCACTGTACAGCGTAAAGCTTTACTTACGGCTGATCGCGCAGCCCAATGTGTGCTCAAATAGAGACACAGGCATAATCGAAGGATTGGCAAAAACAGGATTGGATATTGTTTTCAAACTGCAGCTATTCAGACGCAAAGGACACACATAATATCCAGGAAATGACAACTGAGGACTATAACGGCCTGGCCAGTGCTGTGTGAATGGTAGCATAGCGCAAAAAAGTCTGAAAGGTCTCTATTGTTGAGAGCAATTCCCATAATTCTCCCCAAAAATGAATTACATTTTAATACAGATTGTTATCAGCATGAACAATCTTTGTTTTATATCTGTCACCTTTAATTACTGCTATTTTCATGTAATAAACAAATTATACTATTACATGTGCCTGAAGCAATTATACATTGCCAAAAGCACCTGAACTGTGCTGTGCACTGTTTAGCTGTGTGTGTGTGTGTGTGTGTGTGTGTGTGTGTGTGTGTGTGTGTGTGTGTGTGTGTGTGTGTGTGTGTGTGTGCATGCGTGCGTGCGTGTGTGTGTTTATAGAAACTAAGGAAATCTAATACTACTGTTTTGGGTGCAGATTGTAAGGTTTGCAATGGGAGAACTTTGGGCTGGTTGACAAAAGCAATCCAATACAAAAATAAATATGACAATGTGTGCTCCACAGATCAAACACACACACACACACAAGTGATTTCAAAAATAGAGAAGTGGAGAAACCAGTTGGAGTATTTTGATCTGTGCAACACACGCTTCCCTGGAAGAGGGTGTTAACAAGTTTTCTCTCTCTCTCTCTCTCTCTCTCTCTCTCTCTCTCTCTCTCTCTCTCTCTCTCTCTCTCTCTCTCTCTCTCTCTCTCTCTCTCTCTCTCTCTCTCTCTCTCTCTCTCTCTCTCTCTCTCTCTCTCTCTCTCTCTCTCTCTCTCTCTCATTACATTGCATTCTTAGGGACAGGGAGTTGGGGAACATTTTGCTAGTATAATAATTATCATAATAATCATAATAATAATACTTTCATTTACATTGATTTGAAAGCTTTTCTTATGAACTATTATTGTTAGTATTGATTGGTGATCTGGACCAATGAGTGACGGCATAACTCCACAAGGCATTAACCTTAAATGAATGCCCAAACCCAATATTTATTGTCCTCGTCGTTGGTGTAGTGAGAGAATGGAAATTGCGATGCAGCAGGCCGGGATATTGCTCCTCTCTCTGCCTAACTAGGCATGGAGAAGATTCCTGGGTCTAACGTTGCGACGCTCCAGACCCGGCTGGGTGATGAATGCTTGGGTGATGGGTGCTGGGTGTTGGTTGTTGGGTGCAGGGTGATGAGTGATGGATGCATGGTGATGAGTGGTGAGTTCTGGGTGCTGAGTGTTTGATGATGAGTGATGGAGGCTGGATGATGGGTGCTGGGTGTTGGGTGATTACTGATGGACGCTGGGTGATGGGTGCTGAGTGGTGGATTCTGGGTGATGGGTGCTGGTTGTCGGGTGATAAGTGGCGGGTTCTGGGTCATGGGTGCTGGGTGTTGGGTGATGAGTGACGGGTGCTGGTCGATCGGTTGTGTGTTCTTCTTCCCCTCACCTCTAAAGCTTCCGCCTCGCAATCCCCCTCTTCGGGACCCCGCCAGGCCTCCTCGGCGAGGCTGTTGACCAGGTCACAGAACCTGCAGGACAGGAGCGCTTCAGTTCAGACATGCTGGTCCTCCTGGCTGTGCTCTCTCACTCTGACAGCCGTTTCAATACAAGTCTAAAGAGAGCTCTGAATAAACAACCTCTGTTTAAAACACAGGCTACCGCAATGGCTGGAATCCATGCACTGGATGTGAAATGTTTCGGCGCATGCCTGCGAGAGAGGCATCCGGAACGTCTACATTTCAAATCACAAATCGCATTGAGATGATACATTCAGTATAAAAAAAAAATGATGTTTTGCCTCCAAGTCAATCGACCATCATTAGGTTTGTCGTTTCAGAGCTTAAGCTAATGCTCACATTTAGAGTTGGTTGCAGAAAATTGTATCTACACACACACACACACACACACCTAAAAACCCCAACCACAGCCAAATAAGGTAATTCAGTTGATTAATTTGACAACTACTCCTTTTTAACTATTGCACTGGAAACAGATCGACAGCCCTAGAGTGGGGGGACACACACACACACACACACACACCTTTTGCAGTGCATCTCTGTGCAGAAATAGATCTGGAAGTCCTCTGCATTGTTGACCACGTAGAGGAAGGCGCTCCGCTCGTCAAACTTGGAGATACTGGTGGGGGGGGGGGGGGGGGGGGGGGTGAGAGAAGTACGTTCAGCAACCGTGCCCTACTCCTACACGCGAGACAATCACTTTGGCAATATTCACATGTTCACCTGACTGTGACGCAACCCGATGACAATGTGTAGTAATGTTTAACAAGCGTATCCATTAGGGTTGCATTGATTAATCCAAAAATGCAATTAAATCAATTGTTTCTGTCATTTACAGGTGGCAGTTCAATTCAAATGTATGGTTCATGGATCATTCTAAAAGGAATTTCTTTCCGTTTTTCTTGAAAGCAAGCACATTTAAGAGCTCACTTTGGCCTCTGCTACCATTTTAGAGACTAAATGATTAAAAGATGAATCGGGAAAAATAATAGTTAGATTAATCAACGATGCAAATAATTGTGGGTTGCGGGGGGGTGGGGGGGGGGGGGGGGGGGGGGGGGACACCACTGACCTGACGCCTCGCACGGAAGCTGCACCAAAGTTCCACTCGTGGAAGCCCTTGTTCTGCCAATCAGAGCACAGCGGTTATCAGCGCGGCCAGTTCCGGAAACACACACAGCGAGAGAGACAGACAGATCACAGAGTTGGAGCACACACACCCCGCAATGATGATATTATTATCTACCATGCCGGCTTTTTAATCATGCCATCATGTAACACCTTTTCAAGCCGTCTTGGTGTAGATTTTTTTTGGGGGGGGGGTTAATAAAAAAGAGGGAAATTCTTGACAGGATGATGCTGTGTGGCAGTGTTCTCTGGACGGCCTGGACGTTGTCCCAAGGTGGTAGAGATGGAACTCACTAATGGGTGAATCCAACAAAGTGACAAGGAAGGGTGGAACCTTCCTGTGATGCTGCCTCCCTCTGTCTGCCTGTCTTCTCTTCTGTCTGTCTGTCCTTCTCCCCTCTGTCAGTCTGCCTGTCTCCCCCTCTGTCTGCCTGTCTCCCCCTCTGTCTGCCTGTCTCCCCCTCTGTCTGCCTGTCTCCCCCCCTGTCAGTCTGCCTCCCCCTCTCTCTGTCTGTCTGTCTGTCTGTCTGTCTGTCTGTCTGTCTGTCTGTCTGTCTGTCTGTCTGTCCGTGTATGTATGTGTGTGTATGTGTGTGTCTCCAGGGCAAGCCCACCTTGTCGTCGGGGGCGACGTGCCAGATGGACACGGTGTTGTCGTCCACGTCGTTGTTGATGGACAGGTACGACGGCTGGTACACTTTGGTGGGCTCCAGAATCAACACCTGGAAGGAGGAGAGTGTGGAGAGTGGAGATGAGTCTGTTCGTTCTGTTCTCCAAAACACAAACTAAGAGCCAATTGAGGGCTGCTCTGAGCGGCGTACGGCGTGAGCTGGGGCAGCGGTGATCAGCCTACCATAATAGACACTGACTTCACTGCCATTCATGTGTGTAAAGGTGCGCAAATACACACTTTACACTACTGGAACTTGTAAGTGTAGGTAATAAAGTGCCTTTAATTATAATATTATTCAAGCAAACATTTTATTTTCATGCTAATTGCCTTTCAGCAACTGCATTGAATTATCTATTTTAGTTGCAGCATATACTTTAAATTGGATTTCCTCCATGTTTGATGCGCGCGCACACACACACACACACACACACACATACAGCTTCCCCATTGCTAAAAGTGATCTAATCAAAATAAAATGACGTCCGTTTTCTTTTTCTTGTACACACACACACACACACACAACACCGGTGGTTGTCTCACTCACCGGGAATCGCACGGAGGAGACTTCCTTATTGGTGGCCTCCACCAGGAAGTCCATCCAGAAGTCCACCAGCTCCTGCTTGGGCGCCGGCTGCTCCACCGTGGGCTTCTTGAAGTGCTGGTAGATGAGGATGGTCTCCACCAGCGACCGCAGGTACCTGGGGGGGGGGGCGGGGGGGGGGGGGGGGGGGGGCGGGGGGGGCGGTTAGTTGTCGGCCATGGCCACATGGGTCCGGGCCACGGTAGACCGGCGTCTGTGCTGAGGGTGTACAGCACACTGGTGGAGGACTGCTTTATTATCCCGGTCGATATGGTCGATAACGGCGTGACAGAAAACCGCCTGCGGGGCTGACGTTAAAAGCATACCCGATATATCCCCTTCCAGCGGACATTAAAGTGGAGTAAAGTGCTGTGTGTTTCAGTGCACAATAACGTACTTTATTTTGGTTTATAATGGTAAGTGCATTGTGAGTGAATTGAATAGAGTAGTGAATAGTGAGTGCTTCTAAGTGTGACTTTATCACAGTGGCCTGATGGGGTGTGAGATCCTGTGTGATGTGTGAGGTTATTTTATGGGACGTCATGTTCTGAAAACTAGATCTGGTCTCTAAACAGTTGCTTTAATTGATTAGCTCTACTGTAAGCATGCTGTAGAGGTTCCTATCCTTTGCCTTCTGTACCATGACAATCATGATACGTAGGGTTATATAAGTATATATATGTATCTAGACAGAGACCGACAGACAGACAGACCTATCTATCTATATCTATATACACACACATATTTATACATATATTAATACTTTATATATATACACATATATATGTGTGTACATGTGCAGAGCCAATGCACTATCAAAAGGAAAGCAAAGTCTGTAAAAACAACACAAAAAGGCAACAAAAAGCAGAACCCGCCTCACCAGACGGGGGCTTTTAATTTGAAGAGCTTCTCCGAGGCGTGGATCACCCTGGTGTTGTCGGAGGCCAGGACGCTGGCACCCAGGAAGAAGCCCACGTCCCAGTAGCTCTGGAGCTTGTCCAGGCTGCCCTTCCTTCCCAGCAGGCTGCTCAGCTTCACCCCTGAACACACACACCTGCAGTCAGCACTATTGTGTGAAGCCTGACATATCTACAGTGGGTTGTTGTTCTTTTATCACAAGCCCAACCCATCGGCGCTAGACGATATTGACCAACGAGGGCGATCAATTTGTTTTCCCCACATATCTCTATATGGATAGAATTATGGGGCAAAGTGAAAAAAAACAGCACAAACATTTGTATTGAGGATATGCTAGATCAAGGAACATCTCATCTTATCGTTTTATATGACAATATTATACAAATTGCACAAATTGAGATGAGGAAAATACAATTATTTTGGTTGACGTAATAAAAATGTCGTAACAATAATATAAAGAAGGGTTGATAACATACACCTGTCTAATACAACTGAAACGACATATCCCAAGAGTGAGTGTCCTTGTGAACCCGCAATTCTGGGAAATGTTTTGCAAGAAATAGGACTGTGGGAAAATGCTGGGGTGCAGTATGGGGGAAAGGCATTCTACACCAGGTGTTAGGGAGCTACGTATGCAAGCCTGGACAGCAAAAACAAGCAGATTCCTTTCGGTTCTCCCCCACTCGGACGGCCGTTTGGCTGACGAGAGCATGAGTTAGGGGATGGGTTTGTTTGTCTAAAGACGGACTACATTCCTTCTCTTGTCAGTGTCAGGTGGCATCGATCATGGAGGAGTGCTGAGGCGTTAGCGCATAGATCTGTAACTGCTGCATGTTAAACCTGCATAATCTGTAACTGCTGTATGTTAAACCTGCACAATCTGTAACTGCTGTATGTTAAACCTGCACTATCTGTAACTGCTGCATGTTAAACCTGCACAATCTGTAACTGCTGCATGTTAAACCTGCACAATCTGTAACTGCTGTATGTTAAACCTGCACAATCTGTAACTGCTGTATGTTAAACCTGCATAATCTGTAACTGCTGTATGTTAAACCTGCACAATCTGTAACTGCTGTATGTTAAACCTGCACTATCTGTAACTGCTGCATGTTAAACCTGCACAATCTGTAACTGCTGCATGTTAAACCTGCACAATCTGTAACTGCTGTATGTTAAACCTGCACAATCTGTAACTGCTGTATGTTAAACCTGCACAATCTGTAACTGCTGTATGTTAAACCTGCATAATCTGTAACTGCTGTATGTTAAACCTGCATAATCTGTAACTGCTGCATGTTAAACCTGCATAATCTGTAACTGCTACATGTTAAACCTGCACAATCTGTAACTGATGAGAGAGAGCGAGAGAGACAGAGACAGACAGAGACAGACACAGAGAGACAGCGAGAGACAGAGACAGACACAGAGAGACAGAGACAGACAGAGACAGACACAGAGAGACAGCGAGAGACAGAGACAGAGAGCGCTGATGTAGTGCTAACATCCTGGCGTAACCGTGACGAGGACGCAGACGTTGCATGGACTCACCCACTTTGCGGAGCTCGAAGGAGGTGTCAAACTGATGCCCGGCGGCCAGCAGCAGCACGGCGTAGTTGATGCCTGAGTGGAGCGTGGGCTCCGACTCAAAGCCCCTCTTGAACCTGGCGGGAGAGGAGAAGACAACGGTGAAGACCAAAGATGGGCGGAAATGTGAATGCCCTGTCATTAAGTGCTCTCTCCTCAACAAGCAAGGCATTGAACTACAACCTGCGCCACATTGATTTGCATTTCGTCCGACACAAGGATCTTCATGAGTCATTAGTTAAACGTTGAATGGGCAGACATCCATGTTCTGTTATTAGGATTTCGCTCGGTAGCACGTTCAGACACTACTGATGAATGGCATTTGGGGGGGGGGGGGGGGGGGGGAGCAATGGTGACGTGGATTTGGCTGAACAGGAGAAGAAGTGTGTGTGTTCACAGACGGAGAGACGTCTCAAGAGAGGAGCGGGAAGCTCTTTTGAGGAGGAAGCAACGAGTAGGCTTTGGGTTTTTTTTACACAAAGTGTGTGTTCTGTGTATGACTCAGCCTCCATCAGCTCCCACAGACCGCTCGCTCTCCTGGACGACAGCCATGCTCATCAACCATGAAGAGGAGGGAATTATATATTCATCCATCCAGCCATCCATCATATAATATGCAGGTCAACTCAAACACAGTTGTGTAAAGGTCAAGAAAATTCAAAAAAGTTAGAGATATCCATATATCAATATATCTATTTATCTATCTAGCACTCTACCATTCTATGGATGTATTAATCAATACATCAACACATTCACAGGGTCAGCAAACATATACGTGTTTTAACTAAAAGAAAAGACAAAAATGAAAAAAACAAACATAAACAAAGCCTGGTGCATGCTGGGTACCTTCCTCACACTCCACTGTTCAGGAACAAACAGGACGCACGCACCACTGAACGATGCACCGGCAATGTACCACGATCTCATCGCAAGAGTAGGGGGTGCTAACTCCGGTGGCTTGGCCAAAATCCCAGCCTGGCTGTTGTACCAACATGGTACAACATGGTACCCCCCATAATCACGCAGTCTCTAATGCCTCTAGCCTCTCCACTGTGATAGCCAGTGTGTGGTGAGCGTTCAGGCGTGCACTGGCAGCCGTGCATCACCACACTGTTAGTGGACGAGGTGTGTGGGATGGCCTCCCTAAAGCTCGCTATGTTAAGCGCTTTGAGTGCCTTGAAAAAGCCGCTATATAAATGCAGTGAATAATGAATGTTCATATTTGGATGTGTTTTGACTTGATTTGATACAGCCCTGTCACTGGATATATCTGTATCTCTCTCTCTCTCTCTCTGAAGAAGACAGCTCATTTATTGATGTACTTAATTTTCCTTTTATAACATTAATCTTTTCTATTTCTTTTGGGGGGGGGGGGGGGGATTTTTTTAATTCAAATGTCCATCTTCTTTGCCTACGAACTGGCATGGGTCATGTGACCTCTCCCTGCCTCCTCACCAGTGTATGCCGCAGTCCCTGCTCTGCGTGTCGCTGAAGTGGGACTCCAGGAAGGTGTCCTTGTAGATGCGTCCCACCAGGCAGTAGATGTCCGACGCCACCTGCTCCTCGCCCTCCACCAGCGGCAGCATGATGTCCAGCGCCTTCTGCCGGTCGCCGGGCAGGTTACGGCTGCAGGCGGGGCATCGCACACGCACAGGTATACACACACACACACACACACACGCACGCACGCACACACACACACACACACATATATTCAAAGACCAGACACAAACACACACACACACATACATGTATTATATATAGAGAGATATACACAACACACACACAAATATACAAACACACACACACACACATATACATATATTATATATAGAGAGGTATACACAGCACACACACACACACATATATACATATATTATACATAGAGATATACACAACACACAGAAATATAGAAACACACACAGACATACACACACACACTTTCAAAGACACACACACACAAACATATACATATACATACAAATAGGTCAACATGTGGTTCATAACATTGGTCGGCATGAATCAACAAACGAAATGAACCACATTTCCCATCAACATCCAATCCGTCGGGCCAAAAGACAATTAAGGGACATATGGTGAAGACGTCTGCTTTCTGACCTGTGATTTGTAGTCAGTCAACGCCAGTGATGTAATTAAGTGTAAAAAGCAAAGACGTTGACTAAGTGTGATAACAGGATCTCAATCCCCCATGTGTGCGTGCATGTGTCAGAACTAGCACGTCGCTATTTGCCATGAGGGCCTTCGGGCTTGGATATATCAAACGCAGTGATGAGGAGGCACATGGTCGTCGATCGGTGGCTCTCTATGTGAGCCTTCTGTAAGGATGTGATTGGTGCACTTGCTATACGCCTCTGTGTGGAGGTGGCACATTTTTGTTATTTATTTTAATTGTATCCAGATGGGTCTTTGTGTGGGGGGATATTTTGACATTTCAAGTGCTCAAAGATGTGTGTCTGTGTGTGTGTGTGTGTGTGTGTGTCTGTGTGTATGTGTGTGTGTTTGTGTCTCTCTCAAAAGTACACAGCATAAAAATAAAATTGTCCTGCACCAAATAAGGTATTGGGTTGTCTGGCCGACTACATCTCTCCTCCCTTTCTGTCTCTCTCTTAGTCTCTTCTCCTCCCTGTCTCTATGTCTCTCTCTCCGTCTCTCCTCCTCTCCATCTCTCTCTCCTCTCCATCTCTATCCTTCTCTCCTCCCCTGTCTCTCTCTCCATCTCTCCTCCTCTTTGTCTCTCTCTCTCCATCTCTCCTCTCTGTCTCTCTCTCCATCTCTCCTCCTCTCTGTCTCTCTCTCCTCCTCTCTGTCTCTCTCTCCGTCTCTCCTCCTTCCTGTCTCTCTCTACGTCTCTCCTCCTCTCTGTCCCTCCCGTTCGTCTCCGTCTCTCTCTCGCTCTCTCCCCTTCCTCTCTGTCTCCCTCAGTGTCCTTAGGTAGCGTCTGCAAGTCTTGCAGCTGGATTACACAGTAAGGCGTGGGATTACACACAGATCAATTTTAAATGGGCTGCATTGGGAGTTGGAGATCTCATACAGAGGGTAAAAGCTAAAAAAAAAAGACAAATCTGATCAAAAGATTTGAATCGGATTGATCCGGCGAGTAAAGTATGTGGGATGTAATTATCATGTTAAATGAATCACACAAAACGGATGGCTTATCTCCAATTAACGTCCACTTCAAAGACCTCCAGGGCAGCAACTTTAAGAGCGTGCAGGAAAGCATCAAATTAAACAAACTAATTAGGTAAGTAGTGTTCAGAGGCCAACAACAACCTTGGCCCCGTGCACAATAGGGTAGCAGCACACAAATATATGCCAATGTATTTTTTGTCTCACCAGATCTTAAGGGCAAGATTGAGATATATGTGAGGCATCAACAATCACCAAGGAGATGGCCCAGATGGTGTGTGTGTCTGTGTGTGTGGGGGGGGGGGGGATCAGGAGAAAAGACACAGTGTTCTGTGCAACAGTGACACACACCGTCCCTCTTGTAAAGAATCTCTGCAAGCCATGTTCTCTCTCTTTCTCTCTCTCTCAACGCCAATTGGTACTTTTCTCTGAAAGCACATTGAAAATGCTCTAGGGGGGGAGGGGGGCTGTGTGTGTGTGTGTGTGTGTGTGTGTGTGTGTGTGTGGGTGTGTGTGTGTGTGTGTGTGTGTGTGTGTGTGTCGTGTTCAGCTATGACTCAGTGCACTCCACGTGGGCTTGAAGAACAGCACACAATGCAGCTTCCTGTGTGTGTGTGTGTGTTTAATATTAAAAACGGTCCATCAGATTCATGAGAGACCAAATCATATCAGATATGAAAACATGTCAATAAAGATATGCCAGAAAGAAAATTAACACACAACTATTACTCAAATTAGATGTCATGTGGCTAACAAAAATACCCCGCAGTGACAAATTTATCTATTGCAATAATAACGACAACTCATTAAGCCTTTATGAAATAATGTGCACGCGCACACACACACACACACTCCACAGTCAGTGGAGCTGCTGCACAGTGTATTGTGGTTGAGGTGACGGAGCTGTCAGAGCCACAGGAAACTAGTAGCTGTCAAAATGGAGGCCATCTCCTACATCTGTCTGCTTGTTCCTCCACAGGCTGCCTACACATGCTGCCAGCCTGTTTGTGCGTGCTTTTGTGTGAGGAAATGTCTTGTCCGTTAGGAAATTAAAATGTAAGAATGTTGTCATCCACATAAACACAAAATCATCTCTCTCTCTCTCTCTCTCTCTCTCTCTCTCTCTCTCTCTCTCTCTCTCTCTCTCTCTCTCTCTCTCTCTCTCTCTCTCTCTCTCTCTCTCTCTCTCTCTCTCTCTCTCTCTCTCTCTCTCTCTCTCTCTCTCTCTCTCTCTCTCTCTCTCTCTGTGTTGAATTGTATGTCTGATATGTAATCAAACTCTCGCCATAGGATTAAAAACAAAAGTAAACTATTTTTTATTCAATATACACACATACAGTCCAGTTTGTAACTATACCCCACGCACTTTACTTCTGCCATGCCGACTGTATAACTCACCGATTCAGTGCGAAAGCATAATGGAACTTGACGTGAGGATGGGCCACAGGGTCAAAGGTCGGCAGCTTCTCCAACGTCTCCACCAGCTTCACGATCGACTCGTAATCCTGGAGGAGGAGAGGGTGTGATCAAAGAGGAACACCTCCCGCTGGCTGGGACAATGAGTGTGTGTACTGAGTGTGCATGTGTGTGTGTGCGTACTTTGTGTGTGCGTGACGTGTGCGTGTGTCAATTACAGAAATGACCAAAGCTCACACCAACTTCATGTTGTCTAACGTTCTCCTTCTGTGGAAGTCTGCACTGTTAGCATCCAAATAAAATGGCCATAATGGGTTTTTCTTTTTCACATTATGTGCAACAGTTTGACTGGTGCCCGACGAGAGTTGAATTAAATAATTCAGTGTCGCCTCCATGCTTGTTGGTCTCATCGATAATTCAAACAGGCCCAGTCACCGCCTATGGTGAGAGACCCACAGCTACGCAAAGAGGAATCCCCCACTACAGACGCACTCACACACACACACACACACATCGTACAAACACACACGCCAACACACACTGCCTGCAGCGGGGAACTTGAAAGAAAGTGGGACCAAAACATTAGCCCTCCAGCCTCTGGTCTCTGCCACGGAGACATATTGGGACAATACGAAATGAATGAAATATGGGAACTCTGGCTGTGAATACAACCAAGGGGGCGTGGCCCTATGCACTGTTTACACATTCAATAGAGAGCGTTATGTAGGTTGAATGCAAAGGCCGTTGTAAATGCATATGTGACCTTTCTCGCTCGCTCTTTTTGTTTTCGGATCAAGGGTGCTGGGACATACACGATTGCAATCAACCATTGACAAATTGTGTGTATGTGAATTGTTTTAATATAAATGTATATTTTGCGAGTTTCCAAAAGGTCTAAATGCTCCAAAAGCTTTAAGAGGCGATGTGTCCATCAAAGACATGGCAGATGAAGTCGAATAGCATTTCCGGCGGGAGGGAGGCGGGGGGGGGGGGGGGGGGGGGGAAGAAACAAGACAACCATGGCCCCCTGCGGGCGCAGTACCTGAATGTCCCTGTAGGACAGCAGCAGGTTGATGACGATGTCCGAGGAGAGGCACTCCACGTTGTCCAGGCGCTGCTGGATGCGCTCCAGCTCTGCCGCCAGCTCCATGCCGGTGTACAGCTCCCGCGCCTTGCGGATCTCGTTCAGGATGGTCTCCCGGAAGTACTGGCTGTTGGGGGACACAACCAGAAATGATGTTACAATGAGGACACCCAAAACAGAGTGGGAGACGTTGAGAGGGCCTAAAAAGTATAACGGATGTGGGTTCAACGCTGGTACTTGATGGAAGTGGTTTAGAGGTTGCCCAATAGTCTGGCAGTACAAACCTGAATGCGCTTGCTAAAGGCCAGTGAAGAATGCTATCCATTTTGTATTTATACAAAATTTGTATTTTTGTATTTAGATGAATCAATTAGGACGGCATATTTGGCTTTTCATGTGCATTATTCCAAGTACTATATTATGAAGAAAAATGAAAGTCTTAATTCAACACAGCAAATCAGGCCACAGTTCAGTTTGTCAAAAACCACCCAGTTGCATGTATACTGGGATGATCAGATATTACACCTTTCCACACACTCACTGTGACCACTCAGTGTAAATCCGGTGACAGCGATAGCCTGGTTATTTCGAGCTGAGAAATGGACAAGAAGTCTCAGATAACTTTACAGGAGACAGACACTGAGGTGTGACAGCATCATTTTTATTATGGTCATCTGAATCTAACAAAAAAATAAAAAAAAATGGCAGGACTCGGGAGTTAGGATGTTGGTGGATGAAGTGGCATTCAGGGGATCTGGCTGAATAAGGTGACATATTTCAAAGTAAAGGCGTGACAAAGTCAATGCTTTGATCATGCGGCAGGGTGAGATCGAGGTTACTGGGTGTATATATATATATATACACTGCTCACTCCCAGAGCGTATCAGGCCTCAGTATGCGACACCATTGGTTAAGGTGATGCCCACCTGCTCAGACTTGCTGGTGACGCAATGACCAACTGGCTTTGGAAACACAGTTCCTACTGTGTGTCAGACAGGTATTATGTTTTTTATTGTGTATACCGTTGACAACGCTGTTAGTATTGTCACTTTAACACAACAATTCTTGGCTGTTAGTCGGTAGCAATTATATATATATATATATATATATATATATATAATTTCTTAATTTTTTTTCTATTTACTGTTAGGGCATCAAAGATGAATGTACGTGTGTGTGTGTGTGTGTGTGTGTGTGTGTGTGTGTGTGTGTAGGGTTGTTTGTTTAATCATTTATTGGGGTGATTGTGTTAACCAGCAACAGAGCTGCAAATCGGCAAATCTGTGACCAATCCCAATGTTAATATGTCAGCTTGCTGGTTTATTAAGATAAGGTGCATGTCCTGCTTCGATGCCTCCCATGAGGAATATCAGGGGTGCAGGGGAGATTGACATCCTTGTTTGGTTAATGATATACCCTCAAAGGCACTCATCTGAAAGCCAAGCTGCGTATAAGATCACAAAGAGCTCAAAACACTAGAGGCATTAACACCAATGATTATCTAGGTGCCAGTAGCTAAGTATGCATTAGGTACTTGAACGCTCGACGTCATGTATGGTAATGTTGGCCTGTAGTGTACAAGCACGTGCAAGACCCGTTCTTTTTCTCTCTTTCTTTTTAATCAAATGCAACACAATTGGATGGCTTTACATCATTGCCATCATTGACCCACAATTCATGGTGCATTGTGGGTCAAACATGGGAGGCAAATACCACTTCCTTTGCATGGGGATGAAGTGCGACTCAAGTGCTTGGAGAAAAAGGGACGTACTTGTGCTGTGCACATCCACGTGAGTGCCCGTGCCTTTGGCAAGCTCTCCGGTGTGCACGAGAACAGAGGAAACAATAGCGCCTTGTGCAGTAGCTTTCAACACTGCCGGAATAAATTGGCACCCTGACGGCAGCGTTTACACCCAATGAAGACCATACCTCTTTATTTCATACCCCAAGCCGTCACTGTACGTCTCACTTGACCTGAGGTGTTGAAATGTTCCGCTACAAATTCCTCAGAAGTAGCACATCATTCGATTGAGTGTGTGCGCGTGTGCGTGTGTGAGTGTATGTGTGTGGACACACTTGTCCATAACTGACTAAATGTGAGCATAAGCTAAAGCTTTAAAATAGCAAAACCACATAATGATGGCAGGTTGACCACGGTGTGTGTGAGTGAGTGCGTGCGTGCGTGCGTGCGTGCGTGCGTGCGTGCGTGCGTGCGCATCTACTCACTGGGAGTTGGCCTTGGGCACCTTGAGCAGCTGGACGAAGCGGTCCAGCAGGGGCATGCAGATGGGCCCCAGCAGCACCTCGAAGCTGGGCTGCATCAGCTCCGTCAGCCCCTTCATCAGACTGCTGTCGCAGCAGTACACCTTGCTGTGGGGCGTCACCATGTACGGGATGAAGGTGTAGTTGGCCGAGCACGTCTGCAAGGGAAACGTCCCGTTGGTCGCCAGCGCTTTCCTTTTGTTGTTGTTGCACGCACTTGGCAAAATGCCAACCATGTGGCGCTTAAAAACGTACCCGCTTTACTGTGTGAAAACACAACGCTTGCTCAACTGGGTTTTTATATCGGAAAAGTGTTGCTAGGAAGGTTTTAGAGATATTCTGCCCTACAAAAGGAAAATCCTTTCACTCGTGGTGAAATTATGAGTTATGATTCAAAATGTACTTATATGTTTTATCTTGTGACGAAGTAGCTTGGCTCAATCTTGCTATTTTTTTTTGAGAAAGAAAGGTGTCAGTCACTTTTGTGTGTGTATTTTGTAGTGCAGTCACTACAAAATCGGACTAAAAACCGAGGCAGGTCGCAGTAATTGTGGTTGGTCATCAATGAAGTGATGGCAGGTCCGTTGTTGTTGAAGATGATAAGGATGATGAAGATGAGGAGGATTATACATCACAATTGTTAAACTTAAATTAAAAGTATATTCTAACAAAATTATAATTATGGTTTGTTTTTGTTGTATTTTTTAATCTAATAAATACATAAAATGTAGTAAGAAATTATTCATTTTTTCTTAATGTTGAATAAAAACGACTGGTTATCTTAATTGAACCACTGTACTGCACATTGCTGTTTAATTGCCTACATTCATAGTAATACAAAGGTAGAATTCAGTGTCTACATGTTTGGGGTCATAGGTAAAAAAAACATTGGCACATTTCTTCAAGGCCAAAAATTACTAATTTGAATCATTGTTACACTAATATTTCCACTCATCTACTTATAACACAATTGGCTGGAGGATCAGAAAATGTTGAAGCGATTTTTCTCCGTTTCACTGTTGACGATACTGTGCCTTTCCTTTGTAGGACAGTAATCATAGGATTGTAATTTGATAGAAATGGCATAGCCATCCGTTTCGAGGTGACTGCACCTTCCTTTGTATGGGCCACTTTGGATTTTAAACTGCTCTGAGCTCATTTCTGACCTATCAGGGTATCTCTTGCCTGTTTGTTTTGGGAATCCATTCAGCCTGTCAATCACAGGTGCGTGAATGGCAGAGAAACATAGTGAGGGAGGGAGCAGAGGACGATACTTTTATTGGTAATTTATTTTGAAAATCGTGCTCTCTTCTGCTCTCTTCTTCGTTACAACTGTCAAATCGCACATTTAATTTTATTCTGGCCTCTTAAAGATGTTCAACACAAACGGGCTTGGTTGTTGGAGTTTTATTTGAGCAAAGCGGATTGCAATACCTTAGATCTATTTGTTTCTGGAAGTGGTTAATAATTGTTTTCACTCTTTGTTCTCTGCAGTGGGCGTGCTGCAGTTAAACAGTACATTGTTTTGTAGGAGGAAGTAGATCTGGAGGGATGTCTGCACCGTTTCCTATGAGCAGAGTCAAATACTGAAGTGATCATGATGGGGTGGCCCCCAATCACACAACGGAGTACCATGTGTACAACACATGGAAGTTACTGTGTAACGTCCTCTAATGTCCTGTTCCTGTCACTCTCAGTCTCTGTCACAAGGCCTGTTATTGATTCAGTGGTGGCTTTACATAAACCAATATAAAAAAAGCATTACGTTATTATTAGTCATTATTATTATTATTAATAGTATTATTACGACTACAATACTTACAATCATTTGTATAGCACATTCCGGTACAAGTCACAAAATACTATCAAATTGTAGGAAAACCATTCGAACACAACTTGGTTTAAATGAAAGAAGAAAGAGAAGAATTAGAAGAAGACGACAAGAAACTAAATACAATAAAGGAAAATCTGAAGATCAAACGGCAGAAGCTTTTCTATCGCCATTAAAACTTAGAATAACGTCAAGGATAGCCAGTACATTATGGGACTCTCTGTTTCCAGTCCATATATACATTCTATGTTTTCCTTTAAGGGCGTTTTGTTTTCCAAGGCAGGGCCTGTGGGTGACCTCAAAAGCCTCCTGCAAGGATAAACATGTTCCTGCAAACGTCTGCGAGACGGTCTGTGATTTATAAAAGAAGAGCCCCCACAAAAAACCTGTATTCAACCAAACCACAGCTTTAATGAAGCACTTTATTGGCCTCTGGACAGCCAGTCTCCTGTTTTCTGGAGTGGGAAAAGGTTTGTGCGCGCACACACACACACACACACACACACACACACACACACACACACACACACACACACACACACACACACACACACACACACACACACACACACACACACACACACACACACACACACACACACACACAGGTTCTCTTATGGTCTAAACTCAAATGACAAATTTTATGAACTATCAATATAGGAAAATATACTTCAAATGTTAATGCTAAATATAACTGGAATAAATAGAGAATCATATAGGGTCTTTAAAGAGCAAAACGTTTGGACAGTTCCTGACTGCTGGGATAATTACACACGGGGGAGGGCAAACGATTTGTGTGGGATATATTTGACCTCATTGACCTAAACTGCTTTCCATAGTTCCTGGAGAAATGTCTTAATTTCTTCCTCATTTTAACACTGGCTCCACAGTATTAGGCGGTCCTCCCATCTAGCGCAACTGGTTAGAGCAAGGCATTATCACTGCCAGGTTAGGGGTTGGATTCCCACAAGGGTACTTGATATCTCCTTAAACAAAGACAGCCTACCCTCCCCTCCCCAACGCTCGGAGAGCAGTGGCGACTACACTGGGAGCGGAGGCTGCGCGCACGATCCCTCACGGATCCCTCAGTCACACAGCCGGAAGCGTTCAAAAAGCCGCCCGCCCCGGAAGGTGCTGCCGGCTTTCGGTTTCAGCCTGCCTGTCTTTGTGCAGGCGGCAGCACCAGCCCCTGCACCCAGGAAGCTGCCGCCTTTCGGTTTCAGCCTGCCTGTCTTTGTGCAGGCGGCAGCACCAGCCCCTGCACCCAGGAAGCTGCCGCCTTTCGGTTTCAGCCTGCCTGTCTTTGTGCAGGCGGCAGCACCAGCCCCTGCACCCAGGAAGCTGCCGCCTTTCGGTTTCAGCCTGCCTGTCTTTGTGCAGGCGGCAGCACCAGCCCCTGCACCCAGGAAGCTGCCGCCTTTCGGTTTCAGCCTGCCTGTCTTTGTGCAGGCGGCAGCACCAGCACCTGCACCCAGCAAGCTGCCGGCTCAGCTGTGACTGGAAGCGGCACAAAAAGGAAGCGAAAGTCATAATGCAATCGCTTCTTCCAGTATATCAAACTCCAAAGAAATGTGAACAAAAAAGAACTCCCCAGGACTGGGTGGTGATCTGACGTTCTGCCATATGACATACTCGGAAAATCTGAAATACAGATTTCTGATTCACTGATCCCTTGGGGGAAACTGGGTCACATTACAGTTGCTCCCATTCGGGATTACAAATATATAAATATATATAAGCATAAAGAAAATAGAAGAAAAGAGAAAATAAGAAATATGTAAAAATCAGTGTATTATACTACAATTTATAACAAAATAATAATAGAACAATCCTAGAACAGTTTAAATATTAGAGGTGTAGTGTGTGTAGAATTTAGTGGCATCTAGCGGAACGGACTTGGCAGAAATGGAATATAATATTCATAAGTATGTTTTAATTAGCGTATAATCCCATTAAAATAAGAATCATTCAGTTTCGTTATCGAATATGTGGCCTTTACATCTACATTGGGAGCGGGTACTCTGCCACGGCCTCTGTGTGTGTGTGCATATACACACACACACACACACACACACACACACACACACACACACACACACACATGCACGCATTCACATATATATAAATAGAGTATGGAGTATATAAACACCTGTGTGAAAGCCTTTTGCAGCTGACTGAAGCTGCAATTCTACAGTTACAGTTAGGTGCTCTCCCTGGAGGATCTCATGTTGTCAGGAAGGGGAGGGGTGCTTTTGACAGGAGCAGTTTGTCACAGAACAATGCATTTGGCATGGTGCTCGCATATAGGCGGCTGGTGCACTCAATGCTGTAAAAAAAGAATACTCCTTGTCTTTCTCCTCCGCTGATCAAAGCCCCTGAGTGACGATGAGAGATGCACATGGCAGAGTGTGTGAGTCAGACGGAAAGTGTGTGTGTGCGTGTGTGTCTTAGCCTGTGTGTGTTTGTGTGTATTTGTGTTTCAGTGTGTGTGTGTGTGTGTGTGTGTGTGTGTGTGTGTGTGTGTGTGTCTTAGCCTGTGTGTGTTTGTGTGTGTATTTGTGTTTCAGTGTGTGTGTCTTAGTCTGTGTGTATTTGTGTTTAAGTGTGTGTGTGTGTGTGTGTGTGTGTGTGTCTAGGGGGTGTGTGTCTAAGTGCTTGTGCCTAAGTGTGTGTGTCTAAGTGTGTGTGCGCTATTGGTCAGCTGTTGCTATGCGGGTTGGCAGCTATGTTAGAATAGCTGCTCCAGGAGTCAAATCTCAACATGACAGAGAGAACACACACACACACACACACACACCTTGACATTGTTGATCATTTTTACATCCTCCCCTGCAGTCATTAGCTCATGGAGGAAGTAGTCCCAAATTACCAGTCAACCACAGCTCCATTACACCGGCCGTCACACAGCTGAGCAAATGTACCTGCGTGCCGCGGCTCCCTAGAGTGCACTGGCAGTCCCCCGGAACAAAGGACAAGTGCACTGACACAATGGAGAGGGGAGGGCCCCGAACACGTACACATAAAATAAGAGAAATAAAAGGGGAGAGAGAACCAGGGTTGGGAACCAGAGGCAAGGTGAGAGAGAGAGAGAGAGAAAGAGAGAGAGAATGACAGAGAGATAATGAGAGAGAGAGGGCAAGAAAGAGAGAGAACAAAAGAGAGAGAGAGAGAGAGAGAGAGAGAGAGAGAGAGAGAGAGAGAGAGAGAGAGAGAGAGAGAGAGAGAGAGAGAGAGAAAGAGTGGGTTGGTGTTGAGGTGGGGGGGGGCAATAGAGAGACAAGGTGAGACAGCGTGTGAGAGCGAGAGAGAGAAACAGAGAGAGTGACAAAGAGAGAGAGCGAGAGCAACAGAAGCGGATGAGAGTGGGGGGGGGGGGGGGGGGGGGTTCATGGTACGAGCTTGCGCTGCGGGTGCTAGAATAAGCTTGGCAGGCGACTCCATCTCTTTCTCGCTCCTGGGGCGTTTCCTAGCGCTACCAGGCCAGACGTAAACAGTCTCCGCCCACCGTAGCCCGTGGAAACCGCTGAACCGGTTCCCCAGGTTGAGACCGCTTTGCATCTTCAGCCCATTGCTGCTAGACTGGGGTTGTTTGCAGAAGCCAGCATAAAACACAGCTAGCATGTATTCACTTTCTTGCTTCCTTGCCGTGGACAAAAAAAAGCAAATAACACATGTATTATTTGTCCTTGCCTATGTTTCCTCAGGCCCTTAATAAACAGGTTCTGGTCCACTTAGTGTTGTGGAATAGGTGTTTCGTCTGTAACACAGCCGTGCGGCTGGCATTTGGTTTGCTTTGCATGCCCATATTGACTCATGCTCGACGTGAGAACACGACGTTGCAAACGTCAACTCTGAACTCGAGTTCGATGCTCAGAGGGCTGTACATGCAGCCCGCCTTCAAACTACTTGCTTTTGTCTTTCAACTCAAGTCACTGAATATTAACCACCCATTGTTGCTCGCCCCACTTTGCATTGATTCAATTGTGCTTTGATCGAGTCTCATGGTTCATTCGGATCTATAGCAATGGCCAGTAGTTAGACGAATGCATGAGAACCAAGAGACTCAATCACACACAATGTAATCAAAACACAAAATTGCTTATTGCAGCTTAAAGGCTGATGCCTATTTCCAGGTCTCTGCCGGAAAATATAAAGATGAATTAAAAGACACACTGGTATGTATAAAGTCAATATTCAGAGTTTGTACTCCGTTGTGTGATTGGGGGCCACCCCGTCATGATCACTTCAGTATTTGACTCTGCTCATAGGAAACGGTGGAGACATCCCTCCATGTGTGTGTAAATGTGCTCCTACACACAGGGCAGGAAGATAAGGTAGACAAGGGCACATACATGGGAAAAAGGGTTACTTACTGTGTTCTTCTGGCAAATGATTTCCTAGAAGAAATAAAAAAGAGAAAATAAAGTATTTAAGTTAGTTCCTTTGCAAATAGAAAAGGCATAACATAATTCATAATTCCCAAAAGAACATAATGGGAATTCCATACACAGGCAAACATTCAACACATGCGTTCCGTACATCTTGTTTCTTTCCACGGAATGCTGCATCGGAGCGGATCTAAACAGCTTGCGGATGAGTCAGGAATGTGTGTTTGTGCTAGCGTCAAGACTGAATTCCTGTGGGTTGCCACTATTACCAGCATAACCTTCAGGGCACGGGCAGGCTACTAGAAGGAACCGGTGTCAGGTAGACTGCTTATTCCATAAAGGTTAGGAGGAAAAGTGATTTTGAGTCGATAGTTAGGTCTTTAGCTTATTGTTAGGACTTGTAGAGAGATGTAACCATTACACAGGGTCACTGCTTTCTACAGACTAAACTATGTTCCCCAGAGGTTGCGGGACAGTGTGTGGCAGCCACCACCCATTCCCCCGACCCGTCCCAGTGTCTGCCTGCTGCTGGTGGTCAGACCGACCGAGGGTTTCTATTGGCTCCATGAATTAACTAAATGCTCAGGCCTCTTAGCGGTCTCACCAGCAGAGGCCAACGCAGGTCTGGGACCGATCACAAGGAAGAAAGGCTATGTTGAATTCAAACTTTATTTCACATGGCCAGGGTGAAAATATCAAGTTGATTTATAGACCTTTTTGTGCGAGGAAATAGAGACATTTCCCAAGATGACAAACACTTTTTTTCTTTGCCTTTCCCAATCAAAATGTTTTTTTTTCATTTTGTTGCCTTTTCATCTAAATTACCTTCTACATAAAAAAATAACAACAACAATTATTTCAAGCACTGAAAATAGCTTTCATTAAAACCATTTCGCCAATAAAATCCCAGATGAATTTACCTGACAAATTACAGCTTAGTCAATCCAATCCTAAATATAGACTGCAAATCACTCTCCTTCTCACCCCTTCAACGGGCTCTCTGGCTACATGGGTACAGCACTAGCACACACAACAATACAGAGAATGGCCCAGAGCCATTACTAAATAGCCTGGGGCCAGATGCTGCATCTACATTGTAAAAGCAAAAAGGAGAATGTATTGATATCCTCCAGAAAGAGTATTGCTCAAACGTATAAACTTAAGTTTCACGTTTCTGCAGCTGAAAACCACAGACAAATAACGTAATCATTCTGTAATAACGTGAATTGTAATTTTCATTACATTTTTACGTATTTCTCCACTGTCTCGAAATAATGTTTTCTTGGTGAGGATGGCCGCGTGACCGCAGTGGGGCGCCCCGTGTGGCTGGAGGCTTACCTGCAGGGACTGCAGCGAGTCGGAGTTGGAGTCGCAGTAGAGGATGATGTTGTTGGCCATGCTGAAGCTCTCCCTCACCCCCAGGTGGTAGAAGAGCGAGGGCTGGCGGAAGGCGTCCGTCATCTCCACCACGGCTATGTCTGCTCGGACAGAAACGCACAGGAAAAGCAGTGGAACGGTTAAGAGGCGTTGGTAGCAGGGCAGACACACATGGGGGGGCCTGGGGTGGCACATGCCCCCCCACCCCCGCAAAAAAAGAATACACTTCACAAAATGTATAATGCGTGTTATTCTGTCTAAATGAGTCCACACACATCACTACTTGGCAGTCGTACTGAACTCATTAGGCCCTATGCAAGGCAATTAGCACGTTCCTTCAACGATGCTGTTAGTATGGTAGAAGTCTTTGTGAGATTGAGAAAAGGATCGAGCATTGATGATGTGCATCTGCCTTGTTAAATGGCGTTCACAGAGGCAAATGGAGTCATCCCATGCTTGAACTATGTGTCTTGCTAAGTCAAAGAGAGTACCTGTCTAATGAGGTGAAGGAAAGCCCATACATTCCATAACAGGGATGACTTCAGGAATGGTACTTACTTAGGTTGCAAGTAGTAGTCTTTAGGCTAGCAGTGGTTTTTTGGCCCCATATTTGGGGCCAATTGGTTTAAGATAACAAACTACTGCTGATCAACCCAAGCAACGCTTTGAAGGGCTCCTCTGACCTCTTTGAAATGGGTTAGGGTTAGGGCAGTGCAGACAGGGAGATGAAATAGATGAAGTTCCTTAAAGAGCTCCAACCAACTATACAATGTCCCTTTGATCTGCAGCACCACTGGGAAACTAAAAGCAAAATAGAGTTCACACACAACTGCAATTCATAAGTGGGGGAGGCCCCTGGAGCTCTGTGTTAAGTTGCTAATGCAAATTCCAATATGAAGTGGTGAGGGCCAGCGTGATGGTTCAGCTTCATGGTCCCACTCCTTACTAGGTGCTGGAGCAAGGCAGTCGCTGCACTGTAATGCGCTGAACGCGCAAGGCGACAATTTGAATTGCAATCGACCACTTCTGTTGTGAAGTGGAGTGTCTATGTTTCACCGATACTGAATCAATTGTGCGTCCCCTTGCATTCCAACCATTTGTGAAAGAAATGATTCATCACATTAATTGTGGTTATTATCATGTGTAAAAAAACTAAATTTTATGGTGTTAGGCTTCTCTGATCAACCTGTTCATAAAAAGTCACACAAAATCACTAAATTCTAACATCTAAATGTATTTTGGTAAATCAATCTGTGAATGGTTCATGGTCCATTATTAGTATTGAGCAATAGCACATTATAACAAATTGAATAACATCAAATATGTAACCCCTTAATAGGTCTACTGTTTATTTTCCAGGAAACATCCCAGCACCATTTGAAGACGCGTGGACGTAGATATAGACATGCTCCTCATAGAGCAATGTAAAAACAGAATGGTAATGCACCTAGAGGAGCAGTAGGCGGCCACACTCAGTTAAATGTCAACAGTTCCTCCACAACAACCATGAATAAAACATCATCTCTCCACTGGGCGAGGAGCCTCCATCCATAGCCACAACCATGGCAAATGGGTTGAGATACAGAAACCATTCAAATGCTCTGGTCTACGTTAGTCTGCAGAAAAGAAAGACATTTTCCTACTCCTATACTTATGTTTTGTGTTGCCCTGCTGTACCTCTGTGTTTTATATTTGTAATCCCAAACAAATCCAATCTTTATTATCAGCAATTGGGACAGACACAATGTCCCTTGAGATTGACAAAGTACTCTAAACTGCACATTGTGCGTGCGTGCGTGCGTGCGTGCGTCCGTGAGTGCATTTCACAGAAATGCTCACGATGAAGCCAGCGCATCCACACGAATCGCTAAGAAATCCCTCCTGCTCATGCATCCAAACCGACGAAAGGCCACTGTGCCGCGTCATTTCAATCACGTGCTTGACACAAAAGCGCTCTTAATGGCGGGAGCACAACGAGGCGGGTCATCAGCACACCTCTGCCAACAGTGTGCCACCATGGCGTCGACGCTTCTGCGATTCAGAAGAAGCCATTACAATGGAGAGAACAGGAACAACGCCGAGAACGGCATGCAGGAAACCGTACCGTACGGTAAATTCCCTTTTTTATTTGGTTTTGTTTACTCGGTTGGCTTCCCTGACTGCGGCGCACAATGCACACAAGAGCCAAGTGAATGTGTGTTTAAACACACACACAGGACATCGGTTATTTTTGGAGACCTGGTTTTGTTGGGAGCTGACTGTCGGGTCCCAATATTAATTGATTTCCCTGCCCACGGGTAGTAGGAGCCAGGGAGGAAGGATTACATTGTTGGCTTTTTCACGTGCAGCCCATAAAAGCAGGCCTCTTCTTGCTCAGAACATTACACTCTCTGTGTGTGTGTGTGTGTGTGTGTGTGTGTGTGTGTGTGTGTGTGTGTGTGTGTGTGTGTGTGTGTGTGTGTGTGTGTGTGTGTGTGTGTGTGTGTGTGTGTGTGTGTGTGTGTGTGTGTGTGTGTGTGTGTGTGTGTAATCAGTAAGTGACGCTGTGTCCTGATGGTCCGACAGTCTGTAAAGATGGTTCTTGTTATTTTATGCATTAGTGACGCGCATACTCCTACCAGGGGACAGGCCATTCAAAAGCATAATCAAGGCAGGATCAAGTGCTGCCACAAAGATTATTGCAGTGACGTGATGTCTCTCTCCCCCTCCCTCTCCTTTTCTATTAGAGAGCACAGCACATGTCGAGATACATACGGTACATAAGGGAGCCGTTTTAATGAAGGCATTTGTCTTTGTCGGGGAACAGGTTATCAGTCAGTCACACACACACACATACACTCAAACACACCCACACACCCACACAACAGAGACAACACCCAGCCCAAAATATCACAATCAATCATCATCATCATACATGTTAAAGCAACAGTATACGACATATCGAACACACACACTGGAACACACACACACACACAATACCTTTGTGATCAGATCGAAGCCGTCCTGTGTCGAAAGTCGAAAACAAAGAAAGCAATGTATTTGACTACACATAAGGGAAGGGTCAGAGAGTGTAAACCTGTGTAAACACTGCCAGTGAAGCCGGGAAGTGTTCAAACTCTTCCCGAAGGGGTTGCGGTATAGATTTTCCCTGGCGTTCAGCCTATGATTGTAAGGAGTTGGGTGGGTGCGCGTGTGTGTAGGGAGGGGGGGGGGGGGGGGGGGGGGGGGGGATGTGGAACGTAAACAGTGGAAGGACTGTGTGTAGATGTCTCCGATCTCCCGAGTGGAAATCCCTTCAGGTCCAGCTCCACTTCCAGGAAACATGTCTCTCGCAGAAGGAAAGGACTCTTTTTCTTGCCCGTCGCTTGGATGGCTGTGGAGTTGTGCACAACTTGAAATGACCGGACGCGTTTTGCCTGCGTTTTTTATTTCCATTATCTTGGTGGAACTGATCAAGAGCATACAAAAGAACAGAGGATGACACACAGGCTGCTGTGTGCACATCACAATGCACGGCGGAGCCGTGTGCACGCTTGACACAGACTACAGCACACCTTCCACCGCGGGAGAGGTACACAAACAAATGCAGCAAAACGATCCCTGCACAAATATGCTCTCTGGTCACTGAAGCCTCCCTTCCAGACAAGCCTCTCTGATGCAGGTGTTTATGGGCTTTAAGAAGGCAGAGAGGAATGCCAAGAATCTCCCTGCACACTGTGGGAATTAATGCTACATATTCTCACACCAGTGGCATAAACTTCCTTGGGAGTCGCGCGCCAAGGACCACAAAAGGGGGAAACACAGTGAGGTTCTGAATCAACAGAATCTGACAATGCAGTCTTTGAAAACAATGATAAATAAAACCAATAAAGCCTAATCTTTTATATGCGCATGGCAGTCAGGCAAACGCCCACCCACCCACCCATGGGACAGAGGCCAGGCGTAAAAACACAATAGCTATTCATTGGTCGAGATGCCCAGCCCAGTCTCATGCTTCTGTTATTTTTAGACAGGTACAGGAAAAGACACACGGTGGCCCATCCCTTCAAGAGAAGAGAAAACACACACACACACACACACACACACACACACACACACACACACACACACACACACACACACACACACACACACACACACACACACACACACAAAATGGTTGAGACCTGCCAGTAGCTCAACCAGCCCCTTGCCCGGTGGTCCTCTCCCCCCTCCCCCCCAGCACACATACACACACAGTATTTCACACAGTGCTGTGCCACTGCTGGGTGCACCAAAGGTGGTGGAAGGGAGCGGGGGAGGGCGTGGGGGGGGGGGGGGGGGGGGGGGGGGGGGTTGTTGCCAGGAACAGAGTTTGAATTCATTCGAATCTGACAGAGCGTGCACACACCATACAAACACACACACACGTACACACACAAGTGAGACACTTTGAGCCAACTAGCCTGCTTTCTATTAACTTGCTCCAGGGTTTCTGGGTTAAACAGTCAGGTTGTGTTTTGGTGTGTAATTTAAGTTTCGGGGGGGGGGGGGGGGCAATGTTACTAACAGAAGCATAGTCCATGGGCCTACCAAATACTAGCCTGCTTCATGCAAACATTACCAATTTACTTACTGAAATCACTTTGCCCTCATCAAAACAAAACACACACAACTCCTGGCCCCGTGGCGGTGCAGAATTGTGTAATTGTGTTTGATGTTGTTCATTTGGACGCATTACAAAACCTCTCTTGTGTGGAAAACATGTTGTTGTTGTTTTTTTAATGGTGCTTAGCATTATACACATTTAGTTCCGTTTATTTCGCTTATGTGTCAGGGACAATGTCTTCCATCCGCCCACGTTCACCATTGAAGTTGAGAAGCATAGCAGCGTAGTTTCAAAGAGGGCCTAGTAGGATCCAGGTAGAATGACGGGACAGTACTGGCCAAACAGGAAGGGCCTTAGTAAGCCAGCCGCCCAACCGCTGCCTTCATATGAGCGAAGCACCTCCCTTGCTAGGTGACCCCAGAGCAGCAGCTCCCCTCCGCTGACACCCTGCTGATCTGAGTGTGGGTGCCTGGGTTCACTTCCACCACTCATGCAAATGCTTTTGGGTTCTTTTTTCCGCTTATTCCCTGAGGGCATACCTTTCGGTGTGTTGTGTTATTTTTGTTTAAAAAACTAAAACAGTGAGGTGGGGTATATTTAAGTATATTTCAAGAAGTTCATGTTAAGTCATTTATTTTAGCAGCAGCCGCGAACTGGCGAGGAAACTGAACAGGAATGTTTCAACCGGAAGTTGAGTCAATGGCCAAATTATTTTTACGAGAATAGCAAAACTATTCTGGCATTCTGGACCAGTCCTCCGCTTTGCCCTTGTATCAGCAGTCACTCTGTCCCTAGTAACACCACATGGTCCAACGTGTCACCATTGATAAAGAAATTCTACTTCGTCTTCCCCTTTTCCATGAATTATTTCTTTCCATATCATGACGTATCCAACAACGCTTTCATAGCCGGCCAGCCACTCTGCTCTCTTATCCGTACGTTCCCTGCTCAGTATCGGTGGAAAAGGATTTTCTTCCACTTTGGAGCACATGGAGAGAGAGGAATTCCTATCAGTCTTTTGACCTGAGACGTGTTGTCCTCTGTTGACTCGTTCAAGGAGCAACAGATAACAGGGTTCCCCATCAAAAAGAGTTGAGGTTAGCCGCCAGCCAATAAGTGGCCTCCCTTTCCAAACACTCTGCAAGCCTCTGACGAACTGCCAAACAGAAAGCCCCGGCAGCTGTGCTGAGATATTGCTCAAGCTGTGCGACTGCGCTGATAGCCTTCATCGCTCGAGTAGCGGGCGCGCCCCCTCAACAGCAGCAGTGGTGCATGGTCGTACAGTGGCTGTTGGGTCTAAATTCCCCCTGACCTTGTGCTCTTTGGCCTCAGATCAGTTGGCCCCCCCTGCAGGCGTAACAAGGTGAAGGATAAAACTAACTTGGTGACGTTGGGCCGGACCAAGGGCAGCACGCACGCGCACGCACACGCACACGCACACGAAAATGAAGAGCGACACCAACTTCAACTAGAACTACAACAACAAAAACAAGATCTACAACCACATCCACCAGAACAAGATCTACAACCACATCCACCAGAACAAGATCTACAACCACATCCACCAGAACAAGATCTACAACCACATTAACCAAAACAAGAACTACAACATCAACCACAATATTAACAGCAGACCAGCAGCGATGAAAGATTGCAACGTTAACAGTTCACACTGGGCCCTCATCCAGCACACACACACACACACATGCACACACACACAGACACACAACAATACACAGACATGCACCAGCCGTATCTCCCTTCACAAGCATCCTCATGTCTCACCTCATGAACATCAGTAAAAACTCATGTACAACGACTCAAGTGTGTATGAATGTATATGTGTGGGCAGTGCCAGTGTCCTTTTCCTCAGCAACTACCTCCTCTCCAGATCTCCCTTCTCCTCAGTCTTTTGAGGGATCTACATAGTGCAATGCTCCCCACACACAAGCTAAGCAGCTAACGGCAAAGCAACGTGAAAAGGTACATTGTGTGTAGCTGACTCTCCATCCTCTGATACAGACTCCATTACCCACTGATCAGAACAAGGTGGTAAAATGCAGTGTTTATCACTGTCAGGGCAAGCGTCTGCATACCACAGCCAGCAGATGACTGGCTTGACCCGCAGTCTCAGGTACAGGTGGTTGGAGGGCAGAGAGGGGGGAGGGAGGGAGCAGGATAGGGAGAGGGAGAGGAGAGGGAGGATGTGAATTGGGTTGCGAATGATCGGAAATGTATCATCATTTTACAAGAAAACAAACATCGAAGGAGTTTGAATGATTCTTGCACTTTTTGGGTTATATCTTCATTGTTGAATTAACGTACTGTAAGTCGCTGCGGACAAAAGCGTCAGCTAAATAAATGTAATGTAATGTAAAAGACCTGCTATACATATATATATATATATATATATATATATATATATATATATATATATATATATATATATATATATATATATATATATATATACACATTATAGTGTGGCTGAAACGATTCCATTCGATTCATCGGTTAGAAGATTTATATAGTCAGTCGATTAGAAATGTAATTTTGATCTTTATTGAGTTGTTTATTTGGAAAGAAGACCAAACATCTGCTACTTGTAGATGACAGCCCCATAGCTATTTGGCAGCTTGTTCTTTTCATTCAGATCATTACAAAACAAATGCTTCCGTTTCTCTTGGCAGTTCGTTAGGTGAAGCATGCAGATTTGACACCTGGCTTTCGACGTTGTTGACATAATAACATGATCTATGTCATGTCATAGACTAAATGATTAGCCTCATTGATTAGGCTAATAAGTTAGCCAAATAATCAATAGACTATTCCACAATTGAAACAATAGCTGGTTGCAGATCTATAGTACATTATACATTCATTCAGGTGAAGAAAGATAAAAGACATGTTATCTGAAATGTGTGGTCATCATCTGCTCTGATTCTCGTATCTCTTCCTGAAAAGGAGGGCCAACATGGGGGCTTCTGTCTTCTTATCGCCTGTGGTCTCTGGCATCAGTTCAGCGTTCATCATATTTTCCCATGAAACTTTACTAAAAAAAACACGAAAAACATTTCTGACCTCCCACTATGAGCGAGTTCCTAGCGGGGTCCACAGCGGAAAAGTACAGACTGTGGTCCCAGTTGTGTTTCTTACACTTGACTCATGGGATTTGGCGACAGGCAGAGCGAGGGGAGACATTGAGGTTGTTCAAAACAAGGAGTTGATACAACATTTGAGTGCAAGGCGGTGTTGGCGACAGAATGACATCAGCATTAGTAATCTCCGCCATACTACATCACACCATCTGCTGCATGTCACCACATGACTATTCATGCTGGATATGTCAAAGCCCACGTGACGCGCCAGACAACTGGGTGCAACATGTGTGCCATGTTCTAGGCTGCAGTGCAAACGCAGTAGCCTACACCTGTGCCAAAACCGATTCCATGTGATATGAGTGGATATGCCCACATCATGGAAAAGCCTGAATGCACAACAATGGCATAAGTCCTGAAAATGTTACGATAAACAAACAGTTGCATAATCATGGGGAAAGAAAATAAATGTGCGGTATTGTTGGAACTATCTAGGAAATGGAATGCATTGGAAAAAGATTGTTGTGCAGGACACATTTGACTAAGACAACAAAACGAGAGAGGGGAAACTGCTCGCGGTCTAAAAGTTCAAGTAACTCTCAGGATTCCAATGGAAATTCCTGCCTCACACACACTAATCACCAAATAATGGAGCTTCACCAGGCAGAGGAACATATGGGGGGGGGGGGGGGGGGGGGGGGAGCTGTGGGAGGACAATTATCCCCAGCAGAGCATAATAATCAAATATATGACTTCTGTTCTGAATGTCCTGGAGAAAATATGAGGGAAGAACTGTTAAGAGGTGTGTGTGTGTGTGTGTGTGGGGGGGGGGGGGGGGGGGGGGGGGGGGGGTACTCCAGCCATGACACACAATGTTTCATCACGGCACTTTTGAGAAGGAGGAATGGAAACCATAGCAACTAGCACTGGCATTGGTTTCTGAGAAAATAGGGGACGCAACCGCCCATAGATCCCTGACCCCTGCACTTACATGAGTAATGTTTTCACTCTGCACTTCAATATGATTGCGTTGTGCGTTGTTTATCTAATGCAACGGACAAACAGAGTCATCATTGTAGGCCTACATAGGCTACTATTGACTCACCTGCGTTGTAAAAGCGATCAAGTACCACCGTCTCTCCAAAGTCCAGTTTCCCGAAGTGCACGGTCTCCAACTTACTTCCCAGGGAGTCGCAGGCGTCTTTCAGACACCGCAGGGCCAGGTTCTCTGCATTGCTCCCCTGACTCAGTTCACTGTTTATCACATAAGCCACCGTCACCTGCCTGCCTAATTTGCACGACTTCTCCGTGGACAGCAAATCACCACCACCACCACCCCCGCCGCTGTCTGCTGGACAGTTGGAGGCAGGGGGATTGGCGATGACTGCCCCACCGCCGACAACTGCAGCGGAGTCCTGCCAGAAAGTCCCTGCGGCAGGAACAACACGAACATCGTCGCTGCTGCTGCTGGTGGTGGTGGTGGTAGTCACTTCGCGTGGGACATTACCCGGATTTGGGCACGGGTCAAAGGCAGGCACCGATAACATGATCACGCACGACTCTTGATTCATCATTGTGTCAGAGAACTAAAAGTGTCACACAGCAGCTGGTCTTCTGTGAGTTGCCTCCGTCCTCATGGCTCCATCCGAAGCCTGCAATCCGCAGGGCTGGTCCGATGCATTCTACACGGTCGCCTTAACGTGCACCCCTTCCTTCTGCAGTTGCAACACAGGTGAACAATAGCTTCAGGATTTCCGAGTGTGCACCTTTTCTAAAAATGCATGCTGGGTTTCAGTTTGAATACAGCAGCAGCAGCGTAGCCAGAGTTCACGCACCGGGGGTTGCTTTGCAGCCACCACGGCTTCAACCTGAAACAGTCACGATTCAGAAGCAGAAGCTCGCGGTGGGTCGAGGTGAGCGAGCCGTTGAAAACATGCAAATTCGTTGCATTCCTTCCCAACGACGCCGCATCCTGCTCAAAGTTAAGCAAGAAGAACGCGAGTGTCTACTTGAACAACCCAACCAAAAGCGTGAGAAATAGCCTGCGACGCGACATAAAAGCGTTTGAATCGCTGCAATCTTGTTTAACCTCATACACGAGAAATAGACCAAACTATGAATGCCTCGATGCGAATGTGCAGTATGTGCAGTACACAAACCCTGCCCTGTTCCCAATGTTATCGCTGCTGTCCAGACACGCACATACACACGCAGGGTGGAGATTGTGATTGTGAGCCTATGATAGTGGGCGGGGAAATGACCATATTTGGAAAACAGCAGCCGCACAGTACTCATTTAAAAAAACAAGGGGGGGGGGGGGGGGGGGGGGGGGGGGTGGGTCCCTCAAAATAAGCATTAGTAGCGAATTGCAATGGACCAAACAGAACTGACCAAATAAGTGTCAGTGTTTATAAGTGTGTTTATTTTGCTCGAAAATAAATCACAGAAAAGTATAACTATTAAATGTTCTTCAAAAAGGCGTTTAAAGTTGAACATTAATGTAAAGTGCCACCGAGGTGTTTGAACACGCCTTCATTAGTCTATATGTGGAGGGTCCATATCGAATGTGGTTTATTCGTGTTTTTATGTTTTGACTGCCATCTAGTGGAACAACAGAATAATCCAATTATTTCTCTTTTTCCTTCTTTGTTTCTTTGTTGTTGTTTTCTTTCTTTCTTCTTTCTTTCCTTCTTTTCATATAATGTTTTCAAACCTTTCAAATGTCAAAGGCCTGACCTCGGTTAATAGACGCAACTTGCAATCTCGTATGATCAACACTGTTGATACACTGAGAGAGCTTCTTTTACTAGACAATGGGGACATCACTTGATACAACGTAACACAAAATAGAGTCAGTTAATTGGATCTTCAGAATGTGTTTGTTTTTCTTTGACAGAAAAAGGCCTGTTATGCCACGCACGCGCGCGCGCATGGCTTGAGCTTTTTATTTTTGCCACTAGATGTCAGATGTTTCCCACTTTTTTGAAAAGGCATTTTGAGTATAGACTGATTGGGAGTCGGCCCCTAGTGGATGTACACAACTCCACAGCACTCCTCACTGTTAACATTTTAACTCAATGCTCTGTTAAATATACATTCAAGGGAGATCATGAATAATTAATGTTGTGTTGCTCAGCTGCTACCCTAAGGATGAAATGAATCTCTCTCTCTCTCTCTCTCTCTCTCTCTCTCTCTCTCTCTCTCTCTCTCCTCTCTCTCTCTCTCTCTCTCTCTCCTCCCTGTCTGACTCTCTGTCTCTCTCCCCACATGCACGCATGCACGCGCACACACACATACAGAATCCAAAACAATCCAAAAGCAAACAATATGAGTATGAACTCTGGTTTAATCAACATTATTTGTGTTGTTATATCACACACACACACACACACACACACACACACACACACACACACGCATGCATACACACACACACACGCACACACACCCACCCACACACACCCACACACACCCACACACACCCACACACACACACACACACACACACACACACACACACACACACACACAATGATCAAACATTGGTCCACCAACTTGGCTTCACCCTGCAACGAAGGAGAGCTATTGCGCGCTGCTGCGGACCATGAAATAGTTAGCCGGCTTCTAAATGGAGAGAATCACTCACTTGTCCACAGTCTTCCTGCAACGGCTGTGAGCGAGGAGGCGATAGAAGACACTCGGAGGCACGGGATGTGCCTGTCTGCCACGGCCTAACACAAACATTAGTGAGGCAAACGGCGGGGCGAAACAAAATTACAGGAATCTGCTAAGTTTGACAAATGGTGCGCCCAGTGTTGCCACCAGCCATTAGCCAGCAATGATTAATAAGTGGGAAAATAATTGCACTTCATTGAGATTGATGACGCCCCATTTAACCTCTCCGCTCATCCTGGCTGCGGCGCTCCGCGACGAGATGGGGCTCGGACGCACCGCTCTGGCCGGCCTCATTGGTCGGCACCCAGTACACACACACACACACACACACACACACACACACACACACACACACACACACACACATGGGCATGACACACACACAGACACACACACACACACAGACACATACATGGGCATGACACACAAATATGCATAACACGTGAACATAACGGATACAAGCACACACACAAACACATACACACACACACAAATATGCATAGCACATGAACATTACGGATACAAGCACACACACAAACACGTACATACACGCGTGGGTATGACACACACATACGTGGGCATGACACACATGAACATAACGTACACACGCACACACACATATACACACACATACACACACGCACACACACAGGCTGTGCAGACTAGAATGCTTATTGCATACACAATCATGGATAAAGACACAACATCAACATCCAAAATATATTCGCAGACAGACATGCAAATGTGCCTCAACACATACACATATATCTTCACACACAAATACACGCACACGTACACACGTACACAGCCGATCTGTAATCATCCGAGGGGCGGTTTGGGGTAACACCTTGAAGCGCTTAGATCATAAGTTCATCGTTAGTGAGTAAAAAACAATGATGTGCAGCACCAGGAGGGCCCCTGGGAGCCCCCCCCCCCCCCCCCACCCCCCACCCCCCCCTCAATACAGAAGCATTTAAGTAGACAACCTTTGGGAATTAATGACGGTGGAGTCGCATTAAGCCCAACGCCTAACAAGTCCATGAGCCCGGCCCTATTGTTTAACGAGTTTGTGTCTCTGAAGTGTGCAGCCTGTGGAAGTATGTGCCTCTGCCTGGTGCGTTTGTGTGTGTGTATGCCTTTCTGTGTGTGTGTGTGTGTGTGTGAGTTACTGTGTACAGTATATGTTCATCTATGTGATAACACACACATGAGTAGTTTCTGTGTGTCTGTGTGTGTGTGTGTGTGTCTGTGTGTGTGCACAGCAATAAAAAGAGACAGAGAAAGAGAGAGAGAGAGAGAGAGTGAGAGCGAGACCGAGAGACATGTCGAAATAGGCAACTATGTCAATTGTTTTGAAATGAAACAGGAGACCGCGCTCATTCTGCGTTGCCTTTACCACCACCGCAGTGTAGCGGGAAGCGACCGCGCGATGTTGTGCTTGATGAGGGGGCGTTGGCACCACCTTTATCCTCTCAGCGGAGCCAAAGAGATGTGGCCAAGGTTATTAAAGAAGGATGTAGCAGAGCAAGATGGCTGCTGTTGTGACCAGAGGCGGTGTGTGAAGAGATAAATGGTTGACCCAGGCTGGTGTCAGGTTAGGATTGATGCCACTATCAGCCCCACCGCTTTGCCAATGATTTTCTCAAATCTCTGATAGAGTGTGTTATCTAGTTACTGGCATGAGGGCAACGGCCCGCAGGCAAAGAGAAGGTCAATCTATGAGGACAATCTTTGTTGGACTAAATGAGAAAAAAGGAGCTCACAAAAAAAAGAATAAAAAAACGGCTGCTAGGTCTCTAGGATAAGATAAGCCAAATTACTTCTCTTTAGTAGGATAGGCCTCAGGCAAAAACACAAGGGGGGGGGAGAAAAAAGAAAAATATTAAGTGAGGTAGCCTGTGTGTTCTCTAAACTTCAGTGTTGTAGATTTCACCTGGCAACCTTTGAATCCCCGAGCCAGCCTTGATTGGACTTCAGCATCTTGAAGGGCGCGGTTATGAGCCAGACAAAGGGGCTTGTCACCAGCCTCTTCATTGGCTGTTAGAAATTGTAATCACCAAATAAATCTCTTAAACAGTTATAAAAGCACATCACATTGTAGCCTTTGTTTTATGACACGTAAACTATGGTCAACCGCATTGCAGGCAAACTTTAACTGTTTTTTTTTTTTTTTTTTTTTTTTTCCACCAATTTATCCCTCCTGTCTTCAGTCTTCCTTTCAAAACTGTGGGAAGAGTTTTGACAAATAGTTTCTAATTTAGCAGCATTAAACATAATCAATGATATCAGGTCAATAATGATGGAGAGGTCGTTAAAGGGGAGGAAAGGATTCCACTCATTGTCTGGGTAGAAACGAAGGTGTGGGGTGTGGACAACATGGCCTGCAGGGCCGAGTCAGACGGCCCCCCAGCAGCGATCGTGTACGATAGTGGGCGGGAGGCAGATGAATAGAAAGAGAGAGATTCATGTGCTTGTGTCGGTGTGGTGTGGAAGAAGGTTTTTTTTTTCTAAAGTCTGTCAAATGAAATAGCATTTAAAAATGCCACGCTAGACATTATTTCATGTGGCTCTCCTTTCTTTTGAAGAGATGTTAGATTGAAAGAAAATTTATTCAGATACATTTTTTCAACATTGTCATACTAATCCTTATAATTTTTATAATATATTTGTTGTAATGTTTTTATGTTATTATATACATTATTAACATAAATCTTTCATAATTCCATATAAGAGCTTGCAGATGGTGTGTTTGTGTGTGTGTGTGTGTGTGTGTGTGTGTGTGTGTTTGATGTGCCAGTGTTAATATTTCATTTTGGAGAACCAGAGTAGCAGAGAAGCTACTATTTTAAACAAGCACAGGCTCCACACTGATCCAAAACCAGCACTCGTTTAAGTACACAGCTTGAGCCGTAAAGCTCCACTCTGCCTGCTCTACGCCCACGCGTGTGGTTAGCCACATTGTCATGCATTGAACTGCCAATCAAAGTCAAACGCTGAAAGACCGCAGCCCACACAAGAGTCTTGAGAATAGGTTTCAAAATGTTTTCTTTCTAAAATAATATCATCTTTGGTAGAAATACCTCGCCGCTGGTGAACAGCACGGGTTTTCTTATATAGGTTGTCACTTGGAGATCTAAATATATTGTTCTTATAAGGTTATTCAATTGTTTTTGTGTATTTCTCTTCAATAATGTTGTTCATTTAGGTCTTCGCAGACATACTTAGGTCTCCGTCTGTATTTATTTGTTACGCTACATTCACACTTTTGCCCTGAGTGGCTATTCATCACCTCAACACCGCTACACCTTTGTAAGTGTCGTGGAAGTGAGTTCTTGGTCATGTATTAAATGGCAAATTAAAAAATATGGAGGCCGCCTCATTGAGTGAGCCAGAGTTACAAAAGAAGGAAGAAATAAAAAAGCCAGACAAAATATTTTTGGATTTTGTTGTTTTAACAACACCCCTCTACAAGGCCCTCAACCTCCCTTTAGCCGTAGCACCGCCAGATCCTCCCAACCTACGCCCACAACCACCCAGCCGCACCACCCACCCACCTCCACAAATCCATGTTCCCCAAGTCCTCGCACAAGTCTATTAGCTCTACCTGAACCCCTTATAACACCACCTCCACCACCCCACCACCTCCATCTCCACCTCCACCACCACCACCTCCATGTCCACCACCACCTCCATCTCCACCTCCGCCACCACCACCACCTCCACCACCACCACCTCCATGTCCACCACCACCACCTCCATCTCCACCTCCACCACCACCTTCACCACCACCTCCGCCACCAGCCCCACCTCCACCCCCACTACCACCACACCACACCTGACCCCTCCTGACAGCCTGTCCAGAGCAGAGCAGAGAGCGGGGCTTGCGGTCCCTCAGAGGAGGCCTGCCTGCGTGCTCTTGAACATTGTACTCTAAGTGGATGGGGCTCTGTGTCAGCGGAGGACGCCGGACATTGATAAATGTCCCCCTGCGTGCGATCGATAAGTCTCCCCTTTCAGCCCTGGGCCGGCTCCGAGAGGGGACGTCATAATTACTCTGTCAAACGCTGCAGAGACTGACGACTTTGTGTGTGTGTGTGTGTGTGTGTGTGTGTGTGTGTGTCTGTGTGTGTGCGTGTGTGTATGTGTGCGTGTGTTGGTTTTGGTGTCTCAGAAAAGCAGCGTGTGTGTCGCAGTGCATGATGGATGTGCATCTATGATCTTTGTGCAGACATTAAGTAAAAGTGGTATGTAGGGATATTTACGTTTAAAGGGATGTTATCTAAGTATATTTATTTGCTTAATGCGTGGATTTAATAAATAAATAAATATATACAACTTGGTATGTTTGTGTATGAGTGTCCGCTTGCTTGTGCAGGTGCGCACACGCTCTGTTTGTGGGCCCGAGTGACGTTGGATTGGCTGAGCCTTCCGTCTGGCAGTGATTGACAGCCGGGCAACACGCCCCCTCCTTTCCTGTCCCAGGGCATTCGTTGATGCCTGTCATATTGGCCAATCAGTGAACTGATCTGACAGGCCTTCCTGACAGATGGACACACAAGCACTCTCTCTCTCTCACACACACACACACACACACACACACACACACACACACACACACACACACACACACACACACACACACACACACACACACACTACCTCCCACACGCATGCACACAGGCATTAACCTCCCACACATGCTCAAAAAGCGCTTTCTCACTCAACTGCATTTACCAACATTACATCCGAAACGCACGTTTCTGTGCTTGTGTGTACTTGGCTGTAAATGTGTCTGCATGCGAGTACGACACAAACACTCCGTTTATGAGCAGTGTCTGAAGTTAGAGTCGATGCAGAATACTGTTGGCGGGGGGTGGGGGGGGTGGGGGGGGAGGGGGTGGTGGGGTCGCACCAAAAAATGCCAAGTCAGGAGCTCTTGAACAGACAGTGGCCAGGCTGGTGCGTGTCTGCCATCGGCTGACCGTCGGCTGTCGTCTTTGCGGCGTGTTCGAGTGCATCTTTCACAGCCGACGGCAGCCGACGGGAGCTGACGTCGGTGTGGTGTGTCAGGGCGTTGAGGTCAATGTATATTGAACACAAACATCAGTAAATGTCTATGAAGACAAACGTGTAGGTCTACAAATGCATACACAAGCGTATGCAATTGCACACAAATACTCATGCAAAGACAGAGAAAGACAAACCGTTTCCGCAGGGCTGTGCGTTGTGTGTGCCTGTTTGTTATCCCAGCAATCAGGCTTGTCGTCTATCGCACGTGTTATGTGTGTTTGTTTTCTACAGCACCCCTTTGAATTCAGTTATTTAACCTTTGCGTCCTGCAAAGTAAAAGCATAATCATTATTCCGGTCCAGTCCGATCACGAGTGAAACCTTCGACAAGAGGTGTATGCTTATCTCAACACATCATCTAACACGGCGGAGATCAGTCCAATCAAGTTTGTTATAAGGGCCGGGGGGGGGGGGGGGGGGGGGGGGGGGGGGCAGGGGGGGGGAACCGCCAGTGTAGACAAAGAGAGGCTTATCTGATTATCTTCGCTCTTCCGGCTGTTGCGGCCAGGCAAGAAGACTAAAACCAAACGTTTTCATTGCATTGTATTTTTATTGTACTACTTATCGTCGTACTATTTGTAGAGAATCGACTTTTCTGGTGGCATGCGTTCCAGTGCTCAAATGCTCAATGCTTCACCGCTGTCCCTCTGTCTCCTCAAGCTGAGCCAAGGGATTAGGAGGAGACCCAGGACCCCCCACCCCCCCCCCCCCCCCCCCCCTGCTGCCAGCCTGCTGTGACCGAAGAGCAGCGCTCCGCCCGCAGCTCCAGGCCCGACTACGAGGCAACAAATACATTCCACGGCATGTATCAGCAAATCAAATCGACCTGCTGCTATGTATTCCACTTGTTGCAAAGCACACACGACATGGCGTCTGTATCGCCCTAACTCTTCGTGTCTCACACTCTTACCCGTCCTCATCCTGCTTTTTTAAGTTGCATTTTGCCCCCTTCTGTCGGACTTGATCCAGCAGTGTGTCCTGGGTAGGTTGAATCACTGGCAGTGCTAGACAGGCCCTTAATGAACGTGTTTGGTATTGGGAACAGCAACTGAACATAACTATGATTAAAAAAATGTAGTTAATAATTGATTCCCCTTGTATGGTATCCTTCTTGCCAGCACCCGAGTTTAGCTGTAGCCCGCATTTGAAATAATATAACAATTGACTTGTTTTTGTGTTGACATATGGGGCTGGGCGATCCCAGTCAGTGCATAGCATTCTCTCCGAAAAACACTACGCAAGTGTGACTCTCTTTTCAAATTTGTTGCAAGAAATATGCAATAACTCATCCATCCACCTCACACACACACGTAAATTGTGTGTGTGTGTGTGTGTGCGCATGTGTGAATGTGTGCGTGTGTGTGTGAGTGTGTGTTTGTGTTTGTGTGGCAGTTTGCACCTGTGGCAGTGTGTGTGCTGGATTAAAAGTGAATGAAGGAGAAGCTCACCGCATCCCCAGCTACAACAACAACAACAACAACAACAACCACAACAACAACAGCAACAACGACAACAGAAAGCATAATCATAATAATAATCATAATCGGGCCAATAATAACCTGGGTGCTCATTTAGACATCATCACTAATCACTCTCATTTGGAGGACAATAATAATAATCAGGCTCATCTAGTGTGCTGTTCTCCCGGGGTGGGGGTGGGGATGTTGTGGGGGGGGGGGGGGGGGGGGGTTGTTGCCTCTGGGGGCCGTTGGTGCTTAACCTAATGATTTCGGTCATGATTCATGGCTCAAACCCTCCCTCCCTGGATGTTGCTCCGGCTTCAAATGAGACGAAGAGAATCATGTGTTCTTGCACGTGTGTATTTGTGTGTGCGTGCTTGCGTGCGTGTGTGTGTGTGTGTGTGTGTGTGTGTGCGTGTGTGTGTGTGAATGTCACGCGCATCATAGATCTTCAGCTCATAAAATACCATCTCACAATGCAGTTATTCATTTGAGTTCATTTGAGTTGTTTGCATGTTTGGCAAACTTTGCGCAAGTGAACAAACTGATGATCCTCTTCCGCTGGTGGTTACGTGCAGATTCCAACAATTAGCAGATGCTAAGCAAGTGACTTCTCAATTAGCCTTCATGTACGTTGATTTACACTGTTAAACGGTTTATATTCCAGTAAAAATAGTTTTAGACTTATGAGGAGCCGGGGGGGGGGAGGGGGGGGGGGGGGGGGGGGGGTGCAGGCCTCCTTAGAAAGAAACCCAAGCTCACCTGATATAAAGTTAGGGAGGGGGTACAACAATTCTAGTTGTATTCAAACCTAATCTCTTCATTCCGATGCAATTCACTACTCTTAAAATGATATGTGTTAAAATGTAATGTAGAATAAATATGAAATAAATACATTAGAATAGCATATATTATTATAATTC